>VZTB01017960.1:162865-364699 GCA_013397245.1 Thryothorus ludovicianus | reverse complement strand
TCATTAGAGGTTTCTTGTTTGTTCTTTTTGTAACTTGATGGTGAGAATTTTCCGATCTTCTGACAAACACAGGAACAGCAAGTAGGCTTTTCTTTTCCTGGCAGAGCAATTGCTATTGTCCTGAGGGAAATGAAAGAACAGATAGCTGATAATTTGTCACCTTGACTAATTCCTTATTGAATTTTCCTTCATATTGCATATATAATGTTTTGTAATAATTATTTTTTCTTTCCTTCAGTGCTTACTAAATCCCTTGCAAATGGCTCTTCAGCATGAGTGAAGAGTGCATCTGTAAGATGACATTTGAGAAAAAGCTTTTTACCTTTAGCAATACATTTTGCTTGACAAAATACATGTGTTTATCTATTGATTGATTTTTTAAATTCAGGCAATTACACTTCTAACTGAACTAATCAGAGAGAACTTCAGAAACAGCAAATTGAAGCAATCTTTTTTACCAGCACTTGGAGAGCTGCTTTACTTCATAGCCAGCAAGGTAAGACTGCAAGTGATCCTAACAAATTTGGCAAATGTGAAAAAATTTCCTATGAAAAAATCAAATTACTTAGTCATTTGTATAGTCAACAGTTTCTGGTTCTTCTGTCTTCTCTCATTCTACTCTAAGAAACATGCTAGTCAAATAATTTACTTCATTTGAGATTAATTAAAAAACTTTCTTTAGGTGTAGAACTATAACTTCATAAAAGGATTTAATCAATCACCGTAAACATTGCTGGTCTCCAAGTGGCAGATCTAAGAGTTCAAACATCTAAACTAGAGATGTTGATTAAACAGGATGTATGAGGACTGCCAAGAATATGGATAAATTAATATATTAGTGTATCTTTATATCTAGTCCATATTAAATCTTACTGTAGCATGGTTGGATTCACAGCCCTGTGGAAAAGGAAATTAAATTATCCTGACTAATTTCAAACGGACTTGTGGTTAAAAACTGATTTAAATCTTCAGTCTAGAAATAGTAGATTCACATTAAAAGTAATCAGAGGTTATTTGTAGAAAATAAGTACTGTCAGTATTAACTGAAGTTGACAGCTCCTTCAAATCTTCACATTTCTTTTCCTTATTCTAAGAATAAAATTCTCTTTTACTTAACAGAAACAAAGATATCTTCAAGCAGAATAACTCTAACCTTGGTTTCTCTGAAGCCTTTGTATTATGTGGCAAGTGAATCATTACTTTGTCTTTAGTTATGACTTTGTGCTGAATTCCCAGGTTTTATTTTCTTCATCCTCTAGCTCCTTTGCATGTTCCACAAGATGTAGTGGTTGCCTTGGTTTTTGTAGAATAACAAGCATTGTCTTATTTTTATTGGACAATTGCCGAAGTATTTGTCATATACGTACTCACAGAACTTATAATGAGGAATTATGTTCAGAAAAACCCCTCCACAGTCACAGTTTGTATGTTTTAATACTTGCTCGGTTTCCTCAGGAGAAAAGATTTGTACCTGCTATCATCAAACAAATAAACTTAAAATTCCAACTTGAAAATTATATTTGGCAGGAATATTTTGCATGGCTTGATTTTATTTTGAAATTAAACACTGGTAGCTGAAACAATTCTGTTAACACTGGTTATATAACACCAAAATGATTTGCACAGATTTTTCCTTCTGAATGAGAACTGACAGATTTTTCAGTCTGTGTATGAATTTCACAGTGTTTGAATAATTACAGCTTGCATATAAGTGGCAACTCTGTCACGTTTCAAAGTTGGTTATAAATGCACACATACACACACACACAAACACAAATATTAATGGGTTGCATTATGCTATAGCTAAGAAATTATTAAAGTGTAGAAATAAATATTTGGACACATGAGCTCAAGACATCATGTCTTGGTAAAATTTAAAAAATATCAGTGTGATTTGTATGCTTGGAAATACTAACCATTCAATTCTTTTAAGAAAAGTGCTTTTCATTTTTCTATTCTGTATGCATTTAACTTCAGAATACTGTAGCGTTACAGGCATTTTATTGCTTATTAAACTGCTAAACAGGGCTGAATGGCCTTGCCAAGATCATATAGCAAATCAGGGGTAATATAATAAATGAAACCAGAAAGTTTATTGCCAACTTATATCTTTAAACAGCAAAGCCTTATGACTTGACTAATAAAGAAAAATAAATCATAACTGCATTTAATTCATTAAGGACTATACACTTGTTTTTCTTGTTTCCTTTCATTTCGTGCTTTCTTTGGCCTGCTTGATTGTTTTATCAAACTACTAAATATTTTCCTTTAAACTGTAAGTTTTTGAGGGCATGGCTGGTTTTATTTATTAATTTAGTCTCTCTGGGGTTTTGTGAAGTGTTTCTAGGTCCAGACACAATTTTAATTGAATAATGGTAAAGATTATTTCTTTTTCATGTGGACATTTGGTAAATCATAAATTATCGAATATTTAAAATCAAACTCAGCTGTTTAGGTACAGGGTGATTAATGAAGTGACATACAAGATCACTGTTTGCACTTCTATGGCTGAGAAAATACTGGAAAATGTCCAGATAATCATAATGGTCCTGTGCAATCCTAAACTCAGGTATTGTCTATTGTACGTGCATATGAGCTCTCATAAGTAAGATCTTACACTCCTGCATTTTCATTCCAAACAGAAGCCAAGATCAATTCACAAGTAGCATGAGCAGACTCTGGGGGGCATGTTCTCATACACTTGAGTGGATTGCCTTGGGGGAAAACTTTCAAGTTCTATGTAATATTTTTATTCATTTTGTGTTGTTTGTGTTGTTAGGGTGCAGAACCTAAAGTGTAATCAAAATCAACATGGGCTGTGAGCAAAAAGTAGAAAGATTCTTCAGTGTTTGGTGATATATTTATTAAGTGTCAAGTGTTGTACATTGTGTTTAGGTAATTAAGAATGGTACTAAGTTTACCTTTTTCCTTTTCAGATTTCTAAATAGCAATTAAACCTTGTAGAAAGTCTTTAATCAATTTGAAAAATGGTAGAACAATTAATGTTTTAGAGTTGCACAGTTTCTTAAGGCTTTTTATTTTATATCACATTTAATATGTGTGGTTACAAGAGAACTTGAAAGAATTTTTGGTTAAATTAGGTGAATAAAATGAGAAACAGATGCGTGCCAGTTTCACATAGATTGTAATTTTAACTCTGTTTTGACTCTTTGTCTTGTCCTGCCTCTTCCAAGTGAAAAGGATTCTACCTTCTCCTGTTTGAAAGTAACCTACATTTACTTTCTTGAAACTTGGGCTGTTTTCTTAAACTTTCACACAATGCCTTGGAAGGCAAATGGTGATTACTTGTCAGCATGTTCTTACTCAGATAAGATGGAGGAGGTGGAATGAAGTGGATCTGATGTGTCTGTTGGCTTTCAAGCCACTCTTGTTATTACTGTTTATATTGTCCCATACATAATTCAAAGTTAGTAGAAAAAAAGCTTACAAGTGGGATACTTAACAGACTAATTTTCTCTATGGATATATGTGACAAATAAAGTTTTGTTTTCAGTAAAGAAGGAAAATTAATTTTATTAGACAGTTCAGTAAGTCTTCCATACTAATGTGCCATGCTTTAATTAAATCCCTGAAATGATCATATTATATATGTAGAATTACTGTAAGCCATGCAGAAATCAGCAAATTTAGAAAGTATAATTTGTTTCTTCATCATTAACCCCCACTTTGCCTATCCTATCCCTTTAATTCAAAACAGTTCACTAAAAATAATTTGGGAATATAATTAGTAGAGTTCAAGAATTATGTGATTTCTGAAGAAATTACTGTTTGTCATCCTTTGTCTGCTTACTAAAACAGGTTTCTCATTATTTCTTGGCCTGTCATCTTCACACCATCTAATGCCTATTATTTCTCACTTTCTTTCCCAAAAGAGGCTGTATTTTTTCCACTTGCTAATAGCTCTGTGTTACTAGCCTGCATATTGAAGCTGTTGCAGTTGCATCTCAGTGATATCCAAATGCACCCTTTTAAAATTAAAATTTTACAATAGGCTATTGCAGGGACAGGGGGAAGTGAGTTTGCTTCTAATGGGAGAATTAAGCCCTTATTCAACTAATAGTGAATTCGTCTCTCTGACAGGGATGATTTCAAGGAAATATACATTAAGATCTTGAAAACACATTCATATGTACTGAAGGATATACCATACAATAAATTTTATTAAACACCTGTTATCTCTTTGTATGACTTTGAGCACTTTCCTGAAATGAAAGTTTACCTTTTTTTTTTTTTTCTATTTACCTACCGAAAACATTTAGTTTGGTATAATTAAATGACATTTAAAGAGAAGCATTTCTACTCTTAATAGTCAGTTCTCTCTCTCTGAAGGAATGAAAGAACAGGAACTTTTTTGTGTCTGTGTGAATTAGAATGAATTTATGAAATGCAGAAATATTAGGAAAAACTCTGTTATGGATTTTGGAGACTACTTAAATAAACTAATAAAATATCCATCTCTATGCTGCACTTGAAATAACATTAAATAGTAATAATGTCCTGAAATTTAATATATTTAGTTTCATATGTTAATTTGAAATGTGTATAATATGAACCTTATTAAGAACATGCTAGCCATTTTTTGTGTGACTGAGATTGTTGTGATTTTTTGATTTAATCAGCTGTACCGTTGGCTTCATTTCAGGAGGAAAAAGGGGAGTGCCCTGGGGAATGCTGGGCTGTTCCCTCCGCTACTTACACTGTGCTAATGAGGTGTCTTCGGGAAGGGGTAAGGCTCTTTCATGGTCCTCAGTAGGATTTCTCCACAGTAATAACGCTTTAGGCATTGTGTGGGGATTGTAGCCTCCAGCATTGCAGTACCTTGTCAACCAAACATTGCTCTTGAATTTAAATAATCATAAGACCATGACCTAAGCAGGAGATTAATGCAGTGTTGTTCTCTGTACATTCAACATTTATCTATTGCTGCTTGTGTCGGGGGAAATGGGATAGTAAATATAAATTACTGTTAATAAATGTGAAATATATTAATGATGTAGGCATCTTTTGAGAAATGTTCTGACAGTTTGTGCTGTCCTCTTGCAATTTGATTTTCATACATCTTTGTAAATCTTTGAGCAAGATTTAAGTTTCTTTCTTGAAGTGGATGATACACAGTTTTTAAAAACTGCATTGTTATCCTACTGTCTTGTTAGCATTCTTTTGAGGCAAAAAAAGAGTAACTAGGTTTATTCTCATACATATGCTATACTGTGCTCTTCATTGGTTTTGGTGATGGCTTAGCTGTGCCAGAATAAGGAAAGAAAAATCTGCATATAGTTCCATTTGTATAATGAAAAAGAATTGAGTGGAGGGTTTACATTCACTGTTTGTATGAGACTATTTTACTTTATTTTTGCCCAAGGCAAAGCTCAAGGCAGAAAACATGTCAGAGGTTACTAGAAGGTGGAAAGCAAGAGGAAATACCTCTTTTCTTCCTTTTTGAGATCTTTATTACCTACAGATTGTGATTAATAAAGAAAAAGCCTAGATGCATTTTAATATCTTCAAACCTTCACATTTCCAAGAACATAGAACTGAGTTTGTATTGTGGATGATTTCCAGCTCATAATTAGAGTAAGATGTCACTCTAAGGCACAGTAATGTGATGCTATTTAATTATAAATTTAGTAATGGAAGACTTGCCGTTTCTGAATATACAGTATGCAGAAACTAAATCAAGACATCCATAAGACACTAATTTATTCCTATAAAATAAAATCACTTCTCAGTCCTGAAACATGTCAAATTTTTCTTAATAACTTATCTTGATGTATTTTTTCTTGAAAAATGACACAAAATACAAGTGCATTTGCCATGCAGTAGTTAAAATTAAATTTAATTAAGCATGAATTTAAAATTATGTCTAGGCTAGCCAAATACAGCTGTGCACTTCTACACTTTCTGTTTGTGAGGATGCTCATTTGTAATGTAGATATATATATTTTTTTTCTTAAAACATGTTTGAAGCTGTAAAACTATACAAGACTTTAGAATGGAATGGACCTCTGGAAGTCATCTAATCCAACCTCCTGTTCATAGTAGGTCTAAATAGATCAGATTGCTCAGGGACATGTCTATTGAAGTCTTGAATGTCTCTATTCTATGGTCCCACAATCTCCCTGAGCAATGCCTGCACCTCCTTCATAGGAAAAAAGTTTTACTTGTTTATCGTTGGAGTTTTCACTTCTGGCCATTGCCTCTTGTCCTGTAGCTATGCAGCTCTGAAAATGTTTGTCACCAGCTTTTCTTTATTTCATGTAGGTAAGCTTTCATTCTTATATTAACAGTGAAAAAAAATTAATACATAATTAATTAATTGTACTTATTCTAAGCTCAGTTGTGAATTGAGTAAATTTTACATTAGGATGTTTTCTGAAGTGATTATGGGCATGTTGTCTCAGTATTTATGGAAATGGCAAACTAACTTTTTGTAATAAGTTCTGAACTACCACAGTGCATTGTATTTGCATTATAAATACTCACTTCTAGTTTTTAGTGCCAGTTAAGAAGCTTTATTTGATGTATTTAATAAAAATTTAAGAAAATAGAACCAGTTTGTGTCATTCAGTACTATGGCTTATATAGTTTTGAGTTTTGTAAGCTAAGTTCACTATTCTTGAGTTTTATTATAAACTACTCTGAAGTGTTCTTGGACTTCTGAAGTTTTGTAAGATTTGTCATTATCAAAGCAGAATTGCCCTCAGAAACAGAACAGTAGAACAGGAGGAAGTTTGAAATATGTGTATGTCCCTTTTATTTGCCTATAAAGGAACAAAATGTTCAGAAAATGCAGGTAGTGTCATTTCCACATACCTTCTGTGCCTGCAAATCTAATAGTGACAAAAGAGTGTATGGGTCAGTGAAAGGAGTTATAAGGTGATGGAAGTAGAAGATCGGGAAAGTCTTTTATCTGTAGGGGAGCACAAGTTCAGATTTCCTGCATTTCAGTTTTGTTAACTTGAGATAGAAGCTGATTTTCAACTCAGGCAAAGAACAGTTGAGTTCAATTATGAGTCGAGGGAATTGGTACACTCATAAATAAGTAAATGATAGGCTTGATTTGACAGGTTTTGCCTTAGTTTGATGTTGCAGTCTGTCAGAATGCATGTGGTAAACATTCCAATATTTATTTGCTAATGTTTTCCTAACAACTATTTTCAACAGTGGAACAAAATGCCTGTTCCAGTCATCTGTATTTGTTTAAGTTCAACTTCTAAATGTTTGTGTGCAATCTCTAAGATAGTAAAGTCCTGATTTCTACTGCTAAAATGTATAGCTGTTAGAGTTCATATGCTATTCAGTCATGGAAGATGCTTTCTGTTTCAGAAAGGATATTCTTATTTAATATTAAGTACGTAATGCTATTGTGAGAACCATTTTCCTTTTATGCATTTTGCTTCATTTATTCAAAACTGCTTTGCTAAAGTTCCCCTTATGTACTTGACCCTGAATGGAACATCCCATCTCTGATTTAAATCTTGTCATTGACTCTGCACATATTTTTTTTCTCTTTATTATATTTAAGGTTCAACCTACCCTTAACTAAGTGAAATCTTAGGTTTAGTTTCTGTTTTACACTTGCTTCTATTCAGTCAATTCTTTCACCTTTTTGCTTCTCTGATTTATCCTTTATATTTACCCCTCCCTTCCTTCAGGTCCTTCCTAGTCTTAGAACTGATAATCTTTCCTATAACCAAACCACGTTTTGATATATTTTATGATTTTTCTTCTCTACTTTGGTCTGGATTATGTTGGTTGGATGAGGTCTCTCACTGAAACTAGATAGTGAAGTCAGAAACTATGCAAGCCTCCTTTTTAGTCTTGCTGAGAATGGAACAGTAGAAAAATTGTTCAGAAACTTGGTATCTGTCCATTTCTGCTCACAGATGGCATGTAGATATAAAATACACATTTGCATGCAATATTAGTAATAACTTAATAGAATCTCAAAAAAATATATACAGGCAATACACTTGCATGGATAAATTAATATATACATATTAGCTGTATCTGGCTTCTAAAATGTACATAACCCTCTCATTTTATAGAGTGGCACTCTATAAAATAGAGCAATAGTGGCAATATATATGGAGAATATATTTGAATCAGAAATAGCAAATGAGTGTATTAAGGATATTTTCCTGTCTCTTGGATGTGCAAAGTACTGTGTAAGCAAGATTTTTAATAAATGAGATCTTTCCAGAAAGCTATATAGTGCACTTTTCCCTCTTCCATATGGACTTCTTCCTTTATGAGGGAGCAAGATATGTCTGAGGGCTTTGGTTCTGAACAAAGGAGAAATTTTAATAATAAAAGAAATCTTTAAAAAATAATTGCCAATTTAGAATATAAGACCATATGTTTTATAATGTATATTCTTAGCCAGAACTGTTCCTTGATAGTGAATTTGAAGGAGAAAGGAGAATTTTGAGGAGAGGAGAATAAAATCACAACTGTTTTTTCAGAAAGTATAGTACAGCCTTTAGTATCACAGGGTCAGTTTGAATCATATATATTCTCATTTTTATTTCTTCTTTAGACATCAGGTTTTTTACTGGCAGAACTTCCTATAGAATAAGAGTAATTCTCTGAACCAAATGCATTATCACTTTAATTTCTTCTTTTGATATCAATTCTCCAGTTTACTGACAGAATTTAAAAAAAAAACAAACCATGAAGGTATTTAAAAGTTTTGTTTCTACGTATTTACTCTTCTCTCTGAGGGCTTTATGTTGCAAATTGTTGCCTAACTAAGATTTAATTCTTAGAATAAGGAATGCTTCAGAGGATACAGTTTTACTTCATTAGGCTATATTTGTAGGTTTTTTTATTCTGTCTCCTTAGACTAAAGGAAGAAGTGTATTTAGAAGTTGATGTAGAAAAATTATGTGGAATGCAGTGTTACTTCCTAAATCCTTCAGCTTTTAATGTTTCTTTATCAGTATTATGCTGTTACTCATGTATCTATCTATGTATGTATTTATACCTAGTATAAAATAAGATCATAGAATCATAGAATGTCTGAGTTGAAAGGGACTCACAGAGTCCTTCTGTCCTGCACAGGGTCTCCCAAGAGTCATACCATGTGCCCAAGGTGTTGTCCAAACCTTTCTTGAACTCTGTTAGGCTCAATGCTGTGACCACTTCCCTGGACAGCCTGTTCCAATGCTTGACCACCCTTTGGGTGAAAAACCTTTTCCTGATATCCAGCCTAAACCTTTCCTGACACAGCTTCATGCTGTTCCTATCACTGATCACTGGAGAGAAGAGATCAGTGCCTGCCCCTCCTCCTCCCCTCACAAGGAAGATGTAACTGCAATATCTCCCCTCAGTCTCCTCTTCTCCAGGCTGAACAGACAGAGTGGCCTCAGCCACTCCTCACCAGGCTTCCCCTCATTGCCCTTCACCATCTTTGTTGCCATCCTTTGGATGCTCTCTGACAGCTTAATGTATTTTTTGTATTGAGTCACCCCAAGCTGCCCCCAGCACTGGAGGTGAGGCTGCCCCAGTGCAGAGCAGAGCAGGACAATCCCCTCCCTTGCCCAGCTGGCCATGCTGTCCCTGATGCCCCCCAGGACAGGGTTGGCCTCCTGGCTGCCAGGACACTGTCTACTATTGTTCAGCTTGTCATCAGCCAGGACCCCCAGGTCTTTATTCCACAGGGCTGCTCTCCAGCCTCTTGTTCCCCAGTCTGTCCCAACCCAAGTGCAGAATCCAGTACTTGCCCTTTAACTTCATACCATTAGTGATTGCCCAGACCTATTAATTCGTTGAGGTCTCTCTGCAGGGCCTCTCTGCCTTCAATGGGGTCAGCAGCTCCTCACAACTTAGTTTCATCAATAAACCTACTTTAAAAGGATCATAAAATATTTTATCTTTTAATAAAATGAAGTTATGCTATTTTTTGGTAGGATGTTAATTGGCATAGTGACTATAACTTTAGTGCTTCCAAAACTTTTGCCACACTCTTAAATTTATAACAGTTAGTAAAAATATCCAGTAGATTCAGTTATTTCAAAAAATGTAAGTAGATTTTTTTTATGATGTTGATTTGCCCCCCTCCCCCTCCCCAAATTAAAATGGAAATACTTGAATTCTTGATTAAAAGGAGTTTTCTTTCAGTAGTTTGCAACATTTTATCCTTCCGATATTTGCATTTTTACTCAGGGCTCATTTTCATTACACATCCCTGATTTCACTTGAAACATGTATCTGCAAGTGTTCAATATGACTGAAAATTAGGAGCTTTAATTGTGCTTTATAAAACTAGTTGAAGTCTAAACCCATTGAAAATTAAATATGTATTTCTTTTTTTATACAGTTCATAGTTTTAGATTTCATGCAGTTCGTGGTATGGACAGAGGGTTACTGATATATGGAGCTGCTTTACTCATATCTTGGAGATCCTTTTCTGTTCATTAAAATGCTCATGTCCTGGTCACACCATTGGATAACTCCTTTAGTTAAGAGGCCAAATATTAGTTTACATCAGGCTTCCCTTGCAGACAGCTAATTAAGCAGAAGATGATACAGGTCTTGTTGCTTAGATAGTGCTCAGGAACAGATACCAGAGGAGCTGAAATGGAAGGTCTCAGGTGGCAGCAAATAGAGTTACTTTGGCTGTATCATTGAGCTTTTAGAGCACAGTGGTGATGCATGACTATTTTCTAGTCAAAGTAGCAGGACAATCTGGATCAGGGCATAACTCATCCCCTCAGTGACTGAAAGGAAATAAAGCACATCTTCAGGACCAAATTTTGCAAAGAAAAGCTGTAATTGCATCTGGAAATTTGTTAACATTAATAGTAGCTATTATCCTCTATATATTGCTTTATGATTAATTAATGGGATTATAGTTCATTTATTAACTGTTTATGCCTGCTTAAATTAGGAATGGAGTCCCAATTGACAGTCTTAATAATCACTTCATATGTAAGAGAGACTTAACTTCCAATTATGTTTCAGTTACAGATTCATTTGTTAAATGCATCAATTTAGTCAATTTGATAAATGCATGTTATTTTTACCCTAACAGTATCCCCCCAATAAAAAGACTGAAATGCAGGAGTATAATTCACGGAAAAAGATTAAAACAGACTATTATTTATAAAATAATATATATATTGTCATTTTAGTAGACATGTATGAATATCTGTGTATTTAGGTCTTTAAGAGATCAAAATAATGTATTATTTTGCAGTAATCAAAACTAAAAAGAGAGAAGCCTAAATTCTCTTTGGTTTTCTGTCTGCAAATAAGAAGAAAGACTGCAGAATTCAGTGGAGTTTTAAATAAGAGTGTAACCACTTTAGATGGAAATTGACTTTGGTATTTCTGTTAAGTATTTTGAGTAGAGCTGCAGTTCTTTGGAAGAACAGGAAGGGTATCATGAAAATGAGGAATACAACCTTTTTTTTTTTTTTTTTAATGACAGCATTATACTAGAGTTTCCAAATATTTTTACATCTAAAATCTCTATTTTAGATCTACTAAGTCAGTTGGAGGAAAAGTGATATTGAATATATTTTTAACAAAGTCTAAGCTCTCTTCTTCTGCAAGGCTTTTGTACTGCTTTCTAAAAGGTTTCATTATCGTTGCTCAAAGTTGTTGGTGGCTCTGATTGTGAAGATAACTGTCAAATATCCAAAGCTTAGTAGGCTAAAATAGAGATTAGTTTAAAAAAGAAATCAATTAGATATTATGATGAATTATTTGTGAAGCCAGACTATAGGGACAAATTGAATTATAAAAACTGTATTAAAGTTCATTCTCGCTGAATTCAAGATGCTATTTAAGACATTATTGAAGGACCTCACTTTTTTTGTAGTTCAGGACTGAGATGAGGTGAGGCAATGCACAGCCAAAATAACACCAGTAATGTATCTTCCAGTTCTGTTAAAGACTCTGATTTTATGTGAAAATTATTTAGTTAGTACTAAAAATACAAAGGATTCAGAATCTCATGTGGAAATTTAGGACTTCTTTTAGTAAATGGGACCTAATAATTTATCTTAAGCATTGGTCAGGATTGTCTGCTTCAGGACAAAAGAAGGGACAACTTTATTTCATGAAGTCTTCGTCTTTACACCAGGATTGGTTGACTCTTCTGAATAAAGAGAGTTTAATGTAGTATTTTTTTTCCTAATGTAAGTGAATATCTCATAATTGTGCTATTCTGAGCATGTTCTAGTGATGAGTGTCAACACAAATCCATTAATTTATAAAGCACTGATCATGGAACACCTCTAATATTACAAACGTTTTCATTTGTAATGACTGCGTTTGGAGTGATTATTTGGAGATGAAAGCTTTTGTATTAAATTATATTTGTATTAAATTGTCTTTGCAGTAGAAGAGGAAGTGGGGGGAAAGTAGAATCTATGAACATAACTTTGTCATCAGGTGAGGTTTCTTGAAAACTTACTTTTGCATGTATCAAAAGGAATTAAGAAACTACACCAAGACAATATGCATTGAATAAAATGTGGACATAGGCAGTAATTTACAAAGAAACTGGAAACATTTGCAAATGTGTTTTCCTTCTTCTCCTTCCTATAGGAAGAGCGGGTAGTGAACCATTTAGCAGCAAAGATAATTGAAAATGTTTGTACTACTCGCTCATGCCATGCACAAGGATTTATTACAGGAGAAATTGGACCTGTCTTGTGGTACCTTTTCACACATTCCACAGGAGATTCTTTGAAGATAACTCCTATTTCGGTAAGGAATTTCCTTTTGTGGTAGTGTAATGCTTTGGCATTTAGTCTAAAAAACCTTCTGAATTGGATCTGAAATATATTTGAGCATGTTTGCTGTATGTTTATGATTTTTATATTTCAGACTACATTAAAATAGATTTAAAAAATTTCTGGAATTGAAAAATACATTGATTGCAGTTCAGTGCTTATGAATAGTTCTTGTGATTCATCATTTTTCAGAACATATATTTCCTTATGCTGGTAATAATGAGTTATGTTAAAAAGTTTAACCTTTAAAAGAATTTATTAAATTCTTGAAAAATTGAAATTTCTCTTTTTGTATGATATTCCAAATGAGAACTGTATATTCTCTTTTTCAAATACCTGTTTAGAAGATGTAGTTGAATGAATCATGTTTCTTTTTATAAAATTGTCAGGGCCTAGTCTTTGCCCTGAATTTTTAAGGTAATATAAAATGATAACAAGACAAAGAGTGATGACATGCAAGCAGAAGGTTTGGAACAACAGGATTTATGAGGTCGAAAATACTTAGCAAGACTGTGATTTTAACCATATCTCTTGGACCTTTTAGAAGAGCGTGTAGTGACAGGAGATGGGAGGATGGATTTAAACTAAAAGAAAACAGGGTTAGATTGGATATTGGGAAAAAAAATCTTCATTGTGAGGGTGGTGAGGCACTGGGACAGGTTCCCCAGAAAAGTTGTGGCTACCCCATTCCTTGGCAGTGTTCACAGCCAGGTTGGATGGAGCTCTTTCTTTCCAAATGGAAAATGGTAGTGTCACTGCTACAGCAGTATGCACGTGGACATGTCTAGCATAAAGGTAATAAAAGAGAGAGAAATAAAAATTTACTTGAAGTGTGGCTGAAGATGTAAATGATAAAATAAATTTATAATTTTAAAAAATATGTCTATTTATTGATTTTTTTCCTTAGTATGTATTTGTGGCAGAGTCTTGCCTGCAATATAAACTGCTCAAATTTTGGGAAAATGTCTTGACATTTTCGATCAGAAAACCTATTTAGTAAAATAAGTCTTATAAAAACCTTTGTAGCATCTGAAATTCCTGGCAAAAACAGTCTTAGAACTTTCATGGGTAGAGAATAGTCTGTCTCTAGATATATAAAATACATGTATGAGTCTGGCTATTAGGCTGCTTTGTTAGAAAGGGTCTTTTTGAGACTTCACCCATTTGATCTGAATTTTATGTTTAGATCACAGCTGCATGTATGGGAAAAGACTGGAGATAAGTGTTATGATTTCCTTTACTTACTGAGTTTTTAAAGTCCTCTCTCCTGTCACTACTTTTGCTCTAAGGATTGTTTTGTATCATGTGCTTTCTATTCTTGTCAATCATTAGACTGGGCAGTTGTTATTCGTTTGCTACTAGGTCATAGTATTTTTTTTTAATTTTAAATCTCTTTCAACTCATGCTGAAAGTTCCCTCTTGTTTCTCTGCTATCTGCTTGGAGAACTTTGCTTCGTTATTTACCATTCCCTTGATTCCTACTGCAGACTTCCAGGGCCTGCTCCATTTGTAGGGGCCAGTTATGCCTGTCTTGTGTACCACAGTAAGCAGTGTATCCCAGAGGAACTGGCTGTCTCAATTGCATTCAGATACCGAGCTAAGAAGAATCACCAAAGGAACTATCAGTGGGCTTTTTCTTTTTTTTTTCCTTTTCCCCTCCTGAAAACGCAGTTTCTTCTTGGACAATATAGTATACTTGAGATGGGCAGAGCTTTCTTTTCTGCTCAATAATATGCAGAAGTTACGTATCTGATTATCAAGAATAAACTTCTCAGTGGAGGTTCACTACGGCTTTCTGTAGCAGCAGCTCATTGCTGTCATCAATGCCATGTGCTTTACTTACTTTGCCCTTGGATAAGTGTCAAGAGACTATGAGAAGAGTGGGTTGTTGTTTGTCCCTCTGTATCCTCTGCTTCTTTTGAGAGCCCAGGTCACTGGATCTCAAAGCCTCCCAAGACTGTAAGGTTCAGGTGTATCAATAATAAGCCTTTTCTTTGTCATAGTGTTTGTGCTGTGAGTATCTAGCCTCTTTTAAGCACTACTGATGAGAAGAAAATTTTCCTGCTGGAAAAACTGGAAGGTAGCAAAAATGGGTAAGAAGAACCTAAAACCTGAAGAACTTGTTGTAGCCTAGTTTGCTCTGTTTGTTTTTCCTTTTATTTTTATTTTTGTGTATATTGATAGCTACCACTATGTATTAGTCAGTGAGGCTTTATTAATTGCTCAGTGCAGTAGAACAGTGCTGGTGTTTGTGTGATCTCTTCCAAGTGAGTAGACTGAAAGTATCACAGATTGTGAGTTCCTCAGTTCCTTTGCCTCTTGTTCCTGTAGGAGAGATACAGCAGCCTGATCTTTATGGGCTTCTTATTCAGCCAGACCTGTTAAGCGCAGTGAGTTTTACTGCAATATTTATACTCACCTTCAAAGCTGAATCATCTGGCACTCACAGGTTGGCACTGGGACTTGAAATGACATAGGTTTTGCCAAGCTCTTACTTCCTGATTCTTTTTCTTACGTTTGAAATCTTTGTATTACAAAACTTATTAGTCTTCAAAAGCTATTCTAGAAGCCTTCTTACAGATGACATCTGTTATGATGAAGCAGGGTGTTTTAGGAGGTCATGATAGCTTCACTTAGCAGAATTTCCTAGAGGAACTCAGCTGATTTGTGGGACATCCTTTCAATGGCAACTGACAATCTAGGTAAGAAAGACTTTTTTATCATTCTGTTACCTCTTTTCTCTCAAAGTTGCTTAGCAATGTGTGCTTGGGTGTTGAGGCCAGCATTTTAAAAAGACAACCAAGTTAAGTGTGCACACTGAGATCTAAGGCAAAAATTTCTTCAACATTTTGTGCATATCTGTGGTATAAATGTACATATGGACAATAGAAACAAAACCATAACTGTTCCCAAATAATATTTGTTTCCTGTGAAGGCAATAGACTTACGGGAGATCATACTTTTCCCTTGTGTACTTACTGAAGTGCAGTCATGCTGGAGGTAAGACTTGTTCCAAATTCACATATTGGAGAGCTTTGAATGAAAGCAGCTGTGAGGAGAGTTGCAAGATCACGTTCACTGTTCTATATCCTTGGTGAAACTGTTTTCTTCTACTTTGTTTGGTCTTCATGGAAATTATTGCTATCTATGTAGCTGAATCCATCTCCTTATTTCAGTCAGATCATTTTACACAAGTATTCTTGGATCTGAATGGGTTCCTGGATTTTCCCCTCCACTGTTTAGCGGATTGTTTCCTTTATCAGAAGACTGAGGTTTAATACTTTTATAGGGCATGAATTGAACAAGGAAGCTCCTGAAGTCGGGTGCACTAAGGTAGTACTTTAATCCTTTTGCTGCTTTGTAGTGAAACACTGACGTAAGTAGATAAACTTACTATTCAATGCCTGATATAAATCGTCGTTATGTATTAATACTGCTGTGGCATTTAAATATATAATCTTAATTTCATCTGATAACAATCAATTGATATTGAAATCTAGTGCAGGAAGATCTCCCAGTTAAAGTTTATGGAGCTTTTAGTGGTATGCTAACTTTAAAAAAATAAAATACTAATGTATTCTCCAGCTATAGTGTACTGTATAATTTCTACATTTGTTAAATTGTTGCTACAGATATGTAGGCATTTTTATCCTGCATGACCACAAAAATTGATATAATCAGTGTCCTATTTCATTTTATTATGCAGTCATTCCTGCCTTGTTTGAATGTATCCTGAAGAATTTATTTTTAACTGACATCTTTATTAGAATGTAAAAATACATTAAGAAATAGATATGTCATATCTTTACTTAGAGTTAGCAGTCTGTCTGCAAAGTGTATCAGCTGTAAGGGACTATGGAATTTTGCTTATGATTATTTCAACCATTTGTAAAAATATATCAAGAAGATTATCTGTCTTTAGTCTCTGGAGTCAAAAAGTGACACTCTACTTTGTCCTGCCTGTCAGAGGTGGCAAATGGGGACTGTGTCTCAGTATCTTTTTCTTTTTTATTTGGAATCCAACATGCCTCAGGTAAATATCACAGATTTTGCCTGTAGGAAAGCTGTGTCTTTTTATCATTTTATTAGACTCAGAAAGAAAAATCTGTAAGATGTCAAAATGATATTCTGACAAGCTCAGCAGCAGGAAGAATATTTTCTTTCCAGTATACTGAAAGTCTTTTAATTAAAAAAAAAAACAAACCTTAAAATTTTATTTCTAAGAGATAACTTTTCTGCTGAAAGAGAAGTAACAAAACGTAAGCCACTTAAATGGAATCTAATTTGGGAAAGCTCGATGCAGTCTTTTTGGGGATTTGGTTTCTTTTGATATTTTCTTAAGTAATTGGTATTGAACAGTTTCTGTCAGGGACTTGTGTATTACAGATATTTTAGTGCATTTGTTCTCAAACTTGAGAGAGTCATGGAAGATATCCTAAAAGGGTGACTGTTACCCAGCGACATGTAGCCTCTAAAACTAGAAGAATAGGGCAGCAATAATCATAGATCCAGGAATGCCTCAAGTTGGAAGTGCCCAATAAGAATCATGAGGCAAAAGTTGGAGCTGCTGAGAGAAAAGATGCTGATTAGGGTTGTGCAGAGAGCAGGGTGAAGAAGCCAGTTCCAGGAGAGGCTCTGCTGAAGCCTTACTCTCACTAAGAACATTTTGTGTTCCAAAACTCTTGCCTGGAGATGATGGTGTGAGCTCTACTCTTACATCTTTCATCATCCATTTCCAATTCCTGCTCCACCACCTTTTGACCTATCTCTATCTCCTGATATTGGATCTACTGAAGTGATTTAGAGTGCTTAGTGCTCTGTCCCACATTTGAATTCTATCTTCTGCTTTTCTGCTGAAGTGTTAGGTTCATTCATACAGCAGAGCGTTCTGTTACATACATACTAATGGGAATTTAAAACTTCTGCCCTTGGCTATTGGTGGGCAGGAGCTTTTCTGCTACCACCAAAACTGCAGTATTATCCTAGAAGACAGCTTATGAGACAGCCTATGATGTCTTTCCTATGAGGTTTGCCTGGAAATAATCTGGTGGCCTGTGACTGTGGTCACCCTTGTTTGGCAAGGTCTACAGCAGAGATCTAAGGCAGTGGAAAATCTGCACACACCACGTTAGCACACCAAGTGAGCTCTGTGTTGCTTTGGCACAGCCTGTCCCTAGGTCCCAGCAGTTCACTGGCAGTATGACCCTCAAGGATGTTTTTAGTGAATACACGTACCTCTTGCCCACTCATTTTGAGAACTCAAAATAAAGGTGAAGAGCTGGATTGTATCCTGGGGGAAATAGAGCATGCTGTACTAAGAAACTGAGATTGAGTGTCTGTGTTTTAAAAGAGACTAAAAAAATAACAAAAGAAGAAAAGTAAAAGGGCTGCAATCAATATGGTTCCTGGACCGGAAAGGACAAGGAAGAACAGGAGCAGAGTAGATGAACAGCGTCAATAAAATGTCTGTCAAGTTCGTGATTTACTGTCTTTTATGCCTATTTCTTCTTTTTTCTTCTTTTTTCTTCTTTTCTAGTTTGTTTTGAGTAATGTTTCTAAAGGCACTGGTGTACCAGACAGTTTCTGGTGTTCTTACATGGAAAGCTTTTCTCTCGTGGTAGTATTCTGTGTAATTGACTATAGTTTCTCTTAAGAGACCTTAATATTGAGCGCACACCAAGTAAACAGCAATTTCTAAATATAGCTGGTCTGAAGAGAACAAAGAAATCATAAATATTACCTACATTTCACAAAAGTAAGTCACCTACAAAGTTTTTCCTAAAAACCAATTCAGATTTTCTTGTGAATCCAATATTTGACATATGCTGTTCTTCTAGGCTAACAGTATATTCAAGCCAAAGACAAAAAAATTTTTAATGTTTAGAGTCTTATTTTCTTTATCTGGAGGGGAAAAAAATGCAGTTGTAGTATCTTGAAGGTTGCATTTTCACAGTTATCAAAAGGACATTGATTTGGAGATGAAGCCGTCCTGAAGGTTGTTTAGTAATATTTGCTAGGTATATAATATAGCTAAGTTACTAGAAACTAAACAGGTTTGTGCTCACTTGTTTCACTGAAGCATGGTCAGTATCTACATTTTTTATTAAAATTGTTTTCATCACATTATATTTGAAAATAAATATTTGAAAATCAACAATTTGGAGAATAGTTTGCAAGTTTATTATACTAACCATTGTTTCTTAGTAAGTACCTAGATCTGAAGTAGTATCTAGAGCTAAGGATAGACTTAAAACACTGAAATACTACATATCATATCATTGTCCCTGAGCAGGGAGAGAGAAAATTCCCACCTTTACAGGTGCCCATCATTTCTGTGGTGTGTGCCATGTCTGTATTTTCCCTCCCTATACTCCTTTCTGTTTATATTCCGTGCTTGACAAAAGACTCAAGTGTGGTCTGTGATGCTCCATCATTATTGTCCTCAGGAGGAAAAGAGTAATGTGACTTTTTGATGTGGATGTTGGCGTATGAAATATTTGAATTTCAGCTGCACAGAGTGTATAGCAATGTACTTAAAAGACTTCCAGGTCTCTAAAAATAAGGGGTCTTTTCCCCTAATATTTGTCTTAGGAATGAATCTGTTTGAATTCCTTATATTCCTGAACTATTGGAAAACTCACCACATGCTTTTATTTTCCATTCTTTTTCTTGAGATAATAGTCTTATTAATTTTATTTTTTTTCACTTTTGTAGGCTTTATGCAGAATTACTCGTTCCTCACCTAATGCTTTCCAGAGTGTCATTGAAAAAGTGGGATTAACAGCTGTGCTGAATTCCTTGGCAAATGGAATATGCAAAATTCAGCAGTATATGCTCACAATGTTTTCAGCAATGTTGTCATGTGGGATTCATCTACAGAGGCTAATTCAAGAAAAGGTTTGAGTTCAGATTAATATTTCACTGGCATGGAATTTCATGAAAGGAAGAGTTGGAGTAGACATTAGTCAACTAGTTGTTTTGTTTTTTCAAAGTATTTCTCAATGACATTTGCATATCTGAACAACAGGAAATGAGGAATGTCATTCTTTTATATTTCTATTTGCTTAAAATCTAAATTATAAGGCGTATAGTTTTTCTTTCTCTCATGGATCTTTGAGAAATGGTACTAATGGGTGTATAAATTGTTCCTACTGCTAGGATTCAATCAATCCAGAATACCCTAGCCTGACCATAACAGATAACAGGCCCTAAGGAAAATCAGTAAGGAATCAGTAAGGACAGCTATATGACATAGCTCTTTTAGACATTTAAAAGAGCAAATAAGGAGTATCCTGATTGAATCTGAAGCTGTACTTTATGCTCTCCTTAAAGGACCTTAGGCCAATTTGTAAGTGAAATATCTTCCAGAAATTAATATTTTAATACCTTAGGTTTTTATTTTTTGTGAATGGAACTGGTTTTGATTTACGTCTAACATAATTTTTGGTAGAAGTGGTTAAAATTTTTCTATCTTGATCTCCAAATTATATTGTATTTAGATAAAAAGTGTTAAATCCCATAGAGTGGTGTTAGGTGGTTTTTTTTTTTAATGAGATTAGCTCAATTGATTAGAACCTGGTGGTAATAACACCAAGGTTTTCGGTTGTTGTGTCAATCCCCGTGTGAGTCATTCACTTAAGAGTTGGATTTGACGATCCCTTCCAACTCAGAATGTTGTGTGATCTGGAAATTAGATTGTAAGATTTTGGAAGCTGAAACTAAATTTCTACTTTTCTTGAATAGCATCTAAAAATACAAACATGCTTCTGTATTGAACTGCCAGGTGCTGTTATATCACATGGAGTGATATTATTTAAGAGCTGAAAATTGAATTTAATAGTCCATGCACTTTTCAATATTTCACGCTCATGACGCACAAGTCCACCTTAATGAGAGAAGGGAAGAGTGAGTAGTTTTGGCCTACAGATTATTTTGCATTCTATAATAATTTTGTGTAGTTCAGGTTAAGAGGCAGAAGGACCTCAGTGTCACACAGAAGATAGTGACAAAGAAGTGACTATCTGTTTAATGTAAGGACAACAACATATTAAAAATACTTAAAGATACAGATTCAAGATGGAGATAATTTAGCTTTGTGTTTGCTATCTGGAATCACCCTTAGCTTGTAAGACTTAGGACTGCCCTTGTTTTCTTTGGTCTTCAAGAATAGCAATAAAAACCAGTTACAAAATAAAAGCCAGAAATGCAGTTCTGTAATCATCTACACTAATACAAAACTTGAGAGAACTACAATAGCCAAAAAGGATGAATTTTGTCCCTCTCTGATACAGAGACTTCCCATTTTAGTTTCCTGTTTTGGAAACTAAAATAGTTGAAATGATGTTTTTAAAATACAGCACGTAAAAAGAACTCAAAATCAAGAATCTTGAATACATTATAGCAGTAGATTAAAAAATCCCCACTGCTAATTACTTTCATCTGGCTATCGAGATTCACCTTTGGATGAGTAATAATCAGTCACAGCTTTTTGAATGCAGTTAGGTTCTTCCAGAGGTCAGAAAATGGAGCAGGGTGGTTTTTATTTGCTTCTTTTTTTCCTCAACTAGTCATAAGTAAAATTATTCAAATACTTACAGCCATATATTGTCACAACTGCATTGTAAATATATTATAAGCATTGTCCTCATATTTCAGTAACTGTTTTCAATTCTTTGTCTTTTACCTGAATGTGGGCAAGTAAATACCACAGTGGAGGATAGTTTTGTGAATATCAGTATGGATTAATAAAAAGATGAAAATACCTTTAACAGAATCTTTGTAACTCCAAACTTATAATACAGAGGCATTTGCAAAGCGTAGAAGGGAAATTTGAAAATGCATAACAATGCAACAAATGTTTGCTATTGTAATTTCTGTTCTTGTATAGTGAGATAGTGGTCTAGCTGTTTTCCTCTTGTGTAGCCAGTTCAAAAACATCATTGCTTTTGTTTTAAACTTGCTTTGCAGTATTACTCAGTGTATCCAATATAAAGTCATAATCTTGTTGCAGTGTGTTTACTTGAAATGAAGAGTGTCCTATTCTGTAGAGTCTCCATGGATACACCAAACATTTGCAGGGGAGGGAGGAATGATAAAACAGAGAAATGATAAATAATGTATTTTGCAGTATTTGAGTGATTTTTGGCTTTTCTGATACACTAAGTCTTGCAGATCAGCAAAGATCTACTTGAGATTTTATTTGGATAAATTGTGGCTGTTTTGCAGTCCTCAAACCATCCAGAAAAGCAAACTCCAACAGATCACATTTATTTCTCAAACCAGATTATTAGAACATTCCCAGATAAGTCTGATGTGACTAATTTTAATTGTCTTAACCCATGTTAACCCCCACATGTAGCACTGAAATATTCTTGCTTTCCAGAGTATGAGGACTAAAAATAGAAGTGCTTTGGCTTGTAGTTGTGTGTCTTTGTCATGGTGTCCTTGTGCATGGTCTATCAAGTCCATTTATGTTAGCACAGTCAGTGTTGCATTATATATACTCTTGGACTATGTATGAGGGTTTATGGGATTTCTGAACCATATAAGCTTTGTTGTTGTACTATTTTGGTAATTTCACACAAAAAAAAAGCCCTTGAGAAAACGAACCACACTTAATTAAAATTCAACCTTTGAATTTATTAGAGTGCAATTTAAGAACTTGACTGCTGCAAGTTCACACTGGAGGAGCTACAGGTCATGCTCTGTTAGCTGTTAAAGTGATTAAAGCAGTAAACTTCTAAATTCCAAGACTGAGAAATTCTTCTATTTATGAAATGAATTGTTGAAGAACACCAAAACAATTCTAGAATAAGTAATAGCAGTTTGTTTTTCTGGGATTTCTATGACTGCTTTTGAAGACAGGGTTAAAATGATGTCAGAATAAAATCTGATGGTTTCTTGGTCGACTCTTACACTGCTGCTCTTTTTCCATTCTTGGTAAAAATGTATTGTTAATTGTTGCAAAAGATGTCTCTAATAAATTACAATCAATATTGATTTGCAGTTATTCTGTCAGCAAATGAGGAATTTGAACAGTAGTATGTATGTTAAATGTGCATCACACAGCAGGATATTTAATTTTGTACCCAACATGCATACAGTACTCGTCTGTCCTGTAGTGTCACTCCCTTGAGAATCCAGCTCAACTGTTTGAAGGCAGGTTCCATTGATGAGGCCATTTGTACTCAGTCTAATTTCTGCATAGAGCCAGTTGATGCAGTTTGTAAATTCTGGCTCAGTTTTTAATTCTGATTTTGTTTATCCTTCTTCTTTCTTTTCAAGTCCTAATTTTATTTCTTCCTTGAAAAGATGTTCACTTTCTGAACTCAAAATAAAAATAGATTAGATGAGAACAATCAAAGAAGGTAGAAACAACTTTGCCATCTATTTAGAGCATCTGGTGTATAATTTGGGGTCTGATGTAGACAAGATTGTATCCAACTAAGGTGTAGTTTTTATTATTCCTGCATATAAGGGAATGAATAACCAAAAAATTTAATCATATTTGCGCTTAAATACATATGTATTCTGAAAATAGTTCAACTTTGTTTAAAAATAAATATATTAAAATATCCTATATTTATGCTTAAGGTAAGCCATTTAAAAATATAAGTTTTTTCATAATTTGTAGCTAATTACTATTATTTTGGACTTAGTACATTAAATAGTGTTTACTTTTTACTCAACCCGTGAAGATGTTCAAAGCAGCTTTACACTGGGCCAGTCAGTGTTGGACAGAATTTATTTGCTAGTGTTATAGGTTTTTGTTTCCCTATGAGTGACAGGAAAATGAGCAAACTTTAAGTGTATACAATCCTACAGTACAGTGTGAGCAGCCTTAACATATTTGTCTTTATTTCCACCAAGGATTTTGTGACTACAATTATTCGTCTACTTGAAAGTCCTTCAGCTTTTATTCGAGCAAAAGCCTTTCTAGTCTTGCTGCAAGTTTTAATTAATAACAGGGAGATGTTGCTCCTCAGTTGTCAAACAAGGTAAGGTGATAATGGAAGATAATCAAATATATAGTCTTTAAAGTTGTACCTGAAATACTTGAAAAATGTGTGGTATTTTTGAGCCAGTGTTTTAGAAGTTAATTGTTTTGTGTGTAATAGTGATCCTTTCATTCATGACAATGTTATGTCTGAGATCATCGGATGTGACAATTATTCACAAGGGAAAATCTGTCTTGCAAGGATAGCATCTTTAAGAGTAACTTGTGGTCCCAGTCAACATTTGCATTTTTTGGGTTGGGCAAAAGATATACTGCAGCAGTGAATTGTTGCTATGGTGGTAAATCAAAATAAAAGGTTCTGTTACCTTCTTCATCTTGGGGTTTGGTAAAGTCCATAGTCTCTTCAGGACAGTCACTTTCAAGGTAAAATAATATTTTTTGGCTATATATGTTTTGGGAGTGATTTACATAATGACCAATAATTTCCTGTGACTTTTACATGAGGTATTTGATTTTTCTATGTTTTAGAACACTTTCCAAGAAATTACTGAATCACCAGGAAATTTCTATTTGAAATTTTTTGTCTTCTGTTGGGACAGAAGCATTCCTGTATCAGAGAGGAGCAAATTAGACTGTGTTTAGAATATGAATTATCACCATGTTTCAAAGTGATCAGAGAAGTAAGACAAAAGAAATTTTAGTTGGAATTTATATATTCTACTGTTCTGTAAGAAGAAGAGTAAAATGAATTGTAAACATAATTTTTGCAATATTGAAATAGAGTAGGTTTGGAACTGAAAGTAAAAAAAAGGATGAGGCTTATGGGTAGCTGTAAATCTGTAGCTACAGCAAATATAACATCATATTTTATATTCGTGTTTGAGAAGAATTAGGATGTATACATTGGAGTTAAAGGAGGGGGCAGATGAATTACACCATGAGAGGACCCTTTATTCCTCCACTCACAAGCTGTAGATGTCTCAATATTTGTAGAATCACAGAGAACAAGTACTGAATCCAAGGGGCTTTTTCATGTGTACCTTTCTACACTTTCAGAAATATTCTATCAGATTATTTCTGGTTAGTGTAAAATGCCTCTAACGATTTGTAAGTGACTTTTTGAATGGCTACATTTTTAGTATCTCCTGCTATTCATGTGCTTGATACACCAGATAGGACTCTCCTGTGTGTTTGGAGAAAGGTCTGACAGAAATCCTGCACAGAGAGTTATTATTTGTTATATATACCTAAGATATTATGTGAAGGAGAATAATAATTTTATCAACAATTTTCTTTATTTATAATGCTTTCCAACCAGCGGCCTTTCTGAAGAGAATGTGTTGTGAATTTGGAATATGATTTTGTATTATGACTTTTGGCTTTATCCTGCTCTTTTATTGTGATGCTCCAGACAGGGCTGATTAGAGACCAGTACATAATGTAATACACAATAAGCAAGCCTTATAGCAGCTTTATTGAGCTGATAAACTGTTTGGTTTATTTTAATTTGCTAAGTTGTCTTTGTAATTGCTCTTTAGTGGACAGCATGTCTCTTGTCAGAATAGATCATCTAAAACCTTTCTCTTACATCCAGAAAGTAAGATAGTTACAGAGAGGAGAAATGACCCATTAAATCTGGAGACAGTTGCATTCATAATATCACTATATAACTCTGGAATAGTCTTAAACCCAGCACAGATACTGGATACTCATTGACTTATACTGTTGAATTCTGGTTGGAGTATTTTAGTTAGATGTCTTCAGTTGTCTGACAGAAAAGTTTTTGTCAAAAATAAGATTGATAGTATAGGAAGTAGAAATCAGTTGGATAACTATTGAAAATATTTTATATACTCCAATTCTCCTTCTGGAGGTGTTTGATTTGAGAAATATAAAGAGCATGTAGTAAAATGTACATAATTCCTGGTTAATGGTTTGTCTTCAGCAGCTGCAGCTAAAGCCTGTAACAGAATTTATATTGCTTTAGATAATAAAATCTGTTTATGATAACGATAATCAATATAAGGCAATTTTTCAGTGTGCATCACTTAAAGGATGATGCAGATGATAAAACAATAATAACTGTTTCATGGCAACACTGCACTGAAAAATGCTTTTGTTTAGTTTGGTAATTATGCTGGTTTTGGCTGAGTTAGTGTTAATTTTCTTCATGGCAACCACTCTGATGCTGTTTATGCTGAAAACAGCCCCCTGGGCCTCATGAGTGTGGGGACTGCCTTGCAGCCAGCATCCCAAAGGCCTTACTCTGGAGAGCAGTCCTTCCTTTATTTGGGGGGGTCTGCAGTGCAAGTCTTATGAGGAGGAGCTGAGACAACTGAGGTTGTTTAGCCTGAAGTGTTACCTTAAGTTTTAGCTTTTATATTTTTTAGATTCTGTGCTGTTTTAGTGTGTGGTTCTGGGTTTCATATTATGTGATACTAAGCTCTCTTCACAGAGTAGGTAGATAAAACAATTCTTTCTCTAGCTTGATACCAAGGACAACTTGCAAGCCCAAGAACCAAAACAATGGTGAACTGAGAAGAAAAAAACCAGGAGGATAGAGCTTCAAAACCTGAAGCTATAACTGGACAATTAACTGCAATATGCTAATGAACTAGAACTTATGAAAGTGTGAGACCTCATGATCAGTTGTCCATTTTTATGACCATTTTGAAGTTCATCTTAAGTGTGGCCCAGCCAGGCTCTTGGGCTGCCCAAGTGTACCCATTGAGGCCTTTCAATAAATACCTACTTTATCCTTTGCTCTGTCTAGTCTCTGTTCCAGGTCAGCCTCTAGAAGTTATCAGGAGGAAGGCAGGCTCAGGGGAGACCCTATCACTCTTTGTAAACACCTGAAGGGAGGCTGTAGGAAGGCAGGCGTTGGTCTTTTTTTTTTCCAAGTAGTGAGTGATAGGAAATGGTCTTAAGTTGGGCCACTGGAAATTTAGATTTGATATCAGGAAAAATTCAGACAATAAAATCCTGTTCCCACTGATAACCTTTGTGATATCTGTTCTTGGAAGTGGTTTTGTAGCTGAAAAAACTGTGGCATGTGCGGAAAATGACAGTTTTATCATTATTCATCTCATTGGGAGGAAAGGGCATGGGACAGGGAAAGGAGGGGAGAAAGGGAAAGAGAAAGTGGAAGGGAAGGGTACTGTCAAGCTTATTTTAGCTGTGCTGATGTTACCAAAATGGATTTCTTTGTGCTTTTCTTCCAGTTTGTGCACAGCTACCAGGCAGCAGAAGTAGGTGCTTGCTAAAACCCCTTTTTATTGCAAGCAATAATGGTGCCTCTGGGCTGGGAATGTGAGAAGTATCTGGTGTTATGAGTCTTGGTTCCTGGAATGCAATCTTAAGACTACCTGCCTATTTTTTTTTACTGTTTACAGAACCTATTAGCTTTGGCCATGATACCAGCAGTTGCAATTCACTTTTGAGTATTTGCACACACAATCCCTCATGCATGTCCCTCTAAAGCTTATTGATTAGCTGGTTGCAAGTTTCTTTTTGTGCCTCTTTTCAAAAGTATCTCCTTACTCAAAGAGTATGGAAACACATTTATAATTCCAAATAAGAGTAGAGAAACAACTGATCCCAACTGATCAAAGGGATATTCCATACCATGTGGCCTCATGGGGGAAAGAATAAAGGAAGGATGGTTAAGGCATTAGGAGTGATGGCACTTGTCTTCCCAAGTAGCCATTACATGTGATGGTGCCCTTTGTTCCTGGAAATGGCTGAACACCTGTCTGCTCATGGGAAGTGGTGAATGCATTCCTTGTTTTGCTTTGCTTGTGCAGATTTTGAGTTCTGTGGATGAAAAGTATTGATGTATAATAAGAAATGTAATTTTGAAGGGAATTTGTTGTTCCAAAATGTTGACACAATTCACCTGTTACTCCTTTTTCCTACCTGTTCTGTGGTAGTCAATTACATACCTTTGGTTCTCCCACATGTGATACAACTAGGGAAGATAAGAGATCCTTTAGACTGAAGTAAAACTTGTTTACTTACACTATGCAAATTAATTTCTTTTGCTAATCACACTGAGTTTTCCAGTCTCCTTCTTTTCTCCATGATTTGCAGAGGCAGGCTACCTGTTCCTCAGGGCAGGGATACAACCTTAAGTTTATTGAGACTTTTCAGTTCACCCTTTTCTGAACTAGCAGTAATTTCTGATTAGTCTCACTGAATTGTTCTTTTTGTGTCTGAATAGTTTCAGAGAATTTCCTAGGTAAACAGAGACTTACTTGGAGATTGAACTTCTCTCAAAAGAATTTATTCAAATCTCTTGTTTTCTACTGTCTGCAGAGATGGACACTTGTGGAAAGACAGGGCAGTATTCCTGACACATTTCACAGTCTGCAGAAATGTAACTATGCACAACAGCATACCTTCTGAGCAAAATCTTTCTCTGTTTCCTGTGCCCACTTCCTGCATTTATTAAATTTTCAAATCTTATATGTGCCCTGAAAGGAAAAGCTGTGCCTGGAAACCTACTGCACTCTCACATCTAGCACAGCCTGTTTTCCTTATACATCTTAAGACTCATCTGGAAAAGTAGTGAGGAAAAGAACTGAAAAGCTTGGTGCTCAGTCAGGTGGGAAAACATGGAAATGGAAGGCAGGAGGGAACAGTGACAAAAGTCACTAATTTCAGGAAAAAACCCAGCGAGCTGGTACCAAATTAAAAAGAAGAAAAAAGTGACGGAAGGCAAGAATTAGAGATTGACCCTCCTATTAGCTTGATATGCCATCTGATGTTACACCTCTGTAAAATAAACTATATCTATATTAAGTATCCTTTAAAAATCTTTCTCATTTTCTGTTAGCAGAGATTGACTAATAGCAATAATAATAACAAAACTAAGAAATAGTCCTCGATTTCTTGGGGTAAATGTCCTCAGAGTATGCACGACTTTCTTTAGTTTCCTGAAAGTCTGTAATTCTCTGTGAACTTAGTCTCTTTTCTTCATGTTGATCATCCTGTTAAAACAACAGTTCTTATTCTTATAAGTACTAGACCTCATTCCCGTTCCAGACTGTTAACTCTGGAATTTTCCCTTTTTTGCTCCACTCTTTCACATTTTTTTGCAGAAGACTTGGGTTGTTTTGCTTTTTTAGTGTAAAAGCTCACTGATGGCCATGTCTTGCAATACAGGCACTTGGATTTATTTTTTTTTAAACCAAGCCGTTGCTTCACCATCAGTGGTTTACTTCTCATCATATTTAACTTATTTATACTAACATCTACATATTTTTTCCTGTATTGTTGAGTGCAAGACAAATGTGCACTAAATGAATTGAATAAATGTATTTTTATAGGCCTGGTTTTGCCCACTAGTGAGAACACTGAGATTCATCAGGGAATAAAAGTAACTGATAAATTGTTCTACATATAACTGAGGAATTTGTCAAAGGAAGATAAAGATTCTGATGCTTTACTGCCTACATAATTTATATCTGTACAATTTTCTCAAGGCAATGTTTAATTGAACCAAACTATCAGGGAAAAAAGTAGTTCTGCATATTTTTAGAAAATCTATGTGAAAGACAATTTTGTGAATGGAAGAACAACAAAAAGGAGAGAACTCATTTATCTTTCCTCTCTCAGAATAAATAAACCTACTTTATATCTTTCTCAAATGTGATTTTGTAGAAGAAAAGAACCTCCTTCACCCAAAGAAATAAAACCATTCACGTTGAATTCTGTTTGGCCCACTTTAAGTAAAACGCAAACAGATCTAGGTGTATTTCCATATGGAATCAGATGATTGTCAAACCATAGAAGTGTTTTCTTAAAAAAAGGAATTAATTCAAACTCTGATATGTCATAATTTTTTTTTTAAATCTAAAAATTTTTGGAATAAAAGTTACTTGGTTTTCTAGACAGGCTAGAAGGCCATTTTATTCAAAACATTCAATTTCTTAAATAAAAAATCTAAAGCTTATAAAAGTAAAATTCTATTTCTAGCACAGTATCAGATTTTTAAGTAGCTCTTTTCTAACAGACAAATCAAAATTCCTGTAATTTACTGCAATTTTCAGACATAAGAATAAAAGATATCCTCATGGTCTCTGAGAAGTGTAGCTGAATGTGTTGAATCTGGGCTATTGCACAGGTGAAAAGCAGTTACTCAATGGGTCTTTTGATTTCTCTTTGTCTTTGCAGAATAGGTTAGGAAGGATAAGAATGTAATATTCAATGATAATAATGTGTTGTTTAGAGACATAATCCTGTAAAATGTATTCTTAGGTAGTTTTTTACTTTGTTGAGTAAATCATCTTTTTGATGGGAATATATATTTCCTAGTAGTATTGTTATGAACACTTGAGGCAGTGTAAATAAGCAATTTTCATAGTTCTGTAAAAGAGCATTGATTATCAGAAGGGTATTTAATAAGATAGTAGTGAAGTACATATTTAAAATCCAGATCATGGATTTCCCTCACCAGTGATTGATGGTTCTTTGCACAGGACCCGGAGGGAGTTCCAATGTGAAACAAAGATGTCAATAGTATGGCCCTAAAGGGAAGTCTGGCCCTTCTGTCTATTCAAATAAGCATTTTAAAATTTTGCCTGAAGCATTCTGTTACAGGTGTATTATTAAAGCAATCTCTTGTAAGTTAGCCAGTGGCTAATAAATCAGTTACCATTTCACTGTGAGAAATGTCATTCTGCAGAACGGCACAGCCACGGAGCACTTACCAGTTGGAATGCGTGCACTGAGTTTGTATTTAGAAATCATGTACACCAGATTTCTAGAGAAAGAATGTAAGACTGGTTTGGGCTTTTATCTCTTTCAATGTGGTCATTCCAACTAGTGCTAACATTTTAATAGGCTGCAGTGTGATCTGTGTAGTATGATTTTTCTGGACTGAAAGATTGATCTCTTATTACATTGACTTTAATTATCCTTGCTTTTGGAATTCTTATGTGTTTAAAATTATTGTCTTTAGTCTTTCACTTATATTGCATGTATTGATTACGTATTTCAAAATAAAGTGGATTGTAAAAGTAGCCTTTCTCTGACTTTGCAGAAAGATTCACTCCTTACATTAACCTCACATATTCATTTAAACTAGTAGAATTGTGCTTACTTAAAGTAGCTTAAGGGTTTATTATTGACTCAATAATTTGTGTTGGTTTTAGAGTTGATTAAAGAAAAGTCTAAAATTTCAACAAAATTACAGAGCCAAAACTAATGTATCATCTTGATTGTAACCACAGATACCAGAAATGTCGGGTTCAATAGTTTTTGAGATGTAGTATAATTTTCTTTGGTATGAGAGTTAATGTTTTGCACTTGTTTAAATGTAGACTCATGATGTATATTGAAAGAGACAGCAGAAAGACCATGCCAGGAAAAGAGCAGCAAGGTGGCAGTGACTACCTGTCAAAATGCCTGGATCTTCTCATCTATCACATTGTGCGGGAGCTGCCAGGAATTCTAGGTAAATTCAGTTTGTTAACCAAACAGATCTTACCTTTGCTTACTCTGTCAAGATATCTCCTTACATGTACAGGTGGAAAGACTGTATTTTCTGATTGCATAAAGTTTGCATGATATCAGCTTCCTGAAATTTTTTAGATATGTCATGATCAGATATTTTGTATTGGAATGCATGATTTCCTATATGAATGTTTTGTGTTTGTAGGATAGTAAACCTCACCAGCTCACTCAGGAATGAAGCCTAGAGATACAAGAAGTTTTATCAATGTTCTAGAGATGTTGTAAAATCTATAAACATTGTACAATCTAAGAGTAAATTTGCCCCATAAAGCAGAGGCCTTGGAGAGATGTGAGGGCATATCTACATGTTGAATGCTTATGCTGAAATTTATATATTGAGTATTTGCTACCGGCAATTTTTCTGGAAAATTTCAGCTTAGATACTTCAGTTTTAGATGCCTGAAACCTATTTGCCCATGCCTACAAGGTTTATTTTCATGAAATTATTTTCTGATTAAATGGTGCATTTTTCATCTTCTCTACATTATCACTAGGATATTGAAAATGTAATGGTAGTACTGCAAAGGTTAGTAGACCTAAATGTCATGCTGCTATTTTAAATAGAACTTCACATCCTCTGCTAATGCTAATTTTTGTCTTGCTGCAAACACCTGATCCCTTTTTTCTAACTAAATATCAGGTTTGCATATTGGCTATATTTTAGGATGGAAGTCTCAGACTATAAATGTTTGAAGCACAAATTCACCTCCTACTGTTTGTATGTATTGTATGCAACAGATATGGTAGGCTCTGATATTTCCTCAGAATCTGAAAGTTTCAAATACGTAGTTATTATCATTATACATAGTACATCAATTGCTTAGATATGTAATTACTACTGATTTACAATTTCAATGCATTTTTGAGAACTGATATTAAGCATAATTCCTACACTTAAGTTTTTTTTTTCCAAGCTGGATCTGTTTGTTTTCTGTAATCTGAAGCTATCTGTCCATATTCGTCCATATTTGTTAGAAGTCTTTTTCTTTTTATTGCTGTATGATGAAGAAGCAGGTACTGCTTGAGGTGATAAAAGCTATGGGCATCTAAGAATAATAATCAGATTTGAAAATTGGAACAGTGAAAAGCAGTTTAACTGTTGATTTAGAGTTAATCCTAGTTGGCTTTTTTAATATGCATTCATGTAAGCTCCTTACTGATCCCATCTTCTTCCACCAGATGTAGCTATAAACCAAATAGATAACCAGGTTGTAGAAATTTACCTTAAAGATACATTTGAACAAAAGAAATAAATTGTTAATCTTCTGGTTAATATTAAAAGTTTTTGTTGTAAATAAGAAAGTAATTTTATTTCTGAATTTGTAATATTTAAGTTATTTTTAGGAAGTACATATAAATTGTTTAGATCACGCTAAAATTAAGGGTATCCATATCTATCTATTTATCTAATACAAAATTGCCAAATGGATGGTTATATATTCTTTAAAATATAGAAAGATAGGTTGTTCAGTAAATCAGTTACCAACCACAGAGAGGTCTTGTTGAATTACAATATTGTGTGTAATTCGAAACAAAAATGTATTGATGAAAAATGTGTTGTGTTTTATGTATTTGAAGAGTTTTAAGCAACATTTTATTATTTTACCAGTGAATGAGTCAAATCTTTAGGGCCTACTTTAGTGCCAGGCTCTGTCGTTTCTGCTTATATTGAAAGCTGAACTCGATGGAAACAGAAGAAAAGTATTGGTATTATTCAACATGATTAAACTCTGACTTACTCTGAAAGGAAAGGCCTCCTTTTCTGGTCTGAAAACTCATATAAAATATGGAGTCCCATTCTTTATTTGCTTAACATGTAGTGAATTCCCTTTTAGAGTTTTCAGTAGTTATCTTTTTAGGGGGAAAAATATAACAGGTACTTTTTCAAGCATTTGGCTCCTGGTGTTTTCAGGTTTTAGGGACAGAATTTTCCCTCTTTCATACGAGCTAACTTTTCTCATACTGCTTCTATTGTTTATCCCATACAGAAGAGGTCTTGCTTTTTGTAGACAATAGAAAGCATACCACAAATTTAGCATAACGTTCCTTGATTTTTATATGTCTCTTCGGAGTCTGAAGTATGATTTTCACTTAAATTACAATTAAAATTTTGTTAACTTATTGTTATGTCTGAGGTTTGTCATGGAGGCAACTAAATTTTCTCACTGATCTGTTGCTATCTCTTTTATGAGAATTCCTGTAGCTATAGGTCGCTTGTGTCACCATTAAATTGGTGCATGAGAATGTGTGTGTGCATGGCTGGTGGAAGGATCTCTTCTTGGGGGGAAGGATGTTTGGGATTTTTTTCCTGTTGAATTGTGTTGCAGGGGAAGCACTCTGCTTCAGCATTATGTCACCCACTAATCTTGGTTCATTCAGTTCTTGGTTAGCTGAAAGTCATGAGAATTTCACTTTTTATTTCACTGGAAATAGAACTGCATCCAGATAATTTAGCCAGTATAAGTCCCCCCTGTGAAGAGGAGTAATTTCATCTTTACTCCATCACTCACCTTATACTTCTATCATCACTGTTTAGCCGGAGGTCACCTTTGCCTGTCCCTTTAGCCAGAGTAAGGAATTGACCTGGTTGAAGACTGAGCTAGGAAAGAAGTGCTGGATTAATCATAAACAATACTTTTGGCAGACAGAGAAGACAGGAGATAACAGAAGCTACTGGAACAGAGATGTTTTATATGTCATTTGCTGTTGTTTAGTGATGTTTTTATGCTGGATCAGTCTGAAATGCTCTTTTCTGTAGATGACATTCTCAGTGCCCTAACTAATGTCTCTGGACGTAAACACCCATCAACAGTTCAGGCCAAACAGCTGAAGATGTGCCTTCCAATGATGCCTGTAGTGCTTCATCTTGTGACATCTCAGGTAGATTTTTTTCCCAAAAAAGTTGTTACACAAAGGACAAACTCTTACAGTTTCCCAAAATCTAATTTGTGTCAGTCATGATCAAAAAGAGTAAAATAGAGGTTTTGTTAATGCATAGATATGTTGATGAATACTCAAGCTATGAAGCAGCATTTGATAAATATGCCTTATATAACAACTGTAATGACAGAAACAATTTCATATTTTGTCTTCTTTTTTGTTTTTTAACATTTGAAATAATTGTTTTACTTTTTCCAATCATAAGATATGCTTTTAATGTAATTTGTTTTCAACTTTGGCTTATTTCAAATAGATATTTCGTCCCCAGATAGTCACAAAGGAGTTTCTTTTCAACTATGGCATCTTACTTGTGAGTATAAAGTAGAAAATAAATGTTTTTACAAGATATACCTATGCCTAAAATTTTGAATAGTAATTAAATAAAATTCAATTGAATTTCTAAATTGAAGAGAGAAGTTTGTTCTGAATGTATGTTTTAAACTTTGGTTGTGTTTAAAACTTTATATATAATCAGAAAATATTTTCTGAAGTAATCTGTGCAAAGGGAAACTCTATATGTATTTGATAAACTGAGAATTTCCTGTGTGCTTTATTTCTGATTAGAAAAGTTTAGCTCTAAATTACTTTGAATATTCTCTCTGGAATTTCATACTAGTATTTTATGAACAGAAATGAAAGTGAAATTATAATTAATCTGTATTCAAGGTATTGTTTCTTCTTGCCAGTACTTCTAAACTGCATTTAGTTGATGGAAATCTATGGAGCTAGGATACTGGACTCATATTGACATTTACAACCTATTTTTGACATTACCCACAGAAAATGAACTTTTTAACTGTAACATTGGATAGTACAGGAGAAATGAATGTTCTAATGTAATTTCCTCATATGAAAACAATTGTTTATGCTAAATGAGAAAAAAAGGATATTCTAAATTGCATTTCAGGGTTAAGCAAATACTTTTAAGTGCATGAGTTCATAAATAACAACTAGCTATTTATCTCCAAATAGCATGAGGAAATAGTTTGCTACAAACAATTAGATTCAAGTTATGTGTTCAGATTCCCTTCTCTTTCTCTTTTGACTCTTTATTCCAAGAAAATGTGGTTTAATTTAGCTCTACTAAAATATTTGTGTAAAAATTATTATTAGAATGATGAAAAAAAATTGAAACTGTAGATGTTGGATTACAAAGCTCTTTCTCCCTTTGAAGCATTTGTAACTAGGCAGTAGATTTATTAGTAGTTTTCAATCAACCTTCTAGAAGGTGAAATTCTTCTGTCAACAATGCAGGTACAGCAGACCAGGTACAATGAATGTTTTCTTTTGATGTTACTCCAGCTTGTTTGAACTACTGACTGAGGAAGTCAGGCTAGTTATACTAGCACAGCTTTGCTCTCAAATCAAGAAGGAGCACATTACTCAATGTTTCCTGTGTCTTGTCTTGTCTCCATTGAAAGAGGCAATTCAGGAACTTACATACACTATTTAAATTTACACATGAAAAAAGGAGGGTCAGTAGTATATCTGAAAAACTAATATCAAATTTTAATCCATTTTATGTAACTGTGTTATGATATATAATATAATTACATCTGGAAGAGTAACTATCCGTTCTATCAGGCAACAATCTACTCTGGAAATTTGTGTTTAGCAATATTGCCACTGACACCTAGAAAGGGACATTTGATCATCACCTTGTACTTTTTCAAAGTACTGTGCCATAACTGAGGCCCCTTAGACTTTAGTGAGGCTGTCTGTTTGTTTTGTTCTTTTTTTTTTTTTTTTTTTCCCTAATTTATTCAATAGTCTTGTTCTTAACAATAAGAGATTATGCAGAGTGGAAAGATGTATTCTTGGAATCTGGACAGAAAAGAAGAGCTATTTTCCTGTAACAGTTGTTCATTGAGAATTTTTTTTTCTTACTGCTTTGAAGTTACTTCCATCATCACTGTAATTTTCAGTAGTGTTGAGCAAAGAAATTGAGAGGGAGTCAGGACAGTCCTTTCATGTTTTCTGCTGTGAACAGAAGTACATGGAGGACACACCGTGCCCCAAAGGCACAGCTAATAGCAGGCTCCTGGTGGTGTGCACAGGGCACAGATTCACCTGTAGCAAAATACACATACACCATTTCTCTCCATTGCTTGAGAAACCCCAGATAGCTGCATTTCTTTAAATCACACATCTTTTCCCTGTGTTTCTAGTAAGAAATTAAGCAACATTAGTAGCCAGAACAATTCTTGCACCAACTATTTTGATGTTTCCAAATTGGTCTTGAGACTACAATTGTGTGAAGCTGTCTAAAAATGAGCAAACAAAATAATTTGTTCTCTTCCAAATCAAGTTAATTAGATAATACCTAGTAATTTTCTTCAGATGATCAGGAAGATAACTTTTTTTAGTAGAAGCACTTGTTTTTTATGACTCCTTCCAAGGCGCTTTTAAATAATGAAATATATAATTGGTTTCTAACTCTTATTTTTAATGAGAGAAGAATCCTTCAAATGTTTCTTACATATTGTGAAAAAGATAACCCATGTAAAAACTTCTTCCAATTTACTGTGTAATAAGGAAAATTTAATTGGTCGTGAAATATGAAACAACACCATTTTCCTAAATGCTACATTAGTGAAAAAGAGCATACTACACATTCTGCTGAGAATTTTCCTTCCTTAAAGTCTTAAAAACATCTTTTGCATCCCAGTGAAATAAACAGCTATGCATAGGAATGACATCAAAAGAACAGTGGGTCTAATTGTACAATATTTACTTAATCCAGATTATTAATATTTTATCGACCCTGTTCCTTAATATGATGACTAATTTAAGTGATTTTTAATAGAAATTTATATATGCATTTTTGCATGTTCTCCTGAGTGTAACTGCATCCATAGCACGTATAGTATGCATGAAGATCAGAAAAAGATGGTACAATAACAGAAAACTGCATTTTCTGAAGAGTCTTTGGTAATTTTATTGAGTTATTTTGACATAGCCACATCAAGGTAGTTCAAAGTCCTCTAAGAAATTATGGTTTTCTGTTAATAGTGAAGACAATTACTGTCTGTTGAGCTAGAAATGCTATGATTTCTGATACTAGTCAGAGCAATAATCCTTATGGTACTCCACATTTAAGATTCCAGGAGCATTACAGACTTGCAAAATTATAATAGCTAGATCATTGGTACTTTCAGTTTTAGTTAATTATTATGAAAGTTTATCCTAATGTAGATGCAATACTATTTTTTTTACACAGTTTTCAAATAATTTCTTGTAATTATTCAGTGATTATGTTTTTTAATTTTTTTTCCTGAAGTGGTTTAACATATATGCTGCTTCTTTTGTAGGAGTTCATCAGATCAATAGATTCAGGAGAAACAAACTTGGATAGAGCAATAGGTGGGGTAACCTATGATATTGCAGTACTTTTAGACCCAAGTATTCTAACTATTGAATTTTATGAAGGAATATGATTACTTTTACCAACAGGGCAAGCTGCATCAGAAGAATTGATTAAGACTACTTTATTGACCTTTGAAGCAGTAGCAGAGCATCCCAGCTTGCTGATGACCCATCGCTTGACTGTAAGTCTGACAGCAATTTAAATAGTTGCAGGCTAATAGGCCTAATTCCATTTACAAATTGAAAGTTTTGAAGCTTTAGAAATTGTTTAAAATATGGTTTAAAATCTATTGTGGTTCTGTTTGACTGTAAAAATGCTTATTGTTTGTAGAGAATTTTCAAAGAAGCAGCAAGGCATTTAGTTTACTGTATTTAGTTGAGAAATTAGAGGGAGAATGAGCAGGACCTAGGGTTTAGAAAAAACTGGTTCTTGGTTTTGTATGTGTTTCTTCAGCTGCAATGCACGTATGTTGCTATATATTAGTGAAACTATCGCCACTATTTATGCTTTTTACATAAACATATACTTTTAACAACAACATGGTTTGGAAACCCCACCTCTGAGGATTGATCCCTTTCTATCATATGAGAGGTGTGACAGATATCAGTAGATATCATATCTACTGATGAGGTCATCAGTAGCAGTTGTGGTGTTGGGGTTTTTCTGTTGGTTTTTTTTTTTACTTACTTTTTTAAAAGTCCAACAGATTTCTTGTTTTAAAATTTCATTAGAATTACCAAAAATACTGCAAGCTTCTTAAATCACTGAGATTTGGGGTTTTTTTAAGTTCTTGGTTAAAACATTCTACTGTGAGCTAAACTAATTGAAGGCAGAACAATTACATTGTGAAATGGTTGTCAGCAAATCAGGAGGTCTGAGTGGTTGAATCAATGTTTGACGGATCATCATAACCTGCATACCAATGCATTTTTGTGCCTAAACTGTCACCAAAATACAATTCACTATACTCACTGAGATGACCATTTGATTCCAACTGAATCTTACATGTTTATATTGGAATTAAGTTAAGAGCATGCACTGAATATAGCACTTATATCAAGAAAGACATCAGCAAATTAATAAGAATGAGGGCTGTTAGGGATTGTGACAGATAAGAATGGGTGATCTTAGAAATCAAGAAGTTGAATATGTTTTTAGAAGTGGAATACTATTCGATGTGTGTGTTAGGTGAGTAATTAGATTATGAAGCCTTAATAAATGAAAATAGGAAAATGAATCCAAAATATAAATTGGAATTTAAATAAGTTGGATAGGATTTTTTCATGAATGCTCACAGGAGTGGTATTCAAGAAAATGGTCCTTATACAAAAAAACCTAACCAATTAGTAGTCAGAGGGGAAATAGTGCAGAACTGTTCAATTTACTTTTAATAGGGCAACAATGTCCTAGAAATGAAATGTTAAGTGTGGGGGAAGTATGAATGCCTACTGATATCTCCCTACATGCCTGTCAGCCTGCCTCTCACTGTATCTGTATCCTTCTAGAATCACCTAAATTTTAAAAAATAATTGCTTTGCTTTTGTGTGTTATCAGTGTGTCTTATATTGACAGATATATGTACCATTTTTTATGGGGGTCCATCAGCACTGACTGAAATTGTGGTACCTTGTGTCAGCACATTAAAAAAAACTCCTCTAACTGTTTCTACTTTAATGGTCTGGGGATTTTTTCTGGGTGAGAAAATTCCTCTTTACAATTCTTCTTCCCCTGTGCCCATCTCCACATTTAGTAGAACTTTTTCCTGAAGCCAGGGAGTGACTATCCTAGTCTCTGTTCAGTAACCCATGGGTCACAGTAGGGGAGTTTTAAAGTATCTAGATTTCTGGGGAGCAGTTTACTTCATTTCATGTATTGAAAGTTTTAAATGTTTATTTTAAATCTATCTCAACATATCAGTTATGTAGCTAGAGAGAAAACTTCCCTCCTGACCAGTGTTTGTCCAGTAATTCTGGGACATACCACTTTTGTAGTTTCCCTGGCTTAGGTATAAAATTATATCCTTGTCAATGAACAACTTTTTGGTTTTTGGTTGGTTGGGGGTTTTTTTGTTTTTGTTTTTGTTTTTTTTTAGAAAATATATCACTTCACTCACTGATTTTCATAAATAACAGTTCTTGCTAATTTAAAAGAGTCCTCCTGACGCTCTGCAAATAGTCATTCAGACATAAAATAAAGTGGAGAAATTGCCTCACATTTTGTATGTTAAATTCAAGAAATTGTCCATTGTAATTAATAATCTCTAACCACATCTGCCACTAGTGGTGCAAACAGTAATTAGTTTAATACTATTTACGAAGTCTAGTGTGCTAATTATACTTGAATGTACAGCATACATTACTTTAGAGGAAAGTGGTACTTCATCTTCTGTGATGCATACAGACTATTTTTGGAATTGCTGTTGCTCGAGGGATATCTTCTAATTGCTGCTGGCTGAGCATGACTGGAATCTATGAATATAAATTCCAGCGCACAGCAGAACTTCATGCTTTTTTAAAATGTTGAAGCAAGACATGTTCAAGCTTCCAGATCAATATTTAAGTATAACAGTGATTAATAGGACACTCTTTTACTGGAGAGAAATTGAAATCCTAGGCTGAGCTTGGAAAGATGAGCCTGGATTGCTCATTTAGACCAAGTTGTTTACAAGCAGGATTTTAGTGAATGAGGCTGGGTGAAGGCCAAAACTTTCTTGAGAGGATGCAATTTTTTTTCTACTCTTACTGTGACACTGCTTTAAAGTCTCTAATCAGAAATTAAATGCATTTCTAATAAATGCATTTAATAAATTATAATAAAGTTTAATTCATATAATAAAAAGTGGGGCTCTATTGAGCAAGAAGAACCAGAAAGTTTTTCATTTGAGTTCTGTTTTTAGTTTAACTAAAATGAAAATTGTTTAAATTAATAGGAATTTAAGAGCGACATCTCAGTTTCTTTCCCACTTTGAGAAGAATTACTTATTCTGGGTTTTAGTTTATATTTGATTTACTTTTAACAAAGAAAATAAAATAAATTGCGGGTTTTTGTGGTCAAATTTCTGATTACCATCAACCTGAAGTCAATTATTGAGGAGATTAATTGCTTTGGAGACTAACTGTATTAAATATTGCAAAGATAAAGTCGATGGAAATTAATTGAAAGTGCTTAAATGAAAGCCAGCAGCGAGCAGTAATTTCATTTTTCGTGCAGTTGTGTGCATTTTTATAAGAAATAAAGTAAAGAATATTAGTAAGTGTAACTTGGCAAATTTTTACAAAACTAGATTTTCAAGTATGCAAATATGATGTTGAAGATCATTAAGAAAAGTCTTACGGACTATAAGACTATATATAGACTATTTTATTCACTTATAGAGTGAATAATAGACTGGAGTGAAATATTAACCCCAGTTTCTCAAACTGGCACAAGTGCAATGGCTTGTTTCTTCCACCTACCTAAAATATAAACATACTTACTAAATTCAGATACTATGTGTTATAATAATATTGATTTTCCAATTTTGGTAAAGATTTAGGTATAATTATTTGGAAGAATTTATGCTGACTGTATAATTTGCATTTTTCTTTTGTATGTTAAGTACATTTATTTGCCTGAAAAAAGGACATATGCAAATTCAGAGCACTTAGAACAGTGAAGAAGCTCATGATGGCAGACGGTTCCTGTGGGAGTCTTTTCTATACTCCAACTAACTCCCAAAAATGATCTGTGTACTCCACATATAATCTTTTATCCAAAACATTAAAATTGTTCTCCGGTTAAGGCAAAAGTTGTCAGCAATGATTCTCTTCCTCAAGGTTTTAAAGCTTACTTTTAAAAATGTGACTAAAATGAAAACACCTAGAAGATCATGAGTTACTTGATGGGAAGTCAAGGGAAAAGTCGTATGACAGGGAAACCTACTGTTTGACAATATGAGAGTTATTACTTCCAATAAAGATGGCAACACAAGGATTAGAAACTTCTGCAAGTGCTTTTTTCTCGATTCAGCATCAGTGGTGTTCTTCATCCACAGGCTATTCTAGTCTAACCACTGACATCTTAATGTTGCCAGTGTAGGATGTATCTATATGAACATATTTTACAGAAGTTTTTCAATCTGAGTAAATTAAAGTACTACACTACATGTGGCTTTTTGTCCATTAAGCTAATCCAGATGACATGAGACTTTCCTGTGAAACCATTTTTCTACTAATTGACATATTGAGTCAGTCAATCATTGCTGTCTCTCCCCAGAAGCAGGAAAAGGCCAAATCATCAATGAAGTTTCTGAAGACTTTTAAATAAAAATTACACAAGTGTCATCTTTCCTCCCAACCTATTCTAAAATGCATTAGATTATTTTTTCTTTTACATTCCGAGAGATTACTGATGATATTAAAACACTGAGGAGTGTGCTGTTCAAGCAATTCTTTGACAAATTTGAAGGCAAGAAGAAATATGGTTTGGGGTTGGAGCTTATCTCTCCTGAGAACAGGCTGGAGGCATTGGACCTGTTCAGCCTGGAGAAGATACTTGAGACCTCATTAATGAGTATAAATATCTAAAGGATGAGAGGAAGGGGAATGTCAAGAGGATGGAGTCAGGCTCTTCTCAGTGATGCTCATACCTCACTAGTCAAGTTTTCCTCCTGAAATTACTCAACATTATGGAGACGGATGTTCTGGTTCTGGATAGAATACTTGTATTTCCAAAAAGATTTTTGACTAAGTCACGCGCCAAAGACTTCAAATTCATTTGTGGCCCTTCCCTCTTACCCGCAGGGTAATCAACTTCTAACTAGTTAAAATTTACTATGTGAAGAATAGAGATCAGTTTTTAAAAATTTAGGCATTTTTAGAGTAGTGTCTTAGAAAGGTTTGTTGCAACATGCACTGCTAATCCAGAAAAGGGAATGAATAGGGAGGTGACAGAACTGACTGATGACGCTAAATCATTCACAGTAGTGAAAATTAAAACTGACAGAGAAGTTGCAGAAAGTTTAAGATTTGAGTGAAAGGAAAATAATGACATGCAATTCAATACTGATAAATGACAAGTAATGGACATGGGGAAAATAATTTCTACTGTACATATGCAGTGTCAAACTCTAAACTACTTGTAACTTCTGGAAATCTTTTGGCATTATTTTTCTATGGAAATGATAGCTTTATACTCAGCAGTAATCAGAAAGACAATTAGATTATTAAAAATGACTAGTAAATGATCAGACAAAAAAGCAGAAAACGTTGTGCCATGGTGCACTCAGGCCTCAAATACTGAATGCAGTTGTGGTCATTCACTCTCAAAGGGAATGAAGTTTATCAAGAAGTACAGCTCGATGATGCAAGGAGGGTCTGAGTAGAAAAGAACTTCATCTTGGAAACAAAATACTCTGTAGTATTATGAATGGCATGGGAGAAATTAATTGGAAATAATCATTCATGCTTTTTTAAGTAAGAATATGTGGATATCAAGTTAGCTGCTTTAAAATTAACAAAGATATGTCTTCATAAGGCATAATTGAAGTGTAAAATATAGTGCTGTAAGTATTGCACATACTAAAAGTATAAATACATTTAGGATAGGATGGGACAAATATATGGGAGAAAAGGCTAAATCCAAAAACCCAGATACAATATCAGCTTAGGAAGTTTCTTAATTCAAGAGGTTCTTTTCTAGAAACTAGAGGTGTGTTTTATGCTTGGTCTATTTCTCATACTCTTCATCTACTCCATTCCAGCTGTCAGAAACAGGATTATCAGGTTTGAGCTATGTTGGTTTTGGTCCTGAACACATATATATTATAGCTGGGAGATGTGAATGTAGTGTGTATGAAGTTTCTAGAATTTCATTGCTGTTTTGGGTACTGATAACAGCACTGTTACGGCAGCACAGCCTTGGAATGCCCTCATTACAGAATTATACAGTGGTAGGTTTGTGCAGCTAGGGATGTATCATGAACTGACTATCAGGCTATTTAAAAGGTGGCAAGAACTCTCTAGAGCTATAATGGTATTCAACCTATTTAGTCTTTTTAGGCTTAAAGAAGAATAATTTCCATTTTTTGTTAAGCAATCTTAGTGATAAAGACTGAGTCAAAAATACCTGTATCTGATTTATCTTCATACATATATGGAGATTTGATTCCACACAGATATCAGTAGCCATTCAAAAATGGAAGAAATAAATCCTTGTTTGAATATTCTTTTATTTATTTTAGCGCCAAAATACTGGTACCATTCTTCTCTATACATAAATGACAGACACATTTGCAATTTACTGGTGAATTTGTTTAAAATATTTTATGTACTGTTGCACTTCAGTTTATTTCTCCTTAATAACACATGCAAAGTCTATACCTTGTTTACGAACTTATATACACATTTAGTGAAAAACAATGACCCAAATGGCATGGAGAGAAGATGAGGGTTGTGGAGTTAGGAAGTATCTGATTTAAGGTTCATCTAAAATTTAATATATGCTTCCCCCTTCAGCATATGCATTCTAATATGCTTTTTCATAAGAAAATAATTTTCCATAGGATTAGTGCTTCATGTAGTTGATTTCCCTGCCACGCTGAACTGACACAAGGCAAACTCCTTCTATGGAGAATTACTTTTGAAACATTTTGTTTACTAAAATTGAGATTTGTGTTAGAAAAAGTTCAGAATAAGCTACCATAGTCATATAAGACCTAAAGAATCTTCCTTATAATGACAGTTGAAAATACATTTATCTTAGAAAATACTTAAGACTGGCTTAACTACATTCACTAATATGGAAATACTGCCGTTAATACTAGATTAAAGTGAAAGAAGATTTTGAGTTTTAGAAATTGAAATTGCATCGTACTGTTGTATACTGTCATCTTAGTATAAGTCTGAGTCAGTGCTCCTTCTATTGAGTTATTCATAATGTCCAGGAACTCTAGGTTGGTTCAGATAATCAAGAGTTGCTTCTTTTCCTCTTTTCTGTTTTACACCTTTAATTTACCTTTTACACGTGCATCTTCATTTGAGAAGCTTTGCAGTAGTTGAACTAGTTTCTTGGACTGAAAGATCTTAAGTACATACAATTTTTTTCCTGCCTCACTGGTATGTTAGAACTGACACATTACCATTTGTAGAACAGCTTAGAAACCTGCAGTAATGGAGTTATTGGAATGCAGTGTAGTTTTATTATTTAACCAAAAAGACAATGAAATATTTCAAAATTCTGAAATGTTATGAAAGTCACTTTATGTATGATATATCGCATTATCTATATAGGTATAAAGGCTATTTGTACTTGCAAGAGTAGTTTGGCTTCCATACCTCAAGCAGAATTCTTTAACTTCTTTTATTGAAAATCTGTAACAAAAGCATTTTGTAGTAGTTTTTTTCAGAAATTAAAAGTAAATGAGTCCCTTAATGTCATAAACTGATTTAACAGAGTCCACCAACCAGCAGAGAAATAGTTACTAACTGCAGTTATTGCTGGGTAGAGGCTAACTTGAGTTAGTGACCCTTTTCATACATATTTTCAACTTCTATAGATGTTTCTTATTAGTAGCTGCATGTATCTAGGGAAATTTTATCTTCTCATATTAATTACTGAAACAAAACACATGGGGGATTATAACGCAGTCTTGTTATGCCACATCCTGTCACAGTGCAGTGAGAATCTACACAGCAATTTTATTTGTATAAGTAAATCCTAGGACAAGGTGTGCATCCATGGTGCATGGTTAAAAATTGCTGGGCTGTCTATCCATCCTCTCCCCAAAACCAAGTATGACCTAAGTAAATTATATTTTAACAGTGATTTAAGAATTGGAAACTTTCTTATAGAGAAGACTAATAGCACACTATTTTTGTAACTGAGCCATTGCCTAGTTTATCATCAGTTGATTTCAAATGGAGCTAGGCTGACTAGTCCTGTGACAGATGATAGATTTGTAACAATATCCTCATGGACAATAAAAAATTGACTGAATTATTTTTTTCATAGTGCAAATCTTTAGTAATGTGAATTTACATTTTAGTAGAAGACTGTGTATTATCAGAAAGGAAGAAGTTAAAATATTTTCAAGACTCTATATTAAGCTTAGAGATATTTCATTAGAGGTAGTATGTATTTTCTGATGTATTTTAATTCTATGCCATTCTGTTTTTCATCTGAATTCTATCCAATGATTAGTTTATGGATTAAAACATCAGGATTAAGATATTCTAATACTCATTTTTCTTGATATCTTACATCTGCACTGAATTCTGTACTTTAAATTAAAAGTCCCTGTCCATGAATGATACCAAAGTTACTGTTGTTTTCTATATAAAAGTGCATTAATATCTGTAATTCTTTGGCAGTTTACTAGAGAAAAATTAACTTGGTGGCTTAACCACTATAAGAGTTATTATGGCTGAATTTCTGTGATTATTCAACTTTTCATTTAAGGATTCTAGCAGCAAAATAAACATAGATCATAGTGCATCTCTGCTCTTTTTCCTCCATGAATGATCTAAGCTACATCTTTCTAATTCTCTGGTTTAGGTTGAAGACTCTATCCTTCCACCACTTGTTTCTTTGGTCCACAGTCAGAATGGTAAGTATACAGATACATCAGCTACAGTTTCCATGAATTGCACAGTTTGTTTTAATTACATTTCAGTGTGGTCACATTCTTGGCACCTTTATTTTCAAGTGGAATGGAGACTCTTCAGCTTGCGGCTGCTCTCAGAAACCACATCACTGCTTTTAAGCCACGAAGTCACGGCTGAAGAGAAGGGAGAGAGCCTCAACTCAAACAACAAGCTTCTGTCTCTCATAAAAGATTTACTGCTGCCTCAGTAAGTATAATAATGCTCCTGTAACAGGGAATAATTTGATACGCAAACCATTTTGACAGTATATTTTAGCCATCCTTTCTATGTTTAAATGACTAAGCCAAAAGGGGAATGGCAGTTAACTACTGCTGGAGTTTTTTACCCAACATCTCGTCCTAGGTTTATTTAGTATTTTGTCATATACAACATAAATACAACTTCTGTGTAACATTCATTGCTGATACTGTGCCTCTGGCTACTCTTGGAGCAAAACAGAATTCCCTCTAGCTTTTGGACTGTGATTTAAATACTCCTCTTTGTTCTTCTGATAAAGTCAGAACATTCTACCTACAACATCTTTTGTCTATTTTGGATACTGTACCTTTATTTAAGATGTTCTGAAAACATATGGAATAACATGAAACTTTTTTAAAAGGAACAATACATCATGGAATATTCCTTCCTGGTCCACCCAGGCGTCATTACCTCTAAATTGCTGTCCTTTCCTGCTGTCCCAAGCAGCAGAAAAGCCCTGCATCAGAGTAGATGAAACTACTGCCTGTAGGCCAGATGTGATCTGGAACTTCATTCACATGATTTGTGGTCAAATGAGGCCTCTCATTTCATGCTGACTTGCAGGTGAGCATAAAGAGAGCTCTCTATGTTATGGCTGTGAGCTGGTAACATCTGTGAGCAGAGGGAAGGAACACGAGACAAGTACAGTAGTGATGAGTCATCAGTTGTATTTTACATTATTCTAATAATGCTACAGTGTAGCAGTATTTCCTATGTGGTCTTCAAAATTTAATAATGGTCAATACTTATCTGCCTTAAGTGAGAAAATTGTTCTCCACGCCTGCATTAAATAAGCAGAAGAAGGCTGGAGGAATGGATACTGAATTATCATCAGAAACTCAGTGTCTTTTCCAAATATGAGACTTTCTCTGCTAATGGAGTAATGTTCTTACAGTTTGAAGACCAAAGTTTTATCCATGCAAGGTGTGTAAACTTTTCTCTAGGACAGAGAATTGGGTAGGAAATCTTACATTTCTGTAGAGAAACTCACTTTCAACGCCTTTTTTCATATTTTTTTCCTCTGGGAAATGTAGACTGTATCAGCACAAATTATAATGGCAACTGGAAATATTATTTTTAAAATAGGGTATATGCATTATTAAAAGCTGTCAGATAATTTTCTTCATATAGGGAAAGAGACCTGAAGTCAAAGGAGATGGAGTTCTGTCCTTGCTCTGAAACTTGCCCTTTGGAGGCATATCTGTCTTATACAACCTTTCTCATTGAACTGGAGGATGTGTGTTTGGAGGGATGTGTTGTGCTAATTACAGACTAGAAGGCAAACAGCCAATAGACTTCTGTCTCCAAGCTTACTAACTTAATTGAGTGGAAGAACTTTTTGGCCTGAGACTAAATATGATCCTTTGTTGGGGACTTCGCTTGGGCCATCTTAGCATGCACTGTGTGGCAGGTGTATGAAAAAGGGTCTTGCAGCAGCTCAGAATCTTGAGTCCAGGGTTTAAATAATTCCTGAATCAGTTTCCCCATCTCATTAGTAGAGATGAGAAGGAAGGGGTTTTAAGAGTCAGTGTAATCTCCTTGTAAAGATAAAGCTCTATCCCGAGCTTTAAAATATGGGTTACTTGAAATCTTGAAATCTCTTGAAACTGAGATAAGAGATACTGAGAAACTAAGATAGAGAAACTGAGATAGAACACTGGAGGCTGAAGAGCTTTTTGCTGATACTGTTTAGTGTTTTTGGTGCTGAGTAAGGGATGGGACAGAATCCAATTCAGCTGAAGGACAGTCAAAAGAGAGGAGGTATATGATAGCCACTTGTTCATGGGCAGTCTGTGGAGGGAAGTAGATATTTCCACCCCTTTTGAACCTACTGAGGACTGTTGAATATGGGAGTGACGTCCAGTTTTAATATGTGATGTTCTTTTTGTAATCTTACACATTTATGTGTATATTTCATTCCTATAGGTATCCTTCTCAAATTAATTTGTTTAAATGCAAAACTGACCCTTGAAACAGAATGTAGGTCACTATGCATGAAATATAAATAGGCTTCATTTTGAGATAAATGCAGGAGTGCAGTGGTTACTACTTTTTTTTCATCTTCTGCATCATCAATAAAATGGTAATTCCATTAAATATTTGTGCATTTATAGATCACAAAGTTAGCTTCCTCATAGGGTTTTGATTGAATTGAAATGAAGCAGTGTTATTAAATTTCAGGTCATTGCAAGATTATTTTCCTGAACATTTCATAACCAAAATAAAACCTGCAGCTATAGACAGTGAATACAGGACAAATGCTTTGTATCCAGATTTTTATATCAAACATTGAAACAGCTCTATTTCATTTTAATTCCTAGTATTCCTAATTATATATCATTAAAAATTGAGCCAGAATCAGCAAAAAGAGAGAAATGTGTAAATAAAGTTTTATTTCATTTGAAGGTTTATGTAGCTAGTTCTCAGTAGACTACCAAGCCAGTTCTGCAAGTATGAAATCCAGAATACTTGATATAATATTCTTTTTTTTAAGAACTTAAGAGATTCTACATCCCTAAATTTTTAGGTAATTTTGTCAAGGTTGTTTACAGAAAAACTTGACAAATTAATTCCTTACAGGATAGTACTTGGAGTTCACAAAACCCTTACAAAACACCCTCCACAGCTACTGTTACTGAACTGTTCTCTGTTATGAAGTGGCAGTGAAATCATTCAATGACTCAATCATTTAATAAAGTATCTCAAGCATGGCGTATTTTCCCTTCTGAGAGGATTCAAATATTCATAGCTCCTAATGGCCTTTATTCAGGCAATGTGTTTATATTAATTGCTAAGACATTGACTCTAGTAATCTGCGTTTTCTCATGTGGAATTTGGTTTGATGGATCACTGCACCTTCTCTTAGAAATATCTTTTCCTAGTATTATCTTGAAGGAGGGGAGAAGAGAGTTTCAAGGAAAAGGAAGGGAATTGAGACTTTTTTATTGAACCTCAAGAAATTAGGATGCTAAGTGTGCTAATAATGTATCTCTCAAGTGTAATACATAGGAAGCTTAAAACTGTTAAAGTGGAACCTGTTCAGGGATCATATTGCTGTTTTTATATAAACAAGTATATTGCCAAGTGTCAGATTTTTAAGCTAGCATGGCTGAGTCACTTGTCACTACTGTTAGGAATTACAGTTTAGGAGACTTAAATGCATGTCTTATGCAGTGAAAGATGACTTCTGACATCTGAGTCACCTGATAGAATCTTTGATTGCCTCAGAAGATTTAGTTATGGACTCTGAAAAAGAATAAAATTGCAAGTCCCATTATGTTTGGTACGAATATGTATTGCTCATATGTAGGGCTCTTGGAATCAGTGTCTACTAATATATTACAGTATTTTCTTCTTTTTTTAAGAGACTTTTTATTGAGCAGTGAGAAGTGGTTTTCTTTGGGAAAATGGAATCTGTTCTTTGTAAAAGAGAGAGTTTAATCACTAAAGACCTGAAGCCAACATTGACTTCTAAGTGACGATTCTGTAGATACTCTAATGTGATTTTCAGCCCTCCAGTGACACATTCAAGTATGTAGTAGCCATGACACATTGCCCGTAGGCTGTGTGCTGGTATAGGAGTGTTAGCCCTTGTGAGGGAGCTCCCACAGGCTCTATCAAGACTACATGGCCAGTGTGCTTGTCCCTCCTCAACATAGGCAAGCAAAGCATCTCCATCTAGATTTCCTTCCAGCATAAATCAGAGTGCTGAGGTGCCTACAGAGAGGGGAAGAGCTAACACATGGTAGGGTACGCGCTAGCGTGAAGGTGGTGGGAAGTGATCCAGATACCTCACTCCAGACAGCACTAGGGATCTCAAGATATGAAGTAAAATTTTTGGTGATTTGCATGACTCCCCCTCCCTCTACCAGAACACTACAGTTTTTTTCTTTTTGTGGAAGCGTTTTGTTGCTTATAACATAACCTTCCATGTTCTCCTACAATTCATTCTTTCATTTGTTCTTAATTAATTCTTCATGGGTTTTTTTGCAAATGAAGAGATTTACACTTTCTGTTCTATTACTTCCATGTATTTGGATTAGGACTAGTTGAAATCAAAGACTGTTTTGACATAGCTGAGTCTGTGGTTTCCTATGCTTACATCTTTCTCACTTCCATCATTGTATCCTACTGCCATCCTCATACATTTTTGTTTAAATACAGTAAGATTAGCCCTGTGTTTTGGGTGGCCATCACTAGAATGTTAGTAGCAACAGCAAGGCTCATTTTGCTTTTCAGCAGCCTGTTTTTTTTACCAAGATTTCCACGACATGATACTTGGTTTATTGTCTGCCGCAGCTCACAATAAATAGTGTTTTGGAGTACTTTTATATTCTTCTTGGAGAATGAAAGTATGCTCCAGTGAAAGCAGTGTTTTTTGAAATTTGAGATAAAATATAAACCTCAATGTTTCTCTTGATTTTGAGAAAAATTACTATGTCTACAAAATATAGAGCTTAATCATATATAATTTGGTTGACCATATTCCTAAGCATATAAGTCTTCTATATGATATTTTGAGGCTCATTTACTACTTGTCTCTTGAAGAATAGATGTTTTTTATGATAATATTGATCAATAAATAGGTCTTGTGCATGTAGACAAGATGAATTTTTTATAAAGATAACTTGCTATAACTTATAGCTATAAAACAGGCATGTTTGATATATATAACCTGCACATCTTTGCATGTGCACATATATATATGCATATATATGCCCACATATAGAAGCATTTACATTATTACATATTTTATAGTTCTCTCTATCTCTCTAAAAATGTATTCTCCTATTAATGCTACTTTTAGATTTAATCTGGTGCTGGTTTTAAAATACCATTTCTAAATGAGTTCTGTTTGATGCTTTGTACTATTTGAAACAGTCTTGTATTTGCATTGTAGTTAAAAAGTTTGGAAATGGCAAATGATGAATTTTTAATATCAATTTTTGATGTGCATCTCTTGACCTTTTTTTCACCACTGTTTCTGCCCCTTTCCCACCTTGCCTTTCAGGTATGAGCACATTCTGCTGGCTCCAGACCCAGTGCCAATGTATGCCCTGAAACTGCTGGTGGCCCTGACTGAGCGTAGCCCTTCTTCCGTGAGGTGATACAACTACACATTCTCTTTTGCTCTGGGTTCCTTCTGTGACAATTTCTCCTTTCCTGTTAGGAATTAGCAATAACAGATCTCACTATTGTACTACTTTGTTTAACACTCTTATTTAGAAAAATCATTGGAGAGTGTTTGTTACAGAACACATCTTGCATCTTTTGTGTCAATTTTTTATGATCCTGGTTATTTTAATGTGGCTTTAGCCAATGGAACACTAGAGACAAAATTGGAAGAATTTTAACATTAAAATTATCTTTAAAAATGTTAAAAAAACCCAAACCAAACCTAAAATATTATCAAAATTGTTGTTCAGTTAAACATATTTGTGGCTAGGACAAAGATATGTTTGTTAAAGGTTTACACCGGTCAATTCACTTGAAAGCTGTTCTGTTCTCCTGCAAATATACCTACCCTTAAAATTCCTAAATACAGATTTTAGTTTTTGGTATAGGGAGACTCAGTATGTTCAGAATTATCTTAATAACTCTTCCTTCTTGTTCCAAAATTTAGACTGTGATGGACAGAAAAAAAATTAAAAACTATGGCATACAATTTAAATTGTGTGAGTTGATAGTAATAAAGAAGGATCTCTCTAACTTCCTGGATATGCCCAAAAACTGTGGTTATTCTTATCATTAGCCATTGTCTGTTTGCGGTGTCTTAAACTGTTATGGCTCAGAGGTTGCTGGGCATTGTACTGTCTTGCTCTGATTGATTGAAATGAGCACAAGGAGAAAAAAAGGAAATTTAATTTGATTTCCCACTTTTATTATAAAAGATGAAACATCCTCTTTTAATTTTTTATGATGCTACTGGGAATGGTGCTTTAATATACTAAGTAGACTACAAATTAACTAGGAAATAGGGTGGCTTGAGCTTTTAAATGTTTTGAATTGTATAAGACAGTTTTCATTGCAAAGCTGTTTATGCTACTGTAGGATTTTATGTATTCTAGAAACAAATAATTTTAAATTTAACCCACAGATATTTTTGTACTTTAGTAGTTTTGAAGAATACTTCTGTAACTAGAATGCTAGTTATATTAGTAGCACATTTCTTCTCCCTACTGAATTTGCTTTATTTAAGAAATGATATGTATTTGCCATTATGTATAGTACAATCTACCAGTGTAGGTAGATCGTAGATGCACCCTCATCCTCATGGTCATCTGGCATTACACAGGAATTTTTTTCTTAATATTATAAAAGAACAGCAGTGGAAATTCAATGAACTATTAATAATTTGAAATGCCAGTATGTCCAGCACTCTTCTTTAAGACTGGCTATCTGATTCCAGATTCTAACCCATCTCTAACTGTTGTGTTTCTCACATACTTTACAGGTCCTCTTTTACTTTCACTAAATCATTTGTTTCACTGAGTTTCTAAAGGAGCAGAATTTAGGCAATTCCCTTAGTCTTTTTCCTTATTCTTTGGCTTCCCAATAAATTTTACAGGAAGTAGCCAATGCTTCAAAAGCACAAGAGAGGTGAATAATATATTCATATTCATACAAATTGCTGGTGAGCAAAATGGAAACCAGGTACATGCTATAGTGAATACTATCACAATTGGTTCTGTTTTGGTTCAATGAGTAATTAATCAGTATTCATGAAGCTCAAAATTGCTCAAGGCATATGCTCTCTTTTGCTCTTTTCATTAGGCAGATGGAAAGTATCTGCAAAAATTGTGGTAGGGAGTAGATAAATAAGACTGGACACAAATCCTGTGGGAATAAATGTGTTCATTGTGGAAAAACTCTACTGCATTTTAGTACTGATGAGAGTGAAGTGAGTCGCTGCATTGAGTCTTTGTGGCTTCTTCAAGCTTACATTTTATCCACAATGCCTGGCTTTCAAGGATGGATGCTTTCTCCTGCCATTTTAAATTAATAAAAGTGGTAGTGGCAAAAATATTGTAAAATGACAAAATGTTAAATTAGTATTTACCTTGTTGTTGCAAGGTTGTCTTTTGAAAACAGTTATTAACAATATTATTTTGAAGTAAAGAGTGAATTGGGAGGAGGACAAGGGCTAGTGTGTTGTTATTTAGTTTGTTCCATATGATAGCTTATTTTCAGACATGTTCAACTAACAAATTCTTGCTTTCTTGCTCTCTCTTTATTAGTTCTGCCAATTTTCTTGTATCTCACTCATCTTACCATCTTAAAGCTGAGGTTTAACCTGTATACTCTCTGATGGAGGCATCTGCATTTGAGCAATTCTTATTTTAGCACTTGAAAGGAGACAGATGCACTCCATTTTTTTGTTTCCTTTTTTTCATAGATGATACTGTAAACTAGCTAAATTGAGATATCAGAGGAAAGAAATTTCATCTTTTTCCTACTATTTTTGCACATTTCTATTTTTTATTACCGGTTGTTTATTATATCTGGCATAGACACAGATATTCAAATACAATTATATTTTTGATGTTTTTTAACACTGCAGTTACAATATTTAATTTGAATTCCTTTAATTAGGATTTTATAGGAATAGAAAAAATACTTTGTACTCTTTGCCATTGCTCCACTGTTGAGGTAATTCTTAATATTTTCTGTTGTGGAAGCTCTTCCACTCCATTGCTTTTCAATTTAGCATTGAAAAACTCTAGTGATATCCCATTAGTGTGTTGCAGAATTAGATCTCTCACCAACATAACTTCTCTCTTGTATAAGATGGTAGTTGTAAAAAACCCCAACTTTAATCTGTTTCTGTGGACACTTTTAATCATTTGGACATCTGAGCATCCGCAGGAAGAAAATCAGTTTGAGAAAAGGATGAGTGTTTTCTTGTCTGTTTTGACCTGAATGGGTTAGAGTATAATTGAATCTGGTACCCTTTTGTAACTGCTGTTACATCACACAACAATTGCTGTCTGATACAACCTCACTTAGAGTTTGTTTACTAAGAAAACAGCAGATATTGGAAGAGAGAGCTTTGAACCTATTTGTCCATCAGTTGCCTGTTTTATACTTGGCTCAAAGCAAATAGTCTGGCTTTAAATCTTTTAGTAATATTCTGTTGTGGCTCTCCTAAATACCTATTGCCTTGTCTTCTTCAAGAATTTTTAGTATTTTGTGATAAGAAAAATTGTGAACATTAAAACCAATTGTGCGAATTAATAACAGAGTTCATATTTAGCTATATTGAGACAGCCGATTTCAAAAGAAATCACTGATATTAAGGAAAGTTGTAGCTTCAGGTAATGATTAATTCCTGGACTACTGTAAATTTGCTTTAGTTTTTTTCCCTTTGCATTAATTGCTCTTGTTGAATTGTACCTGTGTAAAGTGTTTTTGGAGGAATAGAACTTCTCATAGTGGGATCAAATGTCTGCAGCAGGCTGAGGTGTGATTTAACTATGCAAAATCTGCATTCAGAAAGAACAGTATCATAGATAACTTGTCCTTTTTTGTGTTTACCAGCTTAATGTGTAAGTTATATGCATGTATAAGAAGTCAGACATAATCTATAAAGGGTTGGGTTTTTTTGGTTCCCACTTTGAGTCTTTTATGCTCTTTGCTGTGTCTGTAATGATCAGATAGCTAGATTTTTTCCTAGTAGTGAGACTTTATGTGAATTTCTTAATTTTTCCTGAAATTATGATATACCTATATGATATACCAATTGGCTGCTCTTAAATGTTTTGACTGTTGTAATAGAATCTATGCTGTGCTACTCCGGGCAACTTTTACTGGATCATGATTCTATAGCTGCCTTTTGGCTTTACAAAGAATCTTACAAAATGTAGCTGTGTGCTTTCTTAGGCAGCTATTTGGCCTACCTTTAGTCAGAAGCTCATAGCATTTGGTGGCGTTAATATATCTGGAAGCTAAACGTAAACGATTGAGTCTGAATTTCATGGGTTGCTAAAATAGACAATGTTGGTTGCAAGGAAGGGAGACAGTAAAGGTAATAGAATAGAAGTGGAGGGAATGTCAGATATTGCTTCAGATAATGATCATGAAAGTTGGACACATTCCAGTATTCTATTAAGGTCATTTCCTGAGGGAGAAACACCTAACTAAAAACTAATAGTAAGACACCCTTATTAGATGTATGGTGAAGGACAGGGGACCAAATTAAGTAACCTTTTTCACCTTCTGTCCTTAAAAATAAAATTTTCCAGACAAACATTAAGCTGCACCAAAAAAGGGGAAAAGGCATCAGAAACCAAAACAGGAAGGTGCTGAAGAGCAGCAACAAAAAAAATCTACTGCTTCTAAATGCCACAGGTCTAGTATCTCTGAAGATGATAGAAAGATCAACCTCATATGTTGGAGCATATTGTCTTGACTAATGAAAGTAACTATCATAGTGTCTTTGGAATCATCCAGGAATTATCTGGTTTTCAAACTTTGTTTATGCTACTTTTTGTACCTATGCATTATCTATTAAAGACCATTAAAGTACATTTTGTGGTAAGTGTTGGTCATAAGTTGATCTTCTTTTCCTACACTATTATGATGTACATCAGTGTATAGTTGCATTCCACTATATTCTGAAATGGTCTAAAATCTTTGCCTTTGATTTCAAAAAACAAACAGTAAAAAACCCCAAACCAAAACCAAATTCTTTGGAGTTCAATGTGGTGTTTTTAATTGCTGGAATTGTGATTCAGTTCATTTGTTGGTGTTGTGCAGATTGTCTTTGAATCTGCTCTAGTTTCTTTGCCATTCTACGAGAGGACTAGTGCTTTAGTGCTTTCCTTGATTAATGTGGGCTTATATTAATTGCTTTAAAAACACTTTGCTCTTCTCATTAGTCATTTTAATTCCTAGTTTAGGTTGAAATGTTCACTTTAAAAAGTAGGTCTATTTGCTTCTAAATTGCTTCTCTGTTTTTATATGTTGTTTTATTTTCTATAATGAATCTGAATAAAATAAAATGGAGTAGTTCTGATAACAGGTAAGCCTTAGGGCCTAGTCCAGATGAACTGAGCAATAGAATCACGTTAGAGGTGTACAACATTAATGAGAAAGTCACAATCCAGATGGATTGAGAGAGATTGCCAGAGGATTAAACTGTTTTATTAGAACTTTAGGGAATGTTTATGTAGATTTAGAGCCCGATTTTGATTTTGATTATGCTAGTTTCACATCTATGGAAATTGAGTTGTAAAAAACCTGATTTTCCTTTTAGAGAAGTAATGCTAATATAAAACAGCAGAGAATTTTTATGATCTTGCTGCTCCTATTGTTTGGTGTAATGTTTGCATATATGCTGCTTTATTGAAAAACATCAGACAGAAAGACTTGCCCAGAAACACACTCTTGAAATGTTAAGTTTTGTGTCAGCTAATAACACTGTTGTCAAGCTGCAAATCATTGTAATTCATATCAAAGGCAGTGGTCAGAGTTCATTTTTGGAAGGGAGTTCTCATAGTCTAGTCATGTACAGACTGTAATACTAATCACCATTTTTAATGTAAAACAACTCCTTAGTGTTACATTTCATAAAAGCTCCCCTTTAGTAAAGAAATAAGCTATTAACCTTAAACCTGTAATTTTGTTTCCTCTTTCGTGTTGCTGATCAATTACTGAATGTCTAACTTGTAAAAATGTGAGGCAAATATTTGATGTTACTGTTAAGTGAATTTTTGAAAAGAGTCATATTGGAAGGTTCAAATAATGTAAAGCATTAAAAAGAAGCAAATATCATTAATTCTTAGTTATTTTTACTTTCAGTAGTAAATTTTTTGCTTTGTGACTCTAAGTAGCAACTGAGAAAGAGTCAGCTGGTTGGGTTGCTGCAGCTGGAGCTGCAGACTTACAGTTTTGCCATGAAACAAATCTAAACGACTGTCCAGTCCATTTTCTTGTGTTCAGTAGTAGGTGCCCAGAGAAGGCTACAGGAAGGAGTCAAGTGTGTGGGAATACTTTCTGGAGGCTTTCTCAGATACTGATGAGCATTTTCTCAGAATCCATATAAGATGATGTGGTGTTCTGTAGATGGTAGCTATTGAGGAGTAATCTTCATTTCATTTATGTGGACTGAAAGAGATATTTCACAGGTCACTATCAGCATAAATAGTTATTGTATAATATAGCCACATGTATATAAAGATTTATCATCTTCAGGTATTTTCTTTGTATTTCTCTGTCTGATCTGACTTGCTACTTAATTTTATGCCATCATCTTGCAGTTAAAAAGCAGCACACCACTTCATAAATTTCTTGAATAATTTCTCCTTTAGCTGTCTCCTCCAACCTTTGCAATCTGAACAGTCATGCTTTTTTTCAAGAGCCCTTTGTAGGGTTCAAAAATCTGTAATGGATTTGGCATTTCGTCTCTTTAGAATAAATGTCTTGGTTCTTGCTTTGTGCATGTCCACCAGTTCTGTTCTGCAGAATAGTTTCTACTAATTTGTTCAACTTGGAATGCCTGTAATATCCAGATTTCGACACCCTCCTATTAAACTTTTCTCTAAAGCGTCTCTCTGATAACATCATATTTTCTGTCTTTTAAATTTTTAAACAAAAATTTTAAAGACAGAAAACAAACAAAAACCCTTTTGTGTTTAGTGTCGAGCAGTGGGTTTTTGTTTTGCAATAAAGTAATTTAGGATTTCTTAGATAAACCGATCTCACACATATTGTTGGAACGCAAAATTGGAGGCACAGTCTTATTGTGAAAATTTTTAGTATATTAAAAATTCAGATTGTACTGATAGCAAATCTTTTAAAATCAGATCACCAGTTATTTTGAGCCAGCACTATATTTATATATAGATTTAAATGAGATGGAAATAGTTAGTACTGTTATTTAGTATTATGATTTGTGTGTGTATATCATGGTGATTCTGTATGTTTTCCAAACAAAGTAGGACCTCGTTTAGTATAAATTATGTAACAGTCTGTGAAGAACCAAAATACTTTTAATTTAGGATATGAACATTCTATGAAATAAATCCCATAGCTCAACTCCTCTTTCACTAGCTTTAAGACAATTCCTTTGTACAACTATGTGAGACAGCAGTGGAGTGTGATAAAGTCACTCTCTTGCTTGCATATTGGAGTTCGGTCCAATATTACCAGGAGGTTGTGCCTGTGCTGGCTGGCCCTCACTGCTTGCCTGTGTGGTAGCACTGTGGTATTTTCACCCCAGTGGTACCACAGGCTACCAGGATGTTACAGCTGAGGGCTGGGAGACAAGTCCAGGCATGCAGGAGCTCGGGTTTACCTTCCACTGAGAGGCTTCAAAGCGAGGGTGAAGGAAGGAGCCGATTCTGATGGAGGGTTTTGATTCAGGGTTTTATTCCTGGCCCAAGGGCCTCTGAGTCCAGTAACTGCTCCAACAGAATCCCGATCACATGGCAGGCCAGCTCTTTTAACCAGGGGAGAGGGGGAGGGAAGGAACACAGGTAACCACCAACCAGGTGTGGGAGGAAAGGTCCTAAGTGATAGAGGACACTTGGATGGCCCAATGTCTTTCCAGGGGTGGGGAGCACCTTTTGAATCCTGCCAACCACTCGATGCCCTTCTGGAATGCCAGGGTTGGCAGGCAGCACTCATCAGGTTTCAGGATGTGGAAAGGAGGAATGATTGACAAGCCTGGCAGGGAATCATCTGGGTGAAGCCTGGGGTATCCTTAGACGCACCACAACACTTGCACTTGATGTGGTGCTTGATGTGACTTTATGCTTTAGCTAAGTTATGTGTATAATTTTCTTTCAAGGCTGAAACTTTTTATTGTGTCAATCATAAATTTTGGCAGGTGACCTTTAAGAACAGACCTTTTTGCTCTAGTTTTATCTGAGCGTACCTCAGCAGAAAGCATAGCTGACTTTGTAATGCTGTAACAATCAAGACCACTTCCAGTGTTTGAAAGTAATTGTTTCATGATTTACCCTCTAACATAAAAGCATTTTTCTAGGTTCTGCCTAAACTAGGATTGCTTAGCTATTCTTGGTATTTGATTATATTTTACTGGTAATGTGTTCACAGTTTAAATGCTGCTTATGTAGCAAGGTGAGCAGCTTTTGGTGGGGCAAGTAATTGAAATAAACCCTAAGCATAGGTAAGCATAAGTGGCAAAACTTAATTTTGTCAGTATGATTACTATTACAGTAATTGCTCTTTTTAGGAGTCTATGGTGTATAAATTACTTTCTTTACATTCCGTATTGTTGTATCTACATCAGCAAAATTCTGTTTTATAGGCAGACTAAGCTTTTAATTTAACTAGTAGATTTGGCTCTGGAAATGAACCTCAAATGTATTAAGACCTCCTATCTGTAATCCTGGGACTCTGTTATGACCTGGCTATGTCCCAGCTGCCATAACTGTCTAGTTAAGGGTTATTAGATGACCCAGAGGAGATTATCTTTCATGTTCTCCTGACCTATGAAACCAACTTGTTTCCATTGCATATGGAAAAAAATTTCCCTCAATTTAATAAGAGAAATTGTCCTTAAATTTAAGCTTCTACATTTAGAAATAATGAGTTTCTTTCCTTACCTAAAATCTTTTCCCTCTGTTGAGTGTAACATTTCTGTATGGAAGAAAAAATGAACTTACTTGTTTGAACAAGTCTGTTACTTCGTTTTGTTAAATGTCTGTATGTGGCTGCATAAAATGATACTATTTTGTTATGTCTTGAGCCATTCAGTGGATGTGTTTTATTTGTCTCCAGGTCCACATGCCAGTGCTGTACAATGCAACAGATCTTCTTATTCTCACCCTTAACTCATATAGATTCTATATCATAAAAGCATTCTTACATTTAGGTGAAGGCAAGGATCAGAGAAATAGAAAAACAGTATGAAAAAGGAAACCATTATTCTTACATGATGCATATATCTACATTAAATAGAAGTAATTCTGAGTTGTTCTTTTAGCATGATTTTCATCTCTTATTTTATTTCCTTTACAAGAAGTGATTACAGCAAATATGAACAATGGCTCTTACAGGTAACATTGATCTAAATGAAGTATTTATTTTATAACTTTTGGATGTCTATTCTAGCCTCTGATTTTTTTCATTAAGTTCATAGAGGAGAGTGTGAAATTCCTTTGAGCTGCTTCAGTTCACAGTCTAGTATTTTAGCTTATACTATACATGAAAGTAACACCTTATCTTATTGCACACGAATAAAAACTCTTAAATGGAACTATGTGATTTTAGGTATATATGCGTTCTTTTTAACAAATAGTTTGCTAAACAGAATTAACACTATTATTGTTTTACCAGAAACCAATATAGAGTTTTACATAGTAAAGCTTCAAACATGAAATTAGATACTTTAGTCAAATATAAATCCTGTTTATTCACAGTGAACTGTGTAATATAACTTGGTATTTTTAACTGACATATTATTGGCAAGACAATTTTGTAGAGTGTTGTACACTGAGATCCCAGACATGCTTTCTGTGTTTGAGTTCTGCATTTATTACATGGGCCTTATTAATGCTGTCTTATCTTTGCTGTGTCACAAAGCTAAACCTACCAGTTGTTTATGAAGCACTTCAATGACATTATGGTGACACATGAAAAAATTTTTGAAACGCACAATTGGGTGTTCTCTGCTGTGTTTGGTGAACAGACATTTAGTGTAGTGTGTAAGAACACGTGACAATCATTCTTCCAATTAAACAGTATAATACAGTAAAAAGCATGTAATCACATGACTCATATGTCATCATAGTGTGTGAGACACATATGCTTTACTATTAAGTTCTGTGCTCTAAGAATAGAAAACACTGCATTAATGTAAAGTATTACTGATTTTTTAGAATATTCTTTCTTTAAGCATATATATGCTGGGTTTTATCTGATTTTGAAATAAAGGAGAATATGAGTGGCTTCTTTTGGGCCACTACTGCTTAGCATTATCAAGTGTCTGACAAAAGTATCATATATAAATATGTTAAACTCAAGAAATTAGTTAACATGGCATTCTTTAAAAAATACATCATATTTATGATTTCATTATGTGTGCTGAGTCTATTAAATCAAATATTTATTGGTGCACTCTGTTTCATAGTATGTGTAGTGCTATAGTTGTGGTATTTTGTTAATTACTGCCATTAAAAAATGCTAAATTAATTACTGTTCTACCCATTTTAATTGCATCGGTGAAGCAGACCAAGAAGTAATTTCCAAAGCAGTATAACATTGCTGTTTCTGTTTAATATCTGAAATTGAAGTCATTTTTGTTGAGAACTAGTCAAAGGCTAAGGTTCTGGGTCATGGATCTTGGCAATAGCTATTCTACTACTCTCTTCTTGTGAGTTTAGTGTGTTAAATAAGAATTCACTTCCTCTGTTTTTAAATAAATCTTAAAATATGTTTTTACAGCTTCATGGAAGAAATCCATCTTTTTCCAGTTATTTTCCAAGTCATCTTGGTAAGAATAACTTTTAATATAGATCTATATTCTAATAGATAGATATCTTATCTCCCAAATCATATCTAACTAGTAAGTTTCATTAACAATGTTGATAAATTAATAAGATGTTGATAAAATCAAATGAAACAGTCTAACAAAACAAATGAATCTAGAGTAAGCAGATATTTAAGAGATCCTTGCGAACTAGAACACCTGTAGAAGAAGTTTCTTCAAGATAAGTACTTTTTTCTTTCTTGAATCAAAAAATCCCCTGAAAATAGAATTAATGAGCTTGATTCTTAATTGGAACTATATATTTGCCAAGTTCATACAAGAAATACTGAGGAGGTTGCATTTTACTTAATAGCATCAAATACAAATTTGATAATGTTGGCATGGTAGTCTCAAATCCCACTATTTGCTTTTAGAATTTCTTTCAATATGAAATATCAAGGATATGATTTTGGGATAGTCACATATGAAACTTCCATCGCTAAATAGAATCTGCCATTTATAAAGGTAATGAAAACTGTTGTAATGTTGCAAAACAGCTATGTTAATGAAGAACAGAGATCTCTAGGCTAGTTTGGAAGCAGGGTTCCATGCTATCCATTAGTTTTCTCATTGTTATATTAAAAAATTAACAAGTTTCTTCTTAATTGTTTTGTTTTCTAATTTCATGAATTTGTGTCAGGTAAGTGTCCTGTCTTGTTAGCATGCTCCTGATGAGTACTAAACATGCATTATAAGTAAATAACACATAATTTATGTAGTGCAGGCAGATTACCTACTTGCTTTTGTATCATTCTTGAAATTCAGTCTTATTCAGGGTAGATGAAGTTCATATGTGAGATTCTGAATCAACTTTGATATTTCTTTCTTAAGTCTCAGTATTTTAATCTTCACTCTTCCTTTGCGGTGATTTATTTTACTGCCTATCATTTTGGATCTCTTTAATACTGCATACCTAGATAAGCCATTTTTTATTAAAGTAACCTTGTTAGTCATGATAGATTTTTCCAGCAGCATACAGAACACAGGCTTTATGATATTTTGTGTACATATATGTACAAATCTCTTTCTTGTGATAAATATTGACAATAAAACCATACATTTTACTGTAGATCATAAATAGCTTTGACCTAGGATGAGTACTAATTTTTAACAGTAATAAAATAACTCAGCAAAATATGGAATTCAAGTGTTTCATATTAATATTCTTAAATATTAGTTAATATTTGAAATGTTTTCAGGTGCTATAATCTTGAAATTTAACTGTATGTGTATATATGTGTGTTATTCTATAACTATGAGTATTTGAACATGTGAACATGGTAATGATCTCTCAAAATATTACTAGGTATTGAAAATTTCTGTAGAATGTATCTGTAGTCATGAAATTTAAAATGTGTTTATGTCATACCATGTAAGTAGAACAAGTTGTAGTCAGTCATAAATGCTCCCTCCTCACCTCCCCACATGCAGTTCGACTTCATGGGTTCTAGAAATAGTTCCGTGGTTTTTTAGGGAGTAAAGCACTTCAGCTCAAAATTGTCTGCATGTCTAGTGGTCTGTCAATGTTTCACAGCTCTCTTGAACTCCTATGGCTGTCTTTGAGCTTATGGTTGGAGTTGGGGAAAAATTGTGTAGCTTTTAGGGATGAAAATATTGCCCTTTCAACATACTTTGTTTGGAGAGGACACCTGTAATTGCTTCAGTTGCCAAATACAGCATTTGAGCTTTAACAGTCCCTGGCTGTGAGCTGTGGTCTCATTTTGATCAAGTGATGCGAGATGCAACACCAGAAACAGCAAAGGAGGGTGACTACCTGTTCCTCTGTTTTCCCTACAGAAAGCTAAATTTGGCAAAGGAATGTTAGGCAGTTGGAAAAACTCAGGAGCCAAGACTAAGTCAGGCTGGAAGGATTAATCATTAGGCTATTGTTCTTTTGAACAGAATTGATTGAACAGGACAGATTAACAAACTCCGTCATTACAGGTTTCTGAAATAATTTTCAGTCATATGGATGGAAAGGAGTTGATATAATTTGATTCCGATTATTCTCCATAAATTAGTCTTTGTCTAGGTTTATACTTTTATCAGTTTCAAGGATCAGCACAAATAGTAGTGTTGAGCTCTGTGTTATTATACCTAGACTTTTAGCAGGCCCTAAACTATTGAATTATGTTTCAAGGTCAATACTCTATTTTATACTGAGAGTAATTTAATGTAGAGCTACTACTATCTAGTCAATGGTTTATTAAGAGTATTTAATAATTTCTATGCCAAGACTTAATATCCAATGTGTATTTTCTATGTATCACTAAATATAGTTCACGTTATTTCCTGTAATGCAGCTGACAAGAAATTGACTCTGACTCTGAAGGGAAATACTGTGGCTCAAAATTGAAAAGCATTTCCAGGAGCAGTCTTTGTTTCTAGGCTGTGCAATCCAAGCGGGATTGAATGTACCAGCTTGAATCTAGCTAGCACCGTACCAAGGACATGATGGATTGCAGATACTGAGCAGTTCACAAGAAATGTTTTAATAAGACTGCTTTCCACTGCTCATCAGTGTAGAGTTATACTACCTCTTATACTGCACACTACCCAGTGTTGTGGTCTAAGCAGTAACACAGATTTGGCAAGTTTTTTTATCCTCTATCATCTCTCTGGACCAGTTAGATCTCTGAATTCAGTCAAAGCATATGAAAAGTATCCTTTCATGTCACTTACAACTGCAATTTTGTAAATGTGATAGTTGCCAAGCAAAAAGAACTGGATCAGTGAAAAAAATCTGTTGCTGTCTACCTAAAAAGTTGTTGTAAGAGAATAGGCATAATTTATCTTCACCTGAACTAGAGTTTAGTCACTGATCTAATTAGTAAGAGGCTTTAAATAGAGTTCTGGTTCCCCTGGAAACCCTCTGCACTCATTCATCTCTCAATACTCAGTTGCATTTAGGGAATGCACATTAATGATGTGGTTTGTGAGTATGTGAAAAACTTGAATATAGTTCTTCATTACAGAACTTCAGAATTACCTGTATGCAAATTAATTTAATCAGTGCCATGATCCCAGATCCTGGTGTTAGTGGTTACGTAGGTTATAAACAATCCTACAAAGCAATATGAAGGTGTGACTGCAATATGAGCGGACATCGATCTTGCAATAATGTCTAATGTGGTCAGTGAAAATGGAGTGATGTGTATCTGTGGAAAAATGGAGACATGGACAATTTATGAGTATTTTCAGGACAGCAAAAGATTGAAAAGCAGAAGGAAAGCTGACATCATAATGTGAAAAAATCAAAATATGGAAACTCCTCTTGGTAGCAAGATTAAATATAATGAGCCAAATTCCATCATTATGTAAATAATGCCAAAAGTTGGGGTGATATAAGGTATAAAGAGAAAATGCTGCTATTGATGAAGAAGAGATTGTAGCAGGAAAAGTTACTGTGGGATATATTTCATGTTTTTCTTTCTTGCTGCCTTTTACTGCTACATCCTTAGTATTCTGTTTCTAATATATTTTACAATGTCAAACCTATGTCATCTGCCTTCAATGTCAGTTTATGATATACAAAATATTGATTTTGATTATTATGTTATAATGCTAGAATGAGGTTGATAAGGATTTGGAAGTGTTTTACCACCATTTTTGTATATTATGGCTATTTGTATTTCAGATTGCTACCAAGATTTTGCTGAGTAACAAGCAGTGAAGTTGACATACATGTTATTTTCTGTGTTACATCACTTTTAAAAGGGTAACATCATAAATATTATCTGGTCTTCATTTAGTGTTACCTGAATGTAAGCTGTTGCATAGAAAAGAAATTCTATGTAGTTGGTGAAATTCTGTTTTTCTGCTGCTAAGTTTGAAAACTAAAGTTAATAATGCTTGTGATTAGGAGCTCAGTGCTACCCTGATTTTGAAGTCCACTATCAATTCTGTGCTTATCCTATTAAAATTCTGATGTAGCTTTTAGTCACACCAGCATATTATCACAGATACCAGTTTTTGCTCAAAATTTTTATTTCAAATTTCTGTGTCTTAACACAGTTAAAGTTTAAGGCATATTCTTTCAATAAAAATTACTTTATAGTAAGATTGAATATTATTGTATTTAAAAATTATGTTATTAAATGTTATTGATAGTAGATAGTATCTTCATGTCTAAACTGCACAGTTTATTATAAAGATTCAAATACAGTGGCTATTTAATTTATACTGTCATTCTATTCTTAGCACAAGCAAGTCCACCTCTTCACTTAATACTTGTGAAATAATTGAAATTAATTTTTAAATCACATATTTTAAATTATTTTTCTTCAAATACTGTGGAAAATTCTTGGTATGAAAATACAAAGTACATTTTCCCTTTCAGTCTTGTTCATGTATTTTTGTTTCTTTTTCCTAATTGTGTATATGTTTGAAATTTTGTACTGTCCATTGTGTATTTTGGGATGACTGTACTGGACATCTTAAATTAGAGGATCATATACTACTCATGTTTTTGGTAGACTGCAGTCAACCTGTGCTTGAACACTCAAAAATGCTCCAAAAACATTGTTTTGGCAGTAGTCACTGGTCCTTTCAGAAAGTGTGCTTTGCTCACTTTATTGTAATTGCAGTTGAAAATAGAGTTCAATATTACATTTATCACTAAGGGAGAGAATATGAGCTAAGCTCATAGTATAATTAAAAGAAAAATTGTAATAGTTACATAAAATATAGATAAATATATGCTTTGAAGGCAGAAACAAACCGATACACCACCTTTCTTGTGTACCAACTACTTTTCAAGAAGGCTAACAATTTTGTGGAAATTTTGTCTAAGTAGAGGGTGCATAGCCATGTATAGCTAGATTTATTTGGTATGATAAGATTGCTTTTTTTTTTTTAATTAAAAATAATTTAAGCAAAGTCTTTCAGTTAAAAAAAAAGCTGTGAAAAAGAAGTTGTATAGCATCCAAGTGGGAGCAATAGTTGGATTCTGTATTTCATTTTGAATTTTAGTAGGAGGAAAAAGCAACAGGAAATGGTTATGATCAGAGATGCCACTTCTTGTGATTCAGTTAAAGTAATGAAGCCACCCACTTAAAATGATTTAAAAATAATAGTTGTTATATGGCCAGTCTTACCTGTGAAAATAGTATAAAAAATGGAGAAAAAGAACACTGGAGAGGAAAAAGAAGAGCCTCATCATTCCTTTTTTGCTAGGTTTCTATTTTCTAGTGAGAGATTACAGTCATATATCATTTGAGGGAAGAAGTAGAGGTATTTTGCTGTCTAGCAGCCATATGGATGATAAGTATAGAGGAACATGGATCAGAGGTTATTGCAGCATTTGAAGCATTAGTTTACTTGTGTCTGTTAAAGAAAGCACCTCCTAGTCCAGCATGGTGCACATCTTGTGGGTTGTCTGAAAGAATGGGAAGAATGTTTCTAAGTCTTGCAAGTGCTCATAAGCCATCCAGGATGAGTACTTGAAACAAGGCTTGGAGACTCTTTCTCATATTCTGTAAAGTACAAGTTTATGCTGCAGAATCTATCTGCTGGAGGAAATTAGGATAGTAAATTTGGCAAATAATAAAAGCTCTAGGATTTAGTGTGAATGGGCCCTTCTATGCTGTAAATGAGCTTTGATTTAAAGCTTTCAGCTCTGCGCTTGCATGAGAAGATTGATGCTGATTGATTGCTCTGGACATCTCGCTCCAGTCTGTAGGCATACTCAAGCCTTAATTTAGAATCAGCTCTCCAGTAGAAAAATCAACACAAAGGTATCTGGGAATGCTTAGCCTACATTTGTTTTAAAGAACAGGAAATGCTATTTATTTTAATACCTTTGTGTGTGGTATTCCTGTTCCTCTCTGTATTTTCAAAACTGTTTGGAAGGCATTCAAATGCAATGGCTCTTTCTGGTGTATTTCATCAGTTCATTACTGCTGTTAGGGAAAACCTGCTTTTATAAGGTATCTGAAATTAGATTCTAGGAGTCATTTTTATGGCTTCTACAGGATAGATGTTACTTATAGTTAGAAACCTTGTTTCTAACCATAATGAATTTCTCTATTTTTTGTCTTTCTCTGAAGTATGCACATTTCCTCAAATCTGCTATATTTAATAGTAAAATTGTATGCTGTGGCAGTGTATTTAAAACTTCTGTGACAGATTAGGAATGTAATATATGAGGATTTCTGAAAGTGAAAATGCCAAAACCCTATTTTAATGGGTAGTTTATAAAGCAAAATAATTGCTAGTTTTGAAAGACATTTAATATCCAAAGATGAGTTTAGGAGAAAGTAGTGAAATAGTGTTGAACTCTTTTGGAATTTATGTATTTGGAATGAGAAAAAATTACAAGATACCATTTAAAGAAGATAAATGTAATGCAAGTGTAAAATTTACTATGAGTAGAACATTACACTAGTGAGAATGGTTTAATCTTTTCTAAATTGACAAATTTCTTACCAATTGAAGAAGTTGAAGTCTTGTGTCAACATTCAGCAAGGTACTATATTTATTCTTTTTTTAATGCAAAATCAAATTAATAGGAGTGTTTCTATAGACCAAAGAAGACACTGTAAAAGGCAGTAGGGTACAGTATGTTAATTTCCAGTTTTCCAGGAATAAAATATGGTTCCTCTGGTGGGAATGTTAGGATTTTTCATTACCCTCTTAACTTAAACACTTTCAGTTTAAAGATAAGATTCCTGAGACTTATCTCTTTTAAATTGCTGACTTGAAAATAGTGTATACTTAATAGGGATAAGCCAGCACATCTGAATTTGTACTCTTGGAAATAAACATGTCTAAGTGGAGTTCTCCTGAGAATTTTTTAGCAGGAAGAAGAATCCTGCTGATATAAAGTTTTATTTTCAGAAACTTTTTTTTTTCTTTTGTTTTAGTGATTTTTAGTCAGGACTTTCTGGAGAAGTGTTTATACATACAAATTTTTGATTAGTGCTGAATTGAATTGTTAATCTATTATGGTCAACTGATCTCTCCGATTATTAACACTGTATATGGAATGAATTCTTAACAGTTAATAATGTATAACTATTGTGTTCTTAACAGATGACAACTAAACTATTAGAAGCCAAAATGCTTGGTATAAAAACAATTTCTGATTGTGATTAACATCAAGAACTCATGACATTTGATTTCTTTTCCCAGATATTGTCATGTGATGTGCAGTGGTTTTGCATATGGATAAAGTAATGGCAGAACCACAGATTGTCTGCACTTAGAAGGGAATAGTAAAGATCATACTGTCCAACTCCTGCTTCCTTCAGAACTACCTCAGTCATCATATAACGAAGAGGGTTATCCAGATGCTCCTTGTACTCTGTCAGGCATTGTGCTGCAACCACTTCCCTGGGGAGCCTCTTCCAGTGCCCACCCTTTTCCTAATGTCCAGTCTGAACTTCCTCTGATGCAGCTCCATTCCATTTCCTTGTGCCTTGTTGGTTGTGACCAGAGAGACGTCAGCATCTTGCCTCTGTTGCCTCACTTGAGGAAGTCATAGACTGTGATGAGGTCTCCCCTCAGCCTTTGCTCCTCCAAGCTGAACAAGCTAAATGACCTCTTCTGCTCCTTGTAGGTCTTGCTCTTGAGACCTTGCACCATCTTACTTGCCCTTCTCTGGACATGCTCTTATGGTGTGATGTCCTCTTACATTGTGGCACCCAAACCTGCCCCAGCACTCGAGGTGAGGCTGCCCCAGCTCAGAGCAGAGCGGGACAATCTCTCCCCATTGCCCAGCTGGCAATGCTGTCCCTGATGCCCCCCAGGACAGGGTTGGCCCTCCTGGCTGCCAGGGCACTGCTGGCTCACATTCAACTTGCCATTGACCAGGACCCCCAAGTCTTTTTCCATAGCACTGATCTCAAGCCTCTTGTTCCCCAGTGATAAAGGTCTACAAAAGTTCCCTTTGCAGAGGCATTTTCCTGCAAATGATGGAAGAAACATTTTGCATTTTCAGTATCATTGTGATGTATGCTAGACTTCAGCCTGTTTGCTACAACCACAGGGCTTAAGAGTTGTCTATGCTGCAGTCAGTGTGTGGCAGCAATTCATGAAGATGTCTCCACCTAACTCTGAGCTAACAGCTGCCAGCTTTAAACAGCTAGAATTATTAACTTTCCATCCATCACATTGAGAAAATTATTGTTATTAGAAGCTTGATATTGGTTTTTTGAATGGTATTAATAGCTGATTTACAGCCTTTCTTGTAAAATTGCTTGAGTCAAATGATTTTGGCTAACTCAACTTTCTTTTTGAAGTAGTTAAATGTGTATTTGTTACAAATATTTTAGAACAGGTTAATGAAAAAACTGAAAACTTGAAGTACATGATTTATGGGATGAAGAATGGGTTTGTTGACAGTAGTGAGAGAATTGAGATAACTGCTTCCTATTCCTGCTGCTGATCCACATTTATTCTTGACCCTGGGAAAATTGTGTAAGCTCTTTTTTTGACCATATGCTTGTTATGCTTCCATCCTTTGGGTGTCCAATAAACATTTTTACTCTGAGAAAACTCAGCAATTGGTTCTCATCATTCTGAAACTAAGCCTTTTAAGGTCCCAGGTGGACCTTATTCAAAAATTCTTTAATGATTTTTTCTTGTGGTAGGATAATGTCTAAACTATAAATGTACATCACAAGAATGTAGGGAAGATGAATTCATTAATATTTAGAAGGTATTCAGATTTTGTTACGGGAAGGACTAAATAAATATGGGCAGCCTATTTTTATGACTATGTCTGAGTAGATCTATCCCTGGTAGGATTGCTGATGGAGAAAGAAGTGAGAGGAAGCAGAGCCATCCTTTAAATAATTTTAATAGTATAAATTGATATTCTGCATAATAAAATGGATTGTCAAAAAAGGAGAAATATTGCTAAAGCATATCCTTCTATCACTCTCTTTCTTATCTGGGAAATTACTTTGAACCAGTGCTCCTGTTAAGGGAGGGAATAAAAATTATTTACTAAATCACCTGGAGCTCCACTTCTGAGAGAAAAATTGAGTCCACAGCATTTATGACATTATATTCTTGTATAGGAAGAAAATTCAGCTATTTACATCTTAAAGGAATTGCTTTTTAATGCTAGACACTAATATTTTAGTGTGTATGCTACCCAGCTATTTTTTTTCTATTTTATATGAAGTGCTAAGAGATGTAAGAAAACTCATGTATAAACAATATTCTTATGTGTTTGTTAGTAGTTATTTATTTATCCTGTCCTGAAAGTTGAAAATTGTACAGATAATAAATATAAATCTAAAAGACTGTAGCAAGATTTTAAAGCTAGCTGTAACATGCTGGGTAAGACAATCACAAACTGGTAGTGAAGTGCATAGATATCTGTACTTTGCAAAAATAGTGACCATGATTACTGCTGATACTAGAATGCATTTCTGAGTTTTATGATGTTGTGACTCTTTTCCATTTATTTGATCTCACACTTTATTTTTATATATATTATTATATATTACTTGTCATCAATAAGCAGGCAAACATACTGGTGTTGTGAAGGTGGATTTTTTCATAAATGTTTCTACAGTAGTCCAGAGTGGATAGTTATTTTGTGTATTATGCAATAATATCTTATAATTTCTCCTTTGAAAGAAAATATATTCACAATTTTAAAAGAAAAAGCTGTTACAAAGGAATGTAATCACTGTTTTTCCTTGCATGGCAGATCCATGTATTAATCTCATTGCTCTGACCATCCCAAGAGCATTTCACAGTGTTGCTCCAAAGTGAAGTGACCTAGAGCTCAGCTGGGGTTTCTGATCTTTTTGCATCTTCTGTTGATTGGGACTAACAGGGTGCTTCATGGATGCATGGTGATGATGCAGTTTAAGCTCTGTTCAAAGCAATTAATGAGTGACTATAACGCTAATATTTATCTGGAGTTATGGTATGAAGTAGGGAATGATCCCTTCAGGGATGACTAAAGATCCAACACAACAGTTGTTTTAAAGGTCTTTGCACCTACAAAGGGTAGAGAATCCACGTGTTAGTGTGTGCTGGCCCTTGGCTGTTACTCAAAATCCACTAGATTTGTCATGTATTTAGAGGATTTCCTGTTGCCCTTTGGACCTTGCTGGATGCTGGTAGTTAGCACTTCCCTTAAACCCCTTCAGTTACAAATGCAGTAATAGTGGTTAATCTGAACAACTCTTAAAAGTTAGTTTTTCTTGGAAGGCTAAGCTTGTTTGGAATACATAGTTTTCAAATACTGTCTTCAGAGAAAATACTAAAAGATATTGTAAAAGATATAATAGTGCTTACCCTGAACCCTTACCATCTTGGAGCAAGCCCACCCTGATGATCGGGGGTCTGGAGCACATGACGCACATGGAGAGGATGAGAGAACAAGTTTCATGTAACCTTTGCAAAGAACTCTTAGGGAGATCTTTTTTCTGCCTATAGCTGCCTCATGGGACAGCACAGAGAAGATGAAGCCAGGCTTTTCTCATTAGTGCACAATGGAGGGATGACAGGATGCATACAAGCTGGAAGATGGGAAATTCCAGCTTGTCATAGAAAGGAACTTTTTGCTGTGGGGAGGGGGATCAAACACTGGAATCAGAGGTGAGAGAGGTTGTAACATTTCCATGCTTGGAGCCTCTATGCATCCTGAGCCAAGCAGCCAGCTAGATGGGAGAGCTCCTGAGGCACCTTCAACCTTATGTTATTCTGTGATTTGATTGTCCAGTCCATCTTCCTAAAAATCAACCAACTGAACAAAAATTATCCCACAGGTTATCTCCTAGCATGGTAGCCATCATACAGTGAAGCCCTATCTGTACTTAGATGCATTAACTCCTCTAGACTAGGATTCAAGTCAGTAGTCCTTCAGGTGGGTTTGGATTTCTGAGCTTTTCATCTTTTTCCTGCTTCCTAGTAACTTGTATGCTTTGACGTTTAAGTAAGCAAAGTGGATGGACTGAAGTGGCAATGCTTATTCAACTGACTTGGCTTCACTCCCATTTCTTCTTTATCTGAGCCATCTACATTTTATACAGCATGAGGGTGGTGTTTTATGAACCAGATCCAAGGCAGACTGTAGGTCAGGGTTGAGTGGATGGGTGTATAAAGTCACTGAGTGTTTCTGCCAACTTGTTTTGTCTCTCAATACACTCAGACATTTATGCAAGGTTACCTGAAATATGAGTCTTGTGTTTTTTTCACAGTGTTTTAAACAGGTTTTTTTTTTAAATTTAGGGATTGAGTAGTTTGAATATTATTGTGGAGAATTTGTCCTAATGATTATATTTTTACTTAGAAACAGTGCAGCTGTAGCCTTTAAGGGAACATGCTAAGTTCAGCTTTCCACATGACAGATAAAGCTGATGCTATTAGATTTTATTTCTTGGAAAACGAGTTTACTTAAATGTTAAATAAGACCTTTTTTAAAACTCTTTGAGCTTTAGGACAGTTAAGATTTGTAGAATATTTGAAATGTATAGCAAGAAGACTTTTATAGTATTTAGGGTGAAGAATCATGTGTAAAAAAAAAAACCCAGACTTCCAAAAGTATGAAAAATACATGACTTTTTGCCCTGATAAGGAAATATTTTTTTCTTTTATTTGTCACTTTATATTGATAGAAAACTTTAAAACTTTAATAAAAATTCTTCAGTACTTCATTTTATAGTACTTTGTTCTGTCTAGTCCCATCTTTAAAGAATGATTCTGTTATTGTTCCCCCAATCTAGCCTGAAGGAAGAGTTTGTAACCTTTTTCCATGCTCACTGAACATTTTATCAGGAATTTAATTTTGCTTGACAGATCAGTCTGTCAGTCTTGGGAGCTTAAAGCAGAAGGATATTGAGCTTATGTTCCTTAGTGATGGATTTCACAAACAGCAGCAGGAGTGAGAGGTCTGCACTGACCATCACCACAGACAGCCCTAAGGCTTGGATAGAAACACAGTTGGTGCTCATGTTCTCTCCCTCTCACTTTTTCAGCCAACACAGTCTTTTAAGAACTTACAAAGCTGACAATGCAGAGGTTCTAGAGCAAGGTTTTCCCCCTCTTAGACAGTACTTGGTTGGGTTGATTTTGGTTTAGGGTTTTTTTGTAGTCATAAAGCTGTTCAGCATTCACATACTCTTTCATCACACTTGATTTGAGCCTTTTTTGATAGAAGTTTTGTGGATAACCTTCAGGATCTTGTGATTATTCATGTAATTAAAATTGTCTCAAGTTTTTTTGACACCTAATACTACTTGCTTTCAGTTTAATTTACACCCCTTTTCAAAGCAGACATAAAACCTCTATATGTTCTGAAGTATTGCTCAATGTGAAACTGCTGTCTACAGTCACAGCTCTACATATGCAATGATGCAAGATGTGTTGCCATTATTGCTCAGGAATGAGATATTGTGGTTAGATAAAATGACAGAGTAATAAAAACTTCTTTTTAATCCTTTGTGCTGGTCTGGAAAACACACTGAATACTTCCACTGTAAGAGGAAGTATTGCAGTGGTAGGCAGAGAAACATCGTGCGTGTTACTCCATATGTGGATTTTGGGTTCCCCATCTTAAAATGTTTACAGTAGAACTGCAAATAGTGTAAAGAAAAAAACCAAGAGATGGTCAAAGGTCTGGAACAGCCACTTGAAAGCGATCATCCTTCTGTATGTTTTAATCTGGAAGGTGGTGGTTGAGAGACAACTGTAAACTTAGATGCATCTAAACTGTAAACTGTAAACATATACATACCATAGTCAGGTGAATAGGGAGCAGTATTGCTGCTCACTGTCTCTACTCACACAAGATCTATATTAATAAGAATGAAAGAAAACTTGCAGTTGGGATCTGAAAAATTGGCAAAAGGTGAATTTCCTTTTCTGTGGGGTTATATTGAGCTTTCAGCTCTGCTCCATGGCATCCTCAGTTTACTTGAATTAAAAAACAGACCGAACAAATTAATGGAAAAAAAATCCATTGAGAGCTATGTGTATGAAATCTGCTTCTGGCTCAAAGTCTTTGGGATGTGAATTCCTGGAGGCTGAGGAAAGTGTTCAGTACACCTGTCATGTAGGGCTGCTTCTGCTGTCGAGTGTTTTAAAAATATTGTTAGGGTAGGTAGACCTTCTATTTGAACTGAGTCAGATTCTGCTTTATATACTAAAAATTAATGCATAGGAACCTTTCTGTATTGTAAGATTTTAGTTACTAGCTGCAGAAATTTGTCTTACAGCTCCCATTTTTATATGAGAAACCAGTTTAATTTTTTATGACTTAGATTGACTTGTTTTCTGAAGTAAGTTGTTTCTTAGAGAAATTAGCTAGTTAAAAATACGCAGCTCTGAGTTATGAGGTTAATTTTCAGTCTGTGCTGTTTATTTGGCTGGCCGTGGAGTTCAAAATTAACAGTAATTTGGGGAATTCACAGAGAAGTTTGGATTTGCTTTAAGAATTACTATTTAGTCATTGTTTATGAACAAGTTGCAGAGTTGTCAATGTTTAACGTAGCGCATTTTTGCAGAATTTTTATTACATCGAAGCATCACTCAGTCATTATAATTAGACAATTTTCCCACTTAGGGAAAAAATATTTGGGAGGTGGTTTGGGATGGGTAAAGAGATAATTGTGCTCTTTTTTAATTAGAGATTTAACTGGCATCATTGCCTTCAGAATCCATCTTACTTCTGTCACACTCCTCCAAAAGTTGGTAGCATTTACTGCCTTTTTCCTACATTTTAATTTAAGCAATGCAACTACAGTAGTTAATCTTCTAGATTGGTTCTGCTGTGAATAAGATTAAACAAATTAAATTCTTTATCTTCTGTTGTTCATCCCACCCCACTTTTATCAGTAACTGATAAATCTCACCTCCCATTCTTTAAGCTTTTTTCCTGTTCTCACAATCTTACCCCTACCTTGGGCACATTTAATTTTGTTTATTTAGTTCTTTTCTCACACATTTTAATATTTTAATATTCATATATATATATGTGTGCATGTGTGTAATGTATAAAATATGCCCATATATATACATGTGTGTGTGACAATCTCAAATTATTTGTTAGCAATCTCGAAGTCTTTGTGACCTTGTAAATGTTCTTCATACTGTATCGTGTGATGTAAAAAAGAAGAAATGTGTCTGGTGCCAAGAGTTCTGTGACAGTTGATTGTGAGCAGCAGAAGAGGGAGCAGAACAGCTTGGGGAAGCCAGCAGGGCTACTTTTGTCTGTAACTGCTGGCTGGAGTGCAGCCCTGCAGCATTCCCTCGCTCCCACCCCACTCCCGGGGTCACGGCTGGAGCTGGAGGGCACGTGGAGACCTGTGGAAGAGGAGGGGCTGTAGCACCACAATGCAAATATATGAAAGGCAGGTGCTGCAAAAAGATTATTTCTAACATGAGACTTCACAAGTCTGGTACCAAAGTGTGTCCTCTATGACCTTTTACTATCAAGTTATAGGGAGAGATCGTGACCTTACCATAGTTTCTTTGAGTTTTATGAAAAGTTTTAAATGGGTAATACAGAAAGGAATCACCATCAATGTTCACCCAAGGTGATTAATGTCTATGTTTAAAAATTAATTTAGTTTTGCTATAGAAGCAATATTAATGCAAAATCCCACTTCTTTCACACTTCCTGTTTGTCAGGCTGATTAAGAACAAATTTCTAATTTACTGTTCCTGCTAATGTAAATGTCAAGACAAAGAGAAATCATTTAAGGGAAAATATGTATTAAAGTAAATCAGGGATGCGTGTTTTTCAGAGAGAGATTTATTGATCTTGTGACCAGAATTTTACTGCGACATTATCACTGTTCCGTCAAACAGTTGAGGTACATCTCTTAATCTCATCTAAATAAATATTGGCATAGGAATGCAGCAGTTGCTGATTGTACCTTGATTGACCAGCTGCATTCTGATAACTAAGGCACTGAGCTATTGTGTGCTTCACAATAGAGTTTGTAAAAGAATATTGAATGTCTGGGAATGGTTTCTGGCTGGCAGAGGTTTCCACGTTATGCATTTGAACTCTGGTCATTTATCTAGAAATTTGTCTGGTTTGGCTTCAGTCATGTATTTTTTTTTGCATTCCTTATGTTAACGTCTTCCTGAAGAATTTGGATTGCAGGGTGATAATTAGATTTTATATTGTCAGTCTTCCACAAAGAAAAACAATTTGAATCTTAATATCCTACTTTTTACCTTCTGTTTTTAACTGTAGTCATTTACTCATTGTAGTAAATGCTTAGTTTGTAAATATATTTTGTTTGGTAAAATGTTTTTATAGGCAAGCTTAAGAATAATTTATTTGGTAAGGTAGATTCATTAGCCATAAGTATGCAAAAAGATTAAGCCTTCCATGACACAGTCTTAGTTAACCCACTGTATCTTTCTAATTACAGTTATAATAGAGTATCATCTCAAAGACTCAGCTGAATTTTTGGTAATTTTTGTTTTCTTTCCTCTTAGATTTCTCTTTTGAGTCCCCTGTTTATATTACAAGATTCAGTTTCTGCCCAGTTGAGTGTTTTGATCAGGTGTTTCTTCACTGATCATATGGGTACAGGAAGCAAAGTTATGCCCTGCAACTGTTTTTCTATTTCATATATTGGGTTCCTTTCAAACTCCTGAGTACCAAATAAGATAACCTGTTCAAATGTTGTGATGCTAAATACAGTAACTGACAGTTTATATGCTACAGTTTAACTGAGGCCCCCAAATTGGTCCCTGTGGCAGATATTTAAGCACTGTTTGGTGGGTGACATTGCTGTTAATTTTCTGTAGCTGTCATGTTATTTGATATGGAGTTTGGCAATAATTAAGGTCTTTACAAAGGAAAACCAGATTTCTTTGTTACCTACCTGTTGGAGTAAAGTGCAGTATTTCTCCTTGGTGCATATTTCATTCATTTGACTAAATCAGAAAGGACATGTATGAGGGCTGATAGCTCCTTTCACTGCTGCAGAGAGCCAAGGATTATTCCATAAACAATTCTTTTCTTACTGTATATTCTCAAGTTTTACATTTGCTTGCCCTGTGTCAAGTTCTGGAGCAGGATTTAAATTCCCTGCACGTAGCTATCTTTAGGGCTCACATCTGGATGGCACTGCAGGAGCATATTGCTGAAAGCAAACAGACTAGCAGTTCTGATGGTAACAATGGAGTCTGAGAAAATACTGCATGCATGTATAAGATTCCATTAAAAAGCAGGGAGTGAGAGGGATGTCTAATGCAGTCCATTTAATGCAGAACTCTCCAGAGAGTGAAGTGGGGATTATGCCTGCTCCTGTGCTTATTAAAGACTAGTATAGAGGATGCTTGTTGGGCGAATGGTATCTCCATAACAGACACTCTGATACTCATGAATACATTTCTAATTATATCTTAATGATCTCAGCCACAAATAGGAAAACAAAAATCTTTGTCTCCCTGAGTGGTTACCTTAGTGGCTGTAGGATTGGCAAGGTTTAGATTTTCCATCTCCTCTCACTAATCCCAGGGGGCTTCATTGTGAGAAATGAGACTTGTTTATGATGGTGAATTAGATTGCTGTAAAAGGTTATTTCAACAGACAGTTGGGAAATCATAATAGAATAATTTAGTAAAAATGGGAGCTAAAGTATGCTTAATGAAACATGATTAGATTTAATTTTCTTGCTATTTCAATCATTAAAGGTACATTATGCTTTCTCAGACCTCATTTGGGCTCTTTGCCATGGACCCACTCTTAGTAACAGACTGAAACTTGCATGTTCCATTAGGATATGAAAATGGCTAATGATACTCTAGTCTTCACTCCTTGGCTTTTATAAAATTTCTGTTACCAGCTTTTCAGATATGTTTTAGCTGTTTTCCTCTTTGATCCTTTTATTCCCTCACATCTATTGTTGTACACATTTTTCCGTATGAATAACTGTTCAGGGAGTATAGATTGAATCAAATGAGGTAAAAGACTAATATAGCTACCTAGTAATTGTGAGGTGGCTTATTATGAGTAATTAAAAATGGTTAATTTAGTTATTACTAGGATACTGTGTTCTAACAAAGTTCATATTTTAATTTCTTCATATAAAATATGTTTTTATGCTGTCTTAATCCAGTGGTATAATTCTTCAAGTTTTTGTGGGCTTATTTTTGTTTGTTTTTGGGGGGATTTTTAGTTGGGTTTTGGTTTCTTTTTTATTATTTTTCTTTATTTTTTCCTTTTACAGTGCAATGACACATTGTGTGCCACCACATATGGGCTAAAATTTCTGTCTGGCCTGTAGTGTTATTAAATTTAGGTCTTGATGATATTTTATGCCTCTCTCTTAGCATCAAAATGCTACTTTGATCTAAAAATATCCAACTCTGTTTCAGGCTACGAATTCATATGAGAATGAAGCTGCTCTTTGCTGGTAGACAACTTGGATAGAGTGGCAGACCCTAGCTGACCAGCTCAATTGGTCAGAACACTGAGGTTTTGGGATTAAACCCTGTATGGGCCTTTCACTTCAGAGTTGGACTCAATAATCCTTGTGGGTCCTCATGGCTCCATTTGTTTTCAGGATTCCAGTCTGTTGTTTGGGGGAGGTAATATAGGAGGTATTTCAGTGTTTCATTATATTATTCCAAGTTGGATGCATGTTTCACTGCGAAAGGCTTCTTTTGTTCAGGATAAATCTTCTGCCCGCAGTTTTATGGGAGGTAGAGGAAAAAGGCAGATCTCAAGGTAGCCAGTGGCATGTCAATCAGAAATGCTTCAGGGGAAGGGCCCATGTGCAGATCCAAGTTCAAAATCACCCTAGAGGAAAAGGCTGACTCTGGGTTTCTGAAGCTCAAAATAAATATTTTGACTACTAAGCAAGATGTTTTATTAACATCTCTCACGATCTCTTACTGAAGTTGCTTCAGTTTGTAAATACTAAATTTTCCTTATCGCAGAGCCTACTGATGATCTGGACTTTCACTAAAAATGAGGAGAAATGAAAGAACTTAAGTCTTCTACATTTCTTGTAAGATAGCAAACCACTGTGGGATACAGGCGGTGTGATAACCTAGCGAGTGTGTCAGTGCACACTGGGAATGTTGGAAGTCTAGCTCGATTCTGAAACAGCATAGAGTCTCAAGTCATCAATTGTTCAGCATTGCTAGAATAGTTTAATTTGAATTTTGTATGTCATAGTTGAAATGAGAAAACATAGTTTATGAGAAAACGTGTGTATGTGTATTCATGTGTCTGTATACACATACCTAATCAATCCTGTCCTCGTTATAAAGCAACAGATATAAGTTCTCATATAATAATTTAGTGCCTGTTTACTACTGAAATGAGCTATATGAAGGACAAAAAACCCTCACTCATTAGACAATTTTCAAACTTGTGTTCTTAAAGTTGATTTCTTGAATCAGTATGTAGGTATTTTAATAGAAATGACTTGAGGAAAGAGATGGGGTGAGACTATGAAGAAAACGATAATAAATATTTGGAGATTACCCTGAAAAGATGTGCAAAAAGAAAAAAGCTGTTCAATATATTCTTAGTAATAACAAAATGCAGTATAACTTCCTCTGTCTTTCCGAAAGAAGTGGGACTTGCTTAGAAGAGTCTCCTATTTTGCTGAACTTAGTCATTTCTGATTCTGTCTTTGAACCATCTGTTAATCTCTGATAAAAATGGAATGACACACTGAGTCCGATTTTGTCAGCCCTGGCTGGCTCCAGACACCGCAAGCATGGAGGGGCTGCCCCTAGGAAGCAGCGCGACACAGAGTGCAGCTATAAAACACACAGGTGTTATCCTAGGGCTGGTGTAGGGCCGAGGAACAGAGCAAGGATGAGAGAAGAGCCTCCTGTATGCAGCTCTCAGAGTGCTTCTGTTCCAAGATGGGACAGTGACAGAAGTCCCTGAACCACTGCTGTGCAGAGGGTTTTATACGGCAATAAAATCGGGGATGTATACCAATAAGCAACCAATGAGGGATTAACCAATGAGGGTGGAGTGAATGGAATGCCAATAATGTGCCAAAACCAACCGGGGAGGTGGGAGGAGAGGGGAGGTCACGTGCCCCAATGGAGCGTCAAGGTTTGGGTGACACCCCGACATGCCCAGGGTGTTGAACACATAGATTATTGGACAAAATATGAATTGCCAGGGAAGGTGCTGGAATAAGGGGCAGGATGACAATGACAGACTGGGAAGGGACTGGAATAAAAGGTGGGGAAATACCATATAGGGTGATAACTGGGGTTGGCATTCTGGGGATTGACATAGGACATTCTGTTACAAAAGGAGGTGTTGGGGGTTGGGTTGCTTTCTTATAGAATTTTTTCCCAAAAAGTTGCCAGAAAGCTGATTGCTGGGTACTTGTGGGCACTCTAAAGGTACATGGAAGAGACAGAGGAAGTAACTGTCAAGGAGAGGGTGGCACTGACTACACCCCTCTCTCAGGGCCTCGGAGAGATCTGGGAGCTCAGTCTTTGCGGGGAGATCTCACCAGACCTCACCTGGAGCCAAGCTTGGAGTGACTTTCCTGGGTCCACCGGGAATTCAGACCCTGGTCTCTCTCTGCCCTGCTGGGAGCTGCGGCCCCACTGCCTGGTACCCACGGCTGCTTTGGTTTTGCTCTGAGTTTCTCCACGTTCTGCCTGCCTGGACATTTTCTACAGCTTCAGCTACTGCCGCCGAGCTTTGGATCCATCTCATCCCTCGGGACTCCTGCTCTCCCCTCATCCTCCCGGAAAGGTGCCAGCATCAGAGAAAATTGTGACTGTTTCCTAACTCTGTTGTTAATACTATAGTTATTGTTATTTTGTTTATCTTGTTAGACTCACCAGTAAAGAATTGTTATTTTTATACCAATATCTTTGCCTGGGAGCCCTTTTAATTCCAAAATTATAGCAGTTCGGAGAGAGGAATTTTGCATTCTCCATTGAAGAGAAAGACTCCTGCTTTTCCTAGCAGGCACACCTGTCATCAAACTAAGACAGGAGAGTACAATTTAGGAATAAACCAATCTGGGAAAGCATGGGGAAACACAGGGACAAACCATTCTCAATTGAAAATATAAATTATCAACAAAACACACGCCGCAACAATGGAATAAATTAAATGTGATATCATATGTAGCAGCAAGAGTTATACTTTTTTTCAAGTCATGGCATCTGATACTGTTTTGCAAATGCTTGTGAGAAGCAGAATTGGTTTCCTTTCCTTGTATTCTTGTAGATGTGAGTTAAACTTTTTATTTGTAAGTTGTGCCATTGCTCTTCCTTGCAATGTAGGAATTGACTTAAGAACAGGTGAGAGTAAGAGCTTTCACAAGTGGTGCTTGGTTTGTGCCAGGCAAGTGCACAGAGTGCTTCAGGGAGTATCAGTGGGGTATCGGGTTACCCTGTAGTGTTGAGTGGCTGTAAATTTTTCAAGCTGTCTACTGTCTGGCACTTTGAGATTGCCACCATGGGAACAAGGCTCAGACCAGTCCAAAATTCATTTTGCTATATTCTTGCTTATACACTCAGTGGATCAATTACTATTTTTTGTCTTTTCTTCTTAGTTTAATATTCTGAGTGGTGAGAACTAAATCAAAGAATAATAAAATAGTTTGGATTGGAAGGAATCTTTAACTATCATCTAGTTCCAGCCCTCCTGCCCTGGGCAGGGTGTCACTCACTGGACCAGTGTGCTCAAAGCCCTGTCCAGTCAGGCTTGGAACAGTTAGAGGGATGGGACATCCATAACTTTTCTAGGAAACTTGTGCCACTGTCTCAGCACCCTTGTTGCAAATAATTCTTTATATGCAATCTACATCTATTCTCTTTTACTTAGATCCCATCTTAAATTCGCAAGAATAAATAATCTATTAGCACATAAAAATTGATTATAAAACTCATGTTGTCAGTATATTTTGAGTAATAATAATTTCTATTATTGCTATTCTTGTTAGCTGTCATTTCTTTCTCCATTTTACTTCTTTCTCATCAGTTCTCTTTCAGATGCTGTTCTGTGGCCTAGCATCATCAGACTGTTGCTGGCTAAGGGAACAGTTGTCTTTCGATATCAGTGAATTCCAGTAGCTGGAAGATATAATTCCTATGACTGACATTGGATTAATGCTGTTAGTATTTTATGGAGCTAAAATGGGGCTCTCACTTCATACGTATGTACCTGAAATATGACCTACTAAAGTGAACTTTGTGTTCACTTTTTCTAGTGTCACAGATACAGACAAAATAAGAATTAAATGCAAAGCAGGAAGAAAACAAATAATAGAATAAAAATCACAATGCAATGAAAAAACGCTATTTCTGTCCCAGACCAACATAACCAAGATACATCCACTGTCTTTGGTTCTGGTGCCACAGCACAGCTAATATAAAAGCAAGCTCTGTAGATTCTGGAAACTGCAGCAATATCCTGGAAGAATTTAAGCAAGGAGAAGGTATGGTCATTTAACCTTGAAATTATCTCTTTATAGTCCCTAGATTTATTTACTTGTTCTTTTTAATTTTTCATCTTGACTACATCCTGTTTCTTCTGGTAAGCAGTAATAAAGCAAAATTATGTTTATCTTGCACAGAATTTCATTAGGGAATGGATTTGGTGGCTAGTTTGTTGGACACCAAGTTAAACTGATGGGTGGTTTGTATGTCTGTGGAAGATTTTTGGATAACAGTAAATTTCCTTCCTGAGAAAGAGTGTTTCTAGTATTTACATAGAATAAGAAACTGTACTTCCTTTTTGCATTATTATTATTATTATTATTATTATTATTATTATTATTTGCTCCAGCTGATAAGTTCTCTGGCTGTGAATACAAACTGCTCCTTCCAAATGTACCCAAACATGGCTCTTAATACCAGACTCATTTCCTTTTTCCTCTCAAAGCAATGAAGCTTTTGATGGCTATATAAACACTGTATTTTTTAAGCCTGAATTGTAAAAATACTTATGTTTGTAAACTGACATTAAGAGGTAGCAAATGCTTCAAGTCTTATTTAGCTTAAATGTGTGTATCAAATCCGCTTACATTCAGGAGAGTTTTAATCACTGTGATGCACACACAGAGTTAGAACTACTCTGAATTCTAACCTTGCTCCACTATCATAATTCAGTTCTATTCAGACCACTGATTCCACTTCAGCTGCTTTTATTCTTGGAATTCATATCTACAGCCTGGCATGAGAAGAAAATCCATTCATCTTCAAGTTCTTGAATAAGCACCGAGTGAACATTGTGATGCATGGGGTATGAAAGTGTGTTTGTGTAATACACACACTGTTTATCAGAAACATTAACTTGAGGGAGAATTGAGAATAAAGATTATATACCACTTATTTATGGAAGAAGAAACTTGAGATAGTTTGCCTATAAACTCCATTTGTGTAGTTCACAAAGATACTGTAACATGCTAAAATGTTTTTAGTTTTCTGGATTTGTAAATATTTAATAATGTGATTATGGTAAAAATTTGCTAATCTCCATGGTCCTTAATTAACTGATCAAAAAAAACCCCAAACCAACAAACCCAACACATACATTAGTCTACTATGCATTCTGCTTTTTTTCAATGTTTACTCATCTGGAAGCAAAAATGCTAAAATGGAGGAGATACCCAATTCTGTAATCTTCTGCAATGTCAGAAGGAAGGGACAAGACTAGTGGTTTGAAAGTTGTTGTAATTTAAGCATTGAATCAATCATGAATTGTCTCATCCTGACCATGGATATTAAGCATAGAAAAATCATGCCAAATAAAATCTCCCTGTAGTCCTTGTTTAGAGTACGCATCAATTTCACTATTAAATGAACAACCTTATTGTTTGAGAGATAATATTTATTGAGTATAACACCACAAAAAACCACTGTAGTCATTAATTGACTTATTTAACAATTTTTTTACACCTAATAAATGCAATGTTTTGCAGTATAGAGTTTTCATTTGCAGCAATCAGTTCATAATTTCTCCTGCCTTGACTGCTTACTGTCCTAGTAGGAATATAGTTTGCTTAGAGCATAATTGCTTGTCTGTCTAAGCCCAGGACAGAAACATGAAAGAAATGCCCTTTCTCTCATGGAATAGTAATGCTGGCTGTGTTACTTTCCAGCATTTCTGCCAATCTGTTCCCTGAGGAATACTGTTAGTGCTCCCCTGTTTCCTGCTATGTGGTTTGGTGCCTTGGTATCAACTAAATCTGTTAGTAGCTACTTTAGGAGTAACTTGAGTGGGGAAAGGCTGGAAGATGAGTATCCTAGGACATCCATGCACAGTAGTATGTGTACTTTGAGATGGGTAGATTGATAGCTGGTAGAGCCTGGTTGTTGAGTATGCTTGTTTTCTAAATGTGTGTCTCTTGGGAATATGCAAAATCTCTATGAGCAGGTGTCCACAAATGAGATGTACAGACTGATATAATGAAAAAGATATAAAATATAAAGAGAATTTCCTAATGTCTTTCAGACTAGTAATCAGCTACTTAAATAATCCCTAAAATAATTAATAATAATAGAAATTAAGGAATTATGTATTTTGAAGGTGCTGAATGTAATCAGACTATACCATGATTCTAGCAACAGAAGAATCAGCAGACATTTCCTTTTGATTTAACAGCCCTTCGTTGTTTTCAAGTTTAATGTAACTTGAATAAACTAGTTATCAACGTTCTCTGTTGTGATTACAGATTGAGTAAATGTGAATGTGTGGGGAAAAACAATGCTTTTCTAACTAAATAGTATTTTGAGGGTAGAAGGCATAAAGCAAGGAGTAAAGTCAAAAATATTAAACATGTAAATGTGTTTTTCCTGCCACTTTTGACAGCTTGAATGTATCTCTCAACCCAATTAAACTGTGGTAGAGAAAAGCATTCTTTCCTCATTCAGACAGGTTCAATTTCCCTGTACTTCTTGGTCTGCCCATGGCTTCTCATTCAACACCTTTTCCCCAACACCACTGAATTTTAAGGAAGTCTCTAAGTACAAAGAATAAAGCATTCAATTTGAGATTAAGAGGGACAATGGATATTTTTTTCTATCCTTTTTATTTCCCTAGCATAGCTTTTCCTCTGTTGGTTTTTTTGTCAGGATTTTTTTTTTTTCAGTTATGGAAAATGTCAGGAAAGGCTTTTCAATCCCAATCTGGCACACCTGAGTAGGCAGTGGAAACTGAGTCAGTATCAGTTTTTGCTTTTAAATACTGCTTTAGAAACTAGTCTATGAACATGGGAGTAGATTCTGAGGGAGAAGAGACCCATTGCATAACAGCTGATGATGGATATGAACACAGAATATAGGACATTTCTTTTCTTGTGGTGGCAAAGTATTTTTTGCATCAAAGCAAAGTCATTGTAGAAAAAAAGGTGTCCACTGATTGTTATCTGCATTTCTGAGTTCGTTAAGAAGTAGCTTTTAATGAATGCTGGAAATGCAAGTCTGATAAGTGAATATTTTGGTATGGTAATTTTTGGCATAATGTTTGATTGCAGCTCCAAGTGACTTTGCAGTTCAAATGCTTCACTGCTGCTTCAGACTCTCCAAAACATATACAGATTTATGAGTCTAAATATGAAGTTACTTCTGTGATGATATCTATTACTTGTAGAATTTCATTGGCTTCTGAGCATACCGGCATGAGTTCTTCCAGAATACCAGACCTTCACTGATATCAGGAAGTTTAATTCTCCAGAGATATCTATATGATACTGTCTGTTCGGTTGTGTGCAAATTTTTAGTTTTGGGAAACTTCGGTGTTATTCACAACGAATAGTTTTAATCCTCAGGAAGCTAATTTGCTTGGCTACTTTTTTCTAGGTAATGGAGAAAGTTTTTTTAATATGAAATTGCTTCTGAGTGTCCTCTCTGTGAAGGAGGCTGACTCTGCTTGTTAGAGGAGTTTACTCAGACTCTGTTGTCAATAAAGAAAATTTTCCATGAGACTGGAGTTCTTTCACTAAGGTATTTAGGTGCAAAAGGATAAGCTTTGAGGCTTCATTGCTGCTCAAAATGTAAGTGCAATTTTATAGAAAGAGGAAATGTTACTCTATTTTAAGAGCTGCTGTTGAATTGCATTGCAATTCATCTGTAACAGTGAATGTAAGACTGGGAAATTTTGCATTGCCTACTGTAGTGGATATTAGAAGAAAATCTAAGACTAATTCTACTGCTTTCTGTTGGTTGATGCTTGATATTCTAGTTTTTGTTAATGGTTTCCTTTCTCCTTAGTTAATCCTTCAACATGACTGCTTTTTCCCTATACTCAAATGACTCTTCCTAAGCACATATAGACTAAGAATGCAGACGCTCTTTATTTTTCAATGTTCCAGCAGAAATTTCTGTGAAGGTTGCAAGATTTAAAATCTTCATGTGTGAACTGAATATGTCACTGTTGCGATACATCTGAAAAGCATGGTCATTTTAGAAATTGGTCAGAAGTAGTTGCTCCTTTTTATGTGACCATACCATTGGGTAAATATTTGGAAATATTAACTCTGGTAGAACTTTCTTTTGAAAAAGTCTGATTTTTGAAAAGTGGAGTAGCAAGAGATATGACTGTACTTACTTCTGTTTTAGACTATTAAAAAGAAAAATAGTATTGCCTTAATGTTGGAGATCCATATTTATATGCTTTCAGTGTGTGCATAACTGGTCTTCTGAATCAAAAGCCACAAAATGTTAACGATTAAATTAACCAACTAGAAAAGTTTCTGATTCTCTGTTCCATAAACAAAGTAATAGTGAATCACAATAAGCTAGATTGAATGCAATCTTAAAGTATGTTGCTGTAAAGAGGTCCTTGTTAGCATCAATGTTTTGGTTTATTTCATCTCAACTATATTGTGACAAAGACTCTTCAGATAAGAATGACATATTTTAATAACTATAATTTGAATATGGTTAATTTATGTAATTTTCTTCTTTCAATTGATTTAACATATGAAAAATCTAGCCTCTATCTTCTTATGTCCCCTTACTTGCCTAACTTGTATTCATAGATCATATATAAGCTTGAGAAGGAGAGTGTAAAGTTTAATCACTCTGATTATATTGAATGAGCAGGAGTACTGTGGTATTTAGTGTAAGATTTAATTACAGCATAACTATAAACATAGCATTTAGGGCTTTCTCTTCTGGATTCTTATAGATACATAAGTAGGAGACATATATGTGAAGTCTCCCAAATTGCAAACCTCTTATCACAAGAGCAATCTCGTTTGTTATCTAAAATGTAATTAAAATACTGTAGTTTGTCTAGTATTGTTCTAAATTCTAATCCCCTTAAAGGAAAAGGAAGCTTTAGCCATAGTATCTTGACAAGATTCCTACTCCCTCTTTGCTAATTCACACCCTTTTACCTAACTGATTTAAATAAATACTTCAACTGATTTCTTTTGTGAAAGTACAACCCTTCAAGATTAGAATGAAAAGTTTAATGGCCTAAATACAGTTCAGTCCTATTTGAAAAGCTTGATTTATCTTCTGTGGTTTATTTTTTTTTAATACTACTATTTCCTTGTTATGCCCTTGGTATTTCATAGCTGTCCTTTTTAAGCACTGAAGCAATTAGTTTTGAGAAGGCTGATTCTTCAGGGTCCAGTGCTTTCCTGCCTTTCATTCGCCCAAGCTGTACATTTTAATGAAGTTGTTTCATCTGTGTTGCCAAACACCAGAATCTTACTGCTTCAATTCTAATTATCTCTGCTGGCAAATGCTGTGTTTATTAAAGCTGTCAAGTACACTGTTCATTAAATGTCCATAGTCAGTGGTGCTGTGCACACAAATTAGATCAGCTTTACTCCTTGATAGATTATGAAGTTAAATATTTTTATATAAACCTCTAAAATTGAGTCTAACAGCAATCAGTGATGGCTTAGATAAGTAAAGCGTACCTGTAGCTTCTTAGAACCTAATATCTTGTCAAAACCCATCATGGAACATACATTAAATCACTAGTAGTACAGCTGAGTATACCATTTGTATGATTATTTAATTCATTAAGATACCATTTTCCTTGCTCAAGATATCCTACCTTGCATCTTGAATTCTAATTTATATGTATTTAGGGTAAGATAAGTTTTGTTATTTATGCTTTGATATAAGTAAAAACATCAGTGCTCATCGTTCAGCAGAGGATTACAAAGCACAATTGATGTCCATTAAAAGCAAAAATGGCTTCACCTGGTGAATGTGAAAGATTGTTATCATAAGCAACTAACAGCTTCTCTTCTAATTGCATATCTGAAAGGGGAATTTTACTAGATTGTGTTTACTTGAAATGTATGAAGAAGTAATAGAAATATTGTACTTGCAAGGAAAATATTTGAGTCAGCTCTCATTTTGACATTTTTTTTGCTTTTGTTAATTTTATGTTCTCAGTGTATGTAGCACTATCCTCAATAGTGGAAATAGTCATTCTTGCTATTTAATGTATTTAATGTATTGTTTTCTAGGTGTTCTTTAGGAGAATTAATAAGATATTGTGATGATTGACTACCAGATAAACACATTGTTTCTCTTTTGAAAATAATGTTTTTCTTATCCTTCAACTCTCTATAGGAAAATAACTTCAAATTTATTTTTAGTACCATGAATTTATGGTGTCTGTTTTCTGTATTGGTTACCTTACTTTTGAGGAACCTGATGTTTATACTTTCCAAATTTACTTTTGAATTTTTCAGGCTGTATTTCAAACCTTTAGAGGCACAGATATTTATTGTGTTCTTTACGGAAATCATAAATAACCTCTCAAAATGCTATATAGAGTAAATCGAATTTAAGAGCTCTTGGATATATATTTTTAAGGCCTGCATAGGAAACTGCAGTCCTTCAAAATGATGTGAGGCACTCTTCCTTGTCTCTTCTCCTTATGATCTATTTTAGAGCACCTTATTGTGAATAGAAAATTCATATAAAGTCGAGTTGAATAGGAGGCTGTGTATGTTTATGAATTTAATTTTCTGTTAATGTATTATACTTTAGTATATATATTTCATGGTATTTGTAGGAAATAATGCATTATATTTTTTAGTGCAGAAACAGAAAGTATTCCTTTGACTGTATTCAAGAGATGAAGTGATTTTTGCCATCTGAAATGCTTAACTTGAGACAAGTTTCCTTATGTTCAACTTTAAATTGTTTTTCAATTGCCTAGTATCAGATAGGAGATGGACTCTCATAAATGGTGTATTCTGTGGGGTAGTTGAGCAATATCAATATACTGAGAGATTCGGTGGGAAAGGGAACTTACCTAAGTGCATGTGAGAAACCTATGATCCATGAAACAAGACAATTTTTTCTTAGTTGTTATTTTCACTTTGGATGTATGTTTCTATTCGGAAATTGGACAAAATATTTCCTGAACCTTCTAGGGAGATTTGAAAGGTACTCAGGCATGTATTTGCATCTAAACTCAGATTTCTCAAGGCTTGTCCTATTTTGGCTTCTTGGAAGTTATCTGAATTATTATTGACCCTAGTGTGTATGTAAATGCATATTGGTTGCCTTATCCACCCTTTTCAGCCTGAGTGTGCAAGTGTAGTAAATATAACAGAAGAAAATAAATTTCTTTATAAACCTTGGTGCCTTCCTCTTTTCAGTGTAGTCTCAACAGTTGTGTAAAATCACTGCAGCAATCATCAAACATAAGAAAGACATTAAAAAAGTGATGCAATTCAACACAGTCATAAGTCTTTAATGTATCTGTGAAATTATTAATGTATACAAAGAAAAACAGAAAGTAGACTTATGAGGATGTTATCAACCTGAGACTGAAAAGAGTAGTAATAATGCCATTAATCAAAGAAATATCATACAAAGGGAAATATTTCTGGTTCTGAATATATAGAGATTAGGTTGATAAAGTTCTGTGCCATTTTAAAAAGTCGTAACATTTTAGACCTAGATAAGGATTGTTTTAGTTTAAAAGAACATAGGAGAAGTTTTAGTCTAAGGTTGTAGATCAGAGTCCCTGAAATTGATGTTATCTGCCAAAATATTTGTCCGGTTTTACAGTATTTTAAATGTTGAATTTTAAGGGATTGAGAAAGTACTGCTTTTGTATTACCACATTTCCTAAGGTAATAGTCTTCTAACCTTGCAAAAAGAATACTAAGATTTTTTTTTACTATTTTGTTTTGTTTTTGCAGAGATACCAAGACAGTATACTTGGGAATACAATGCAAACTGTAATTGCCTTACTGAATAATATTGTTGCTAACAAAAGTGTGAATATGATGATACTTTTTGAAGAAGGTATGTCATCTTTATCTTTATTCTCCTTTATTCTCAGATTTTTCCTAGTCTGTAGTATCTGGCACTGTGTGAAACTAAACTTCTATCTATTTAGATTTTGTAGTGGTTGTTAGAAAACGGAATTGTAACTGATGTCCTCCTCATCATTTCCTCTTCCTTTCTTACCGATTTTATTACAATTTTAACCTTAAGATAGTTGTTCTTCCAAGAAAATGTGGTTTAAAAAGAATTACTAAGTGAAAATTACCTTATTCCTGTGAAGAATGGCTTGAGAAGGAAGGCATGGGCTAGGGTTCTGACTATAACAGTGCAAAGTATAGAGAGACTTCTGCAAATTCTCCTTTTTCTCACTGGTTAAACCTGACAAAGGGTAAGTTGTATGATATTTGTGCACACTTTTAAGAAATAAACTTTTGTTCCAGTCCAGTGATGTAGACTAATGAGGTGGAACCCAAACTGATTATGAAGTCTTAGTCTACAAACCGTTGCATGTCTTCATGAAATGTTTATCACCTAAGCTGGGTTATAAAACACTGGCACAAGTTGCTTGGAGAATGGTGGATGCCCCATCCTTGAGACAGTTCAAGGTCAGGTTGTACTGGAGTCTGAGCAACCTGATCTAGCTTATTACAAGAGGTTTGGACTAGATGACCTTTAAAGGTCCTTTCCAATCCAAACTGTTCTATGATTCCATAATTTGATTCACTGTTTTGTTATCTAAGCTCCTTTTATTCAGAAATTGGTTCTGAAGAAAAGGTTTCTGCTATTGGAAATCTATATAAATTACAAACTTGTCTAGAGGCATACATTTGATAGCATTTCTTCTGTTTGTCATGAATGGGTGAGTGCCATCTAGCAGTACAGGTCTATGCTATCATTTGTACTGTTTGTTGGTACACATACCAGCCTTTGAATCCATCAAGATGGGTAGAGAGGAACCATGTCCTCATTTTCAGAATTACCATGGTAGTTAAAACACTGACCCAGAAAGCAAGAGAGCTGAATTCCTGAGCCTTTCTAGTTTTAAGGGATTGAATGGGCAATGCCATTATTCAGGAGACAGCCTATAACTTGACATTGTTGCTAATAACGTGTTCCAAACAGATCCACTCTGAAGTTAGTGGTGTATTAGTGGAGAATAGAGCCAGAAAAAAAAAAAAAAAGAAAGAATAGAATAGTATGACTAATTTGGAAAGTGTTGGTTCATAGGATTCTGATTCTTTGGTATTTCTCACCAAACTGCCTATCACATTTAGAACTGCTTGGGGTTTCTTGGGATTTAGATGTATGTGCTGCTTTTACTATCTTTAGGCACATCTGCTCTCTGTCAGGCAAAATCCTAAGTCACCACTGACCTGAGTTGCACCAGGATAACTTGTTAAAACTGCACAATGCAGAGAAGTTTGTTCAAGTCCCACAAGCACTGTAACCACATAATTGGCATGCCTTACTTAAAGTAGTACACTCTACCTTTCTATGTGGCAAATTAGGTGCAAAACTGTTTAACAGCATGGCTGAAATGCCTCCATTCCCTAAATATCTCTTCTTTATTGTACAGAGCAAACTCCTGTGTGCTTTTTATGCTGCTGGTAGTATGTCTGTGCTCTTTCACTTCTCATCTCCAAAAATAAAACACATTTCTTCAGTCATGCTAGTTTCCAAATTAAGGAAGCAAGATAGAAATAATATTAGTCTTTTTCTTGTGCTATGTCATAATGGCTCCAGTAATATTTTCAGACTGGTACTGATTAGATAACACTAACTTGGGCTCACTGAACTTCAGCAACCATACTAGAGAAAGCAGAACAGCAGCCAAAAATAATTTACCTCAAGTCAAATGTCCCCATCTTCTCTCATCCCTTTTCCCCACTGGCTAATCTTCAGAGTACTGGAAACCTGGATTTTGGCCAGTGCTTTATTGATTAAGGGCCTAATTGTCAAGTAAAGAACTTCTGAAATTTGTTTTGCCAAGGATGTTATGAGAGTATTGATCTTGTAATTGCAGACTGTGAGATTTTCCTTAAATTAAAAGGGGAGAGAAGTTATTCTGTGCAAACTGGAGGGCTTTATGTCCTTTGCCATTACCATCTGTATATATATATAGTGTTCACACCAGGAAAATACCTTAAACTTCTGCTGCCATATCTTTGGCATGTAACTTCTCATTTTTTAATTGCATCTGTGTGATGGAGAGGAATGCAATCTAGTAAAATGAAAACTGAACTTCCTCTTGCAGAAAAATATCCTAGAGTCCAAGTAGAAAAGTTGAACATGAGTCAGCAGTGTGCATTTGCAGTCATCAAGATAAAAGAGGGCTGCAATGAGAAAGAAAAACTAGAAGGATGAAGAAAGTGATTACTCTCCTTCATTCATTGCAGTGTCTAGTTTTGACCTCCAAACTCTAAAAAAGACATTGACAAGTAGGAGAAAGTCCAGAGAAGGGCAACCAAGATGTTTAGGAGGGTGGTCTTCATGATGTGTGTATTTTCAGCCTCTGCCTGTACTATTCCTTCCCAAGTGCAGAGCTTTGGATTTGCCTTTGTTAAACTTTAAAAGGTTTCTGGCAGCCCTTTTTTTTGAGCTTTTCAGCTTCTTGAGCTCTTTCCGAATCCATCAATCCTTCATCACATCAGATGCTTTTTTCGTTTCAATGTCATCTGTAAACTTGCTGAACATGCATGTTAATACACCCTATTAACACTGTGTCTGTGCTGTTAATGAAGGTATTCAACATTCATGAGCTATTTTCCTGTGTTAAAAAAAAAAGCCTGAAGACAGAGTATTATGGGTCATCAATTTCCCTTATTTCCCCATTACAGTGTGATAATTAATTCATGCATATATGGAGCTTTAGAAATTAAAAACCATAGATACTTGCTGAACATTAGAAGGAACTCAGGTTAGGTGGTCAGTCCTGTCAAGATTTTTGTATCTAATCATCAAGGCATTAACAATGAAGATTTCTTTCCGATTTTGTTCATGCCTTTCTTCAACTGCCAAGAAGCTGTATTTTTGCAGACAGATCATTTAGAGACCCACGTCACTGTTTCTTTTCGTGCCTTTTAGCCTTCAGAACTCTCACTTACTCAAAGAAGTTGTATGAGGTGATAGATTTTTTTTAAAGGGCTGTAGCTTACACATTGAACTTTCCCCTTTCTCAAGAAAATCTTGCATGATGGCATTTTCTGCATTACTACTTCTGTGATTTCCTGTTATTAAAAATGATATGGTTGTGTATTTCAGCAACTTTCATAGAAGGTGGATTGCCTAGTATTAATTTCTCTGTTCCCTGAACTGTGTCCTTTTGTGTTACAATACATCAGGCATGTACTGATAACCACTTAAAATGTTTAAAGGTGAAATGGAGAATAACATATGCAAGTGAAGTCACAGAGGGAATTTAAAATGGCCTGTACTTGTATTATCAGCTATTAAACATTTACTCTGTTAACATTAATGACAATTTCCATTTAATAATCACTGGAGAATAATATGATTCAGTTTAATTACTGACACTGGAATTCAATAAGGAGACTAGGATTAATACAGAGTCCCTTGTGAATAATTAAGGAGAGATATTAAAAAGCCGATACAATTGTGGTCATTTTCAGTGTGGTCTTCTAAGAGAGTGACACTTACACTCTCTTTGTCTTGGCTTCTGGCTGCCAGTCTTTCTTTTCTCCCTTTCCCCATCTCTTGATATCAGACAATTTTAAGTTCACTTCAGAGAGCAGAGAGGTCCAAACACACAAAATATGTATTCAATATATGATAATAGGTATCTAATGACAGAGACCCAAATTTAGGCTGTAATTTAGGGAAAGACAAAAGGCTTATCAATTAAATAATCTTCGTTAGTGCACAGCAAATAGAATAGTGCTAGGCATGACATGTACAAAATATAGATTTGTACTTATACATTACATACATAAAGATCTATTAATTAATGCATCTCCATGGCCTTTTCAGTATTTATTTTTTGTTTTCTTTCTAAGATGTGGTCTCTGTTTTAGGTTTAGTTTAACCACTGAGTTTTATGGTGTGTTGGCCAATGCCTGAGAAGCATACCTATGAAATGATCCCACAGGCTCAGTCAGTGCATGGGAGCAACTCACACTGGAGGGCGTGCTTATATTGGGTGACACGGGACAAAGCAGCACCAAGGTTTCAGAAATAGGGGCGGGGAGTCATCAGTGAGGAGGATGGTGACTTAACTGCCATGGAGGTAGGCAGAAATACAGGATGCAGATCTGTATAAAGACGAGTAGTTTTGGTTGTACTGGTCATGAAACAACTAGCAATTATTTTGGGCCTGTTGTATTAAAATGGTTGACATTTGTTGACTCTAAAATGAAAGCCTGTTCTAGATGCTAAAATTATGCATTCCTAAGCAGCTGTTGTAGGAGTACAGTGGTTGATCATGTGTTTCTATAGACAGGTGCTAGAGCAGCCTGCTGAAAAGACATACTGTCTCTCTTAGATATGTGTCTAGTGACAAGCACTGACATACTGACAAATTTAAACATAAGACAAACCATGAAGTCAGGGTAGGCTGCTTGATAAGTGAGTGGTGTGAGTGTGCAAAGCTACTTCATTATGTGGATGTGGTGATTAATAAATAGCCAAGTGCACCACAGCACTTAATGTAGTGAAATTCTTGTACTCAAGTACAATTCACAGATATATAGACTTCTGATTTTGCTTTCAGTTCAGTCCCTTTGTTGCTTTTCGGTCTTCACTTATTATTTTTTGGGGGGAGGGTTGGTTTCTTTTTCACATAGTTTGTACAAATTAAAAATGGAAGAAGTTTAATCATTGTCTAGTTAGCAGTGTTTTCCAACTCTGAGTATGGTTTGTCCATGGATAATATTAAAGGCAAGAAATTTCTTCATTCTAACTGTTGCATCATTTTGTTTATAAGAAGAGCTTGGGTATACCATATTAGATTGTAGAGAAATGTCTTTCAAAGACTTTAATTGCTTCACAAGGATCTTCATTCTGAAGAAATGAACAAAACGTCTTGTTGCAAAATAGATCTTATAGGCTGGAGTGGATAACTTGTGATAGTCTGTCTGCAGCTATTTATTCCTGATAATGCTTCCAAATTATTATGTTTATATAAAAAGCTATTTTCAGCATGTTTACCAAGTAAATCCAAGTTTTCACTGTTATTCAAAGCTGATCTAGTAAACTGTTTTCAGCCCAGTATTACTTATGAATGAGTTTACATTTTTAGCTTTTCTGTATCCCATTATACTCCATAAATCAGTCACCAATTTTTTTGATGATGGTCACATAAAGAGATGATTTATATATAAAGTTCAACACATGTTAAATTAAATTACCTTTCCCAGACTGTACTGCTGTGATCTTGCATATGGCTACCCTACTGAAGTAACTATCACTAGCAGTATAAGCAGAGATGTTTATCTGAATGTTAAAAAAATGTTTCCATTATATGGTAGAGCAAATCCTAAACTTTATGTCTTAATGATGTTGAATGTCAGAAACTAAAGTAAAAGGGGAGCTATGGGATTTAGACTAATAAAAATAGTCTTTGAGTACTACTATTAGTAGTACATGGTACTTTATGCAGTTTGTGTAAAACCTGAAATACCTAAGGAAGGACCTTTGGTGGAAGTGTAGAACGTCAGCTACAGCACTGAGAATACTGATCGCATTAGAGTAGATAATATTGATAATATTCAGTATCACGCTAAGAAAGCATGCTAGGTGCTTGAAGCAGGGACAGTTATTAAAAAGAACAGATCTGCAATAAAGTTTTTAGTCAGATGATCATAACTCATTTGCACCTCATGAAAGAAATATCAGCTTCCGTGGCTGAAGTATCCTTATTAATCTTGTGGTCCACTGCTTTGACTTTTAGTCAAATGTCAAGAGATTGAATAGATTTCAAATGTCTTTGTGTGTTATATTGTTAAAGTCTGTTAAACACTGCATATCCAAAAAATGACACTCATGAGACCAACATCAACCTTTTTCTAGGAAAAAAAAAAAAGGAAAAAAATGTCTTTTAAATACACAGATCTTTACAAAGCAGTAGTCATTACTACCATAATGATGACTATGAATTCTGAGCTCTCTAGATAGACCCCAAATGTTTCTAACTTACCTAAACCTTAGGAGGATATTCTTCTACCTTTCACTTCCTCAGAGATAGTTTGATTTCACCTTCTATCTCCAAAAGACATTTGATCATGGTGCCCATAGCACACTTTTTAAGAACTTTTTCCTAGCCAGCTCTCTTGTCATGTGCTTTATCACCAATGTTCAGGAAATTAGGCAGTAGACTGCAGTAAGTTGACAGCCCAGATCTTCCTCCCTGCTGCACCCACCTACTCAGTAGTCTGAACTACAGTGCCACACTGAGAAGTCACTGGTATGTCATTACATGGGACTTGGATTTTAGGGGTAAAGTTGAGTTTTTCATGTAGCTGGTTTCAAAGTTGTAGCATTTTCTTCCAAGGTGGGAGCATTTAACTGTCTCTTAGGATGGCGATCAAGAAGAGGAACATGGATTAATCATACAGAAGGAGTCTGCTTGCAAGGGAAAGGCAGTACTTAAAAAAATCTATAGAATACTTTGCTTAAACTAATATGCCCTTTAAAAAAAAAAGCAACAACAAATATAACCCACAGACTTAGTGAAGTGGAGAAATCAGACACACATTCAGACTGGTTCTGAAATCATTTACTCATTCTTTACTAGCTTCTGTTTTTTCCTAGGAGTCTCCTGCAGATTTTACAGGATACAATATAGAAGCATTTGTGTAGTGACTAGAGATAGAAAAGATGTTTTATGACAGTGCTTTATATCTGCTTTTACTATAAAACCTAGTTCATATGCAATTTATTGTGATTCCGAATAGAGAGATTGGCAGGGAGAGTAAGTCAGGGAAATCAGTATGAGTGAGGACCTAAAAGCATTTTTTCTGTATTTAGTCAATATTTAGGAACAAAACGCTCTTTATTAAATCAATATAAAATAAGAATTAATTTTAAAATACAAAAAATAAATGTATTATCTTGTCTGAGAAGTTCAAGATGTTGTTTCTGTGTCAACGGATGCAAGAGAGACAGTCCCTTGCTTAGGGGTACACCTTTAAGCCTCTGCCATGCAGGTTGTGAGCCTTTCACAGCTCCTTCCCAGTACTGTAGTAGCTAGTTCAGCTCTTGAGCACAAGAGCATCTCTGTGAACATCTAAAGATAATAGTCCTGTGTTGTGTCTCGTGTTCATTTGAGTTACAGTTTATAAGAGAAGTCAATGGTGGTTGAGCGTGTAGAAGTTTCTTCTGTGATGTTACCAAGCTCCGAATACTTTTTAGCAGTATTAAGACATATTTTTCTGACCCAAAATGCCAGTCACTCAGGTGGAAGTGTGTAACATCACATGGGTAAATGTAGAAGCCTAGTATCATAAAAGATACATAGGAATCATGTCAAAATAGCATGGTAGTAGTGAAGTTTTTGAGGAAAAAATAACCTGTGTCATCCTGTGATACTCATCAATGCATCTGAAAAGGATGAAAATAGAAATGGTAATTGCTGCAAGAACAGTTATGCCATTCAAGTAGAACCAAGCCTGTTGTTGAGAGTCATACCCATAAGGCAGAAAATGTCACAGCATGCTTGCTAGAACTTTAAAGGATAAAATAAGTGAATAAGGGCTCAACAGGTTGTTACATTTTGTCTCTCTAGTGCTGTACTGTAAAAGAGAGCTGGTGTTTCTATGGCTGGAGTAGGTGTGGCCAGTCAAGCTGATCATCTTGCAGTGTTGCTGGCTGCTTGAACTACCTAAGATGTCTCATTTTAACACCTAATTATGGAAAGGAACAGAATAATAACAAAAAATATTCAAAGTCTTGTCATCCCATTATATTCGAGTCTGAAAGGCTTTATGTGGACATCTGATTATACAACTGATCAGCTATTTTAATGATGGAGGTTAGTTCAATAAATACAGCAATTTCAAAGCCTAGATTGTCTTTAAATTTCTAAAGATGTCTTCTGTCTTCTAAATTTTTAAGATTCCAACCGTAGTAGACATTTTCTTTACCTATCCAATACCTAGACAAATTGAAAATTTAAGGTTTTGACTGAGTGAATACTGTGATTGATACTACTTGGAGACAGAAACCTAAACTGAAAAAGTAAATTTTTTTTTCTAAAGTGAAAGGCATAGATTTCCTATCAGGTTGAGGTTGTGGATATCCAAAGGTTTCCTGATGACAAACTCAGGACTGTAAACCGGGAAAGTCTTCAAAGCCTTATGCTCCTTCTCACCCTCTTAGTCATGAAAATGGTATTTTTTTCCTCATCTCTAGGGACTGTGATCTCCAGGTGCTGCTTTTCCTCTAGTTTGATTCAAGCATTGTCATTTGACATTATGCTAGTGCTCCCGTGAACTGCAGTTCAAATAATATATATTAGCACAAGTAGATTTGGTCAGTTTGAGGAAAAATTAATAACTAGGTGAGCATGTACTAGCTAAATATTAGGTTCAATATTGATGATGCAAACTATTTGTTACAGATAATAAATTAAATCTAATTATGATTATATCCCTGTATATCTTGTCAGATATAATTAGTAAGCTGAAAGGTAGCTTTAGGAGATGAAATTAAAAATGTAACTATATTTGAAAAGAGACATATTTTAAATCCAGTTACTGTATTACTACAGCCATAGGTTGTAGAGCTATCACATATGTTCTATTCTAGCAGTTAGAACGGTCTCAGTATGAAAGCAATGTACCACTGCCAATTTAAGGTAAGTGTAAAGTCACAAAAGTAAAAAGTACTATACACAAAATTAAACTACATCAATCATTCTGTCATAGGGAAAAGGCTTCTTCAGACGCACTTGTATGATCCTACTGAAAGAAGTTCATTTTGTCAGTTCTGATTTTGGCAGAATCAGATCTATCTAGTCGACAGATAAATGAAATCTGAGCTTTTTCACTGCCTTGAAGAATGGTTTGGGGATTTTATTTGTTTTGTTTTATATATCTTCAATAGTTGTCATAGTTCCCATGCAATCAGGGAGCTCCCATGTTTTTGTCTTATAAGTTATTTCCAGGAAAACTGTGTACTGAATAAATGTGTTTAAACAATTTGTGGACAATTAAACTTTAAAATAATTTCCTCTTTAAAGCAGAAAATTACATTATAATGGAGAAACTGAAATTATTTACATTTTTTAAAGATTTGAAATTCCCAATTTTTACACAAATATAAAGCAGATATCTATATTACTTGCGACTTTTCCTGTGATGTTCTTCCTCTTCCACCTAAATATTTTTATTTTTTCAGGCAAATAATGTTATTTTATTTTTTTTTTTTATTTCAGGCAAAAACATGTTATTTTATTTGCTTAAAATAACATTTACATGTACTCATTTTAGGATGATGTTTTCTTTTGCTATTCAGGATCTAATTATATAATATTGTTTGGCTTAGCTTTTCCAAACATTTTAAGTTACATTTTAATGTGCATTTTGTATTCAATAACTCATTTCTGTAGTTGAATTTCTTTTGAAGTCTTTTCATATAGATTGTCCACCATCTGAAGGCAGTATATATTCCAGTGAGTGTTTGTGTTCTCTTACAAGTCATTTAGACAAGTTACCACTCCTCAGCTGGTAGGTGTTGCCTGTAGTTTTTGATTAATGCCTTGTGTATCTGATAGGGTAACTAATTTTGTGTATAGTTGTACACATGATCATTTACATTTTATAGCAATGTATCTGCATGTAGTCAATTTTTATAAGTCAGCTGGTGAGGGAAACTGAGGAGCAGCTGAAACCTCCAGCTGAGGGACAGTGGTTATGTAAACTGCTATGACAAAAATGTAGATGTCTACCTGATGATGCTGTTAATTTTTTTAAGAAAATACATTTTATAAATGTAATCCAAACTTTTCTATCCATGCTTTAAAAAAGTTACCTCATTTTAGCTCAAGATTTTTTCCTACTTGAACCAAGATGGTATTTATGTGAGATGGGTTTATGAAAACAAATCAGTCAGCAAAGACATGTTTGAGAGCATGTCGTGGGTTTCCAATCTGAGCTTTAAGAAAATTAGTTTTGCTTTTTCTCTTAAAGAAGCCCTAACTTGATAAACACTGGGGGGTTTTGTTTTATAAATAGGGTTTAAATGTTTCCTTAGATGTCTCCATGTTGTTAGAAGAAATTTCATCAGTTAATTGTTTCTTCGTTTTGGTTGAGGAAAATGCGTGTTTCCCTTTGAATTTTTCAGATTAATGGGAGAAGAAATAGGATAGCTATATAATGTCTGAAGCTGTCTTCTGTCTTTTTAGAGAATGGAAAAACTGGGAAGATTTTTTTTTCCCTCTACCACCCACCTTTGAAAAAAATGCAGAAAAGAAACTTCTTGTTCATCTGCATCCTTTCAGTTTTGAACTTGTCTAGTCTTTCCTGAGGGCCATTCTTTCCTTACTTATCATATTTCAGATTGCTTACTCAAAACCCTCTAATCCCTATTCCACTGAGTCTTGGGAAAAATCCAGTAAAGTGTTGTTAATGGATTTATTCACACTTTTAAAATATCATATTTCCTAGCTAACAAGTCCATATTGTGACATGAAGATTTTAGCTGATGATGCAGCCATGAAATTCAACTTATTTCCCTGCATGACAGCAGAACTAATGCTGCTGCATGTATTATACAAAGATTGAAAAAACAGTAAAATTATCGATGTTGGCTGAACAGGCTTTCCAATACATTTTTGCTGAATAAGTGCAGACAGATATCATATGTTTTTATCCCATCATTAAACCCAGAATGACATGAATTGTGGGTTTATGCCATTGTTTGTCTTACTTGAAGAAAAAAGCTCAAACTGTTACTTCATATGCATTTTCTTCAGAAATTACATTGAAATTTGTTAAGAGAGCATGTGGTTCAAACAGCAACACTAGATGAATTTAGAAGTAGCACTTTGTCTGTACTGTGAGGAAAAGTCATAAGCAAGATAGGGGCAGATACCCAGAGGAACAGATTATCAAGGCAGGTTTACAGATTTTTTTTTCTTACAGAAAAGACATATGAAGAACAGCATTGCTTACAAGATTTTGCTTGCCTAGGCTATGGGTCAGGCAGTCACTGAGACCAGGTCTGTGCATTATGGGATCAGTCTGGATAAAGAGATACCCAGTCTGGGCTGAATGCAAGAACTGACTGGGAGGCTCTGTTGTGCACTCTGTAAGAAAACCTGTGTTCATGAAAGGTGTACATGCAGTCCTGCACAGCACGCAGTGCTACAGAGCACATACAGAAAGCTTAAAATGACAACTCCTGGCAGTAACTTCCTCATTTGGTTCCATGGACCTGGCCAGTGTGGCTGCTCCCTGTAACACCCATGATCCCAGACTGAACTGTAGTCACTCTCCCAGTTCAGTGCTGTATTCTGGCAGGCCAGATTGTGCAAAATGTTTGAACTCTACATGCCCTGAAATTGCTTGTCTTCAAAATTTAACTACATATGCCTCTCATTTCTGGTGTTTACTTGCTGCATGTCCTCTCCAGTTCTTACATAATTTGTTGACAGTCCAGTTCCAGAGAGTCCTCCACCTTTTCCAACAGAACTGCATTTACTTCACATCCAGTAGGCCAGACTTTACTTTTTCTAGCCTACTTCTAAAATCTCTCTCCCTAAAAGCACAGTCTTCATTAAGGCTAGTCAGTTCTCTCTTTCTAAAAATGTTGATGAACAAAGGCAAAGGATAAGCTAGTTTGAACAGAGGAGAGTGAAAATCTTGAGCACATCTCATCTGTTTACTGGTAGGAGCTGCATATTGGTTCCATCTGGATAAGTGGCATTTCTGTAATGAAACACACTGGGCATCCCTACATCTCTTTGACATGCTAACTGTCTCTTGAAACAGAAGTCTTTCTTTGCATAAACTATATAAAACATGTCATGATACCACTATTTTGTAGGATATCTATTACGATCCTGAATCCTAGATGGAAGCAGTGACCTGTGTTGACTTTGTTGCAGAGTATATTGTCTTAGAAAATGCTGGGGATATTACCTTGTTGTTTCAAGCTACTGTTAAATTTTATCATTCTTAATGTTTGTCTCTTCACTTGGGATAACATGGGGGAGAGGAACAAAGGAACATGAGTCTTTCATTGCAAACTCCCCTTTTCTTCTCACCCCCATTATCTTGTCAAGATGAATTTCTTTGCCTGAACTTGCTTTCTAGAATCAGTGGTCTGGGCATAAACAGGCTGAAGGAAATATAGTTGTGTAGTGAGATGTAGGTGCATAGTGGTACTGCCCAGGGCACATAAGAAGTGACACATGAAGCACAACCTGAGGCAGGATGGTGAAGCCTCCTTGTGTTGAAGCAAGCTGGTAAACCTGCTGTGATTCTGTAAATGCATTAATGCCTAAAAAACACTTATGCCCAGCAGAGCAGGCATGTTAGAGAAAAAGGAAAAGGTACTGTCATGGTTTAGCCATGGCTGGTGAGTGAGCACCACACAGCCACTCAATCAACTCTCCCCCAGTGAGGGGAGAGAAATGTAGGTAAAAAAAGTGAGAAAAAACTTGAGGGTTGGCATGAAAGTAGTTTAATAATTCAAAAGATGTCATAAAAAGAATTTTAAAAAATTTAAGGAAAAGGGAGGAAAAAACCCAAACAAACCAGGGAGAGAGAAAAATAAATGCAAGAGCAAGTGATGCAAATGAAAACAACTGCTCAACACCAGGTAAACAATGTCCAGACAGTCCAGGAGCAGCGTCTGTTCCTGCCAGAACTCCTCCTCAGTTCTATCGCTGAGCGCAATGCTGTATGGTGTGGGATATCCCTCTGGTCAGCTGTGCCTCCTCACAACTTCTGTGCACCTCCAACCTGTTTGTTAAAGGGTGGGGTGAGGAGTAGAAAAGCCCTTGACTCTGTGTAAGTGCTGCTTAACAATAACCAAAACATCCCTGTTATCAACACTCTATTCAGCACATAACCAAACCAGAGCCCCTTGTGGGCTAATATGAAGAAATTTATTCAAGCCAAAACCACTACAGGTACTGAACCAGTGCTCGCATACAAAGCTTCTCCTCCTATTCTGTTGCATATCTTCACAAGGTACACACTTAAATCCTGGCTGTCTAAATCACCCTTTTCTGTAGCCATCTCTCTCACTGTAGTTTTATCAATGTTCTTAACTTACTCTTCACTTGTGAAGAAATTGGTTGCCCTCAAACAAAACAGTGTCCAAATTCTCAATTAAAGCATCAGATTAGCAGCAGGATTCATTTCAGTTTGTTGCTAGGGAGGGCAGTATAGTTCACTGGTTTTGTTTTACAACTGTGTGGTTTGGACCAAGACAGCCTAATGGGCCAAACCATTGTGTGTGATCTCCTTCCAGAGTTTATGTGGAAGTTTTGCCAGGAGTCTGAGCCAGTCTGTTAACATATGGACACAGACTTCACTATTCCCAGCAACAGCTACCCCCTTAAAAAAGGTACAGGTTATCCACAACACAATGTCATTAGACCCACATTCCCACTGTGTGGATCCTACTGAAATAGGGGAAAGAGGTATGGAGCACAGAAATTAAACACACACACAGGCTTACAGTTCTTTCAGAGCCAAGATTGCCACTTACAATTCTTTCAGAGCCTCTTGATTAAGTAAGCTGAGCTCTAGTACCAGCTGACCTAACTCATTGTAGTCTTTTGAAGTCAAGATAGTTGAGATCAGTTAGCTGTGCTGACAGAAAATGAAGGCTCTGTTGACCTAGGTTGAACTAATATCAAATATTAGGTAGGGCACTTCTGGTATAGCTAGCATATAGCCAGTGGCAGCACGATCATAATGTGATGAGTTCCAGCTCAAAGATCCTATGAGTAAGGTTGAAAATCATGGATAGGTCAGAGTAGGAAAAGCATACCATGCAAACAATACAAGACGTATGTCTGAGCCAGTTAACAAGAAGGATAGCATAATCGGAAGTGAATAGTCAGTGGTTAGATTTTAGAGATTTAATTAGTATGGTCATATGACAGCAAATAAGAGGGTCTGCTGGTCAAAGTTATCCCAACACTTATTTGGGAAACAGTTGGTGTAACAGAGTAGGCTTTAGGCAAATATAATTTGGGGCTACGAAATACAATCTGGCCATAAGGGCTAAAGCAGATTTGCTATCCTGTAACATCCTGACCTCTGTTTAAGCCCTTTGATCATTTAAGTGCAAATACATGAAGGCCACCTTGGACAGTTGCAATTACTAGTTGTCTGCTTTCATTTCTATTGTAAACCTTATTGATGAATAACACAGGATGTTACAGGAAACAGTGGCATAGATTCAATTCTGTTGTAATAACCAGCAGCCAATTCCACTTAGGGGACACTCTAGCCTTTGCTCTTATTCTTTGGTGCAGTTGTAACAATAGTAAAAGACTCATTTAAAAATCCAAATATTTCTACTCTGTGTTTTCCTCTTATGGCAGACTGGTGTACCAATAGGAATAGGAATAAATATTATCTTTTCTTACAGAACATGACTTTTCAGTAGAGAAATGTATAGAGCTTTTACCCTTATCCTTTGCTGAGTATGTGTGGCAACAGTATTCAACTATGCTTTATTTCTGCAATTTAGAACTGAAAACTTCAGAGAATTTTCTGAAGCCAAGGTTCATTGGTCCTTATCACTCCCAGCCCAGGGCCTCTTGAAGGCCAAGCTAGAGCAATTAGCTCTGTAATGTCATTCGAAGCTGCTGAGTGCTGTCAGTTTGTGACTACAGCTTAGGGCTGTATCTGCATTCTGAGGCTGTTCACATCTGGTCTGTATGGGTTTTACTAAAAAGACAGCTCTCCAAGTTTGAATATGGTCTCTCAAGGATTTTGGTAGAAGGGAAAGTTGATGTCACAGCAGAAGTGTGTTAAGATATTTGAAGGAGATAAACAGGGTTTAATCTTGTGTGACAGGAAGTCTATTATTAAAATAGAAATCTCTTTAGAAGAGTTTCTAGGTCTAAATTAAGCCCAGGATATAAATTCCTCAGTATTTTATCACATGGTAATTGTTGCAGACATGATCTTTCAGAGCAGTAAGTCGAAAGTTTTTACTGAATCTTTGCTGACTTCGAATCTTGCTGAATGCACAGCAAGATTTATAAATGCACAGATTTAATTTAGTGAAGAACTTTGCCTAGCCTTTGCCATTAATTTGAGAAATTAATGCGGTTTTTGTTTTTCTAAAAAATATACACTATAAGTATATTAGCTCACAATGTGCAAGCTGAAACTGCTGTGAAGCAGAAACTGTTAATATCTCAGACTGGCTTTAAAGGAGATTTTAAGGGCTGTTATCTCTCAAAGAATGAAGCATTCTGTTAGATATTCTCGTTCCTCATACAGATCATTAAAAGATGTTGTTTGGAAAATCTTTCAAGCATCATCTACCTTCTGTCTGGCAAAACCAAGAGACCTTATTTTGGTTGACACCTTGTTGGAATGAAATAGGGTGTATTGGGTTTTGACTTGAAGTATAGCATGCTATAGAATTATTGTGCTTTATAAAATTAACCACAAGCTCTAATATGTCTCTGACATGTGGGGAGACATCTAACTGAAAAGTTGCTATAGAGTTTGCTTAATAAAAGCAATGATAGTCAATCCAAACAACATGATTTTTCTTACTGCAATCTTGGTTTGTTTAATTTTTAGTATTTTATGATGCAAGATTGTGCTTGCAAATACTGCACAACTGACAAATTAAAAAAGTGTAGCAACAAAAATGCTTAAATCCGCATGAAAAGAATGCAAGTTAGGTGTTTAATATATGCACAGTTGGTGATACTTTATTTTAAATGTATACCCTGGAAAGCCACTGTATTACCTCCACCTCTATTCCTCCCCAGATTTTCCCACTGAAAGGGTCATTTGAGTGTGTGAATCCACAAACCAGGGTGCCAGCAGCATGGTATCCAAACAATTGAGATTGGCTGTTCACATAAGACACTCTTAATGTCTTGCCTACTCTGTGAATAGATCTCCTGAATGTTATTACTGTCCATAGTTGTTTAGTATTCACTCATAAAAATTGTAGAAAAATTTATATTCATTCTGATACAACTAGAAAGCATTTGAATGTTTTTACAACTATTTTCCAAGGGAAGTTACTTTCTGATCTTTCATTCTATCCCTGTTGAACCAGTTCATGTTCAATGAGTTGTGCTGCTAGGAATGAGGACTGTCTTGGTAAGTCTTGACTAGAACAAAACCCCTTGCCTTCAGAACTTTGAGGCTATCTACCCACATGTGCTGTGAACTGAGTTTTCCAACGTTTTGGATATCTTTTCTGAATGAATTACAGAATAGTTAAGCCAATTTGACACAAAAACCTGAATTCAATTGAAATTTTGTCATAAATGGGAAACTCCTTTATTTCTTTTTTCTTTTTTTTTCTTATTTTTTCATTTTCAAAAGCAGCAACAAATCAGGAACTCTCAAGTTATCAGTGATTATACTTTCAGAAATACTCTTCCTCTGTGTATGTCATTCTAACCATGTCTTTTCACAGAGAACATCTGCAGTCTAGCCTAGTTGAATTAATTTGTTATATTCTATTATTATTACATTGACCAGTCAAGCATATTCAACAGTATGTGATTTTATTATTTCTAAGTTGTTCAAGTTGCATTTTTACTATCCTTTATTACACCCAGATACTTTTTCTTATGAGAGAATCCACCTGGTTTTCTATCTTTTAATTGGCTGATCTATACACCTGCTGGTCTCAATCAACTACATGTTTGATCTGTAGAATGAATTATAGAAAAAGCATATTTCTGTGTTGGTGGGATTCTCTTAGGTTCAGATGAGTTTGACTACCTGAGGAGTCTCCAATTGTGCAGTCATTTTTCACAAGAGAAAGCTACCACCTGTAAACTGTCTTCTAACAATAACAGCTAAACAGTGCCAAAAGTAAAGCGAAAGTTATTTTCGAAAAAGGAAAAAGTAAAGCGGAGTTATTTTGTGCTTTGACTTGAAGCAGAACCATATTGCTTCTGAGAATGTCAGGTCTTTATTCCTCTCAGGCAGTCACACTCAAGATAACATAGAACTTCCCAGTCTACTTTCGACCGAGCTGTAGTGAAGGTGATAAATGGCTTTTCTTCTCTGGTTGTCATAATCCTTCCCACATCCATTTTCTTGTCTGTAGGGAAGGGCTGTCTGCTGGGGCACCATTGGTGAGTGCCCTGCATTCCATGTGTGTAGAAAAAGCTGAACCACTCTTCCTACAAAGGGAAGCTCTGGAGAGCCTTGACGACTTCATTATGACAAATTTAAGTGAGATTTTTGTCCCTTAAACCTAATGATTCTTTCTTCAGTCATAAAATGTCCAGTCATTCTACCAGTGCTAAGAATAGACTAGCCAGTATTCACAAAATTTTCTTTTATAGACACTATTCATTTTTAAGATCAGAGTACAAAATAATTCTCAGGGCAGCAGTCATGCAATTGATCTGCTCAACAGCCAAATCACTGTTTTCCCACTTGATGTAACAGTCATAACAAATAGTTTCTAAAATGTATACAGTAACAAGTAACAGTAAATAAGGAACAAAAATAACATTAAAAGCAATGAGCCTTTTTTAAAAATGCCATTACTCTAAAGATACCATTTGCTTTATGTCACCTATTTTCAATTCTTCTAAACAGGAAATCTCAAGTAATAATGCTGTGATGGAAAGAATGTAAATTAAGTCCCAGATTTATGTGGGTAAATAAGGTTTTATGAAGAATCTTTATGTCCTTCTAGAGTATCTTAAGTACTCAGGTACATTCACTTATTCCTGTGTGAAAAAATCTATACAGTCCTATGTTTCTTCTTAGCAATATTTTTGAGTTTCAGCATTAAATTTCAAAAGATTATATAATATGGTTTCTATTTAATCTGTCAATATTGCTGGTCCACTCTGTAAATAAAAGAAGAAAGAAAAGTCTAATGCATGTACATTGGTAATATCCCTGGGGAGTCAGTTGTGTAGTTGTGGTACTAATGGGAGAAATGGCTCTCCAGAGAGCAATGTGCAGAGAGGAACAAAGGGAAAGCTTTTTACCGGACTGAGGGCTTTGCTGCTGGCTGCTTGGCTGCACGGTAGCATTGTTCAGGGGAAGTGCACCTGCTCTAACATTTTCTTCAGCTGGAAGCAGACAGGTTTGTTGAATGCTCTAATTGCTGGTAGGCATGAAAGGATTGCCTAGAAGATTGCTTCCTAGGCTGTCCTTTGATGTTTCGTATGATTTGGAAGTGAAGATTTCTTTTTCTTTATCCATCTTACTAATAGGTGAGAATAAAAAATCTCCTCTCAGCTTTCATTCCAGAAGGTATCATGGCACATTCAGTCCGATTAGCTGTATCATGGGCCAAAAGGCTCCTTTTATCTTTTGAAAGGTGTGTAAAACACAAGCATAGTCATCACAGTTCACATTCATAAAGCAATATTAGCTGCATGTTCAGTTCATTGCAGGGGTCTGTGCAGGAGAAATACTCTGCAGTGAACACTAGGTTTGTCAAGTACAGTAAATCCATTACTAGAAATTTTGGATCCTTTTAATATATATTATAAGTCTTGGACCCCGGTAAAAAAAAGATTATTTGTTTAATTCCAGTTAGGTTAATTTATAAACACAATAATTCTAATACAAAATGCAAGTTTTGCCTTACTTTTCAGCAAAATTTATATATAGCAGAGAACTGCAGTGAAGCTTGATAGTTTGAGTGTCCTCCTTTTACAGATAAATACAGAGCATGACTAATGCCCTATGAAATCTTGTACTAAATTCACACTATAACTAAAGCTACAAACAGCACAATGTGATATATTTTGTTTGCAAAAATATGCAAATTAATAGAGTAACTAAAAAACTCTGTAATAGGTTAAATTATAAGGTTTTCTTTAACTGTCTTACTAGGAAATACCTAGCTGAAAGAAATTATGGTGCATTACTTTCACTCATGTAAACACTGTCACCAACAACTTTCTCTTGAGAGGGTGAACTATTGCCAGCATATTTGGAAGCACGAGAATACTTGAATGTAGGTTGCTTGTCCAAGTAGAACAAACTTCCTCAACTGGATTTGGTTTACATCTCCTCTGTGATACACATTTTGTATTCAGATCCATCACTTGCAAAGTTCAGGAGTGCATGAAGTGTGTGCCTTTTCAATCAGAGCCTCTTTCACTTTCCAATCAAGAGCTGAGAATGTATGCATAAGAAACCTATGTCTGCTGTATATGACTCTGAAGTATAGTGTCTGAAATTTTTAAAGATATGTATTGGTTTAGGCTTTATTTAGGAAATTAAATTGTCACTCTTTAATCTGTTGTAGAATTTGGGAGAAAACCTTCTGAAACTTAGAGATCAATATGTGATTTTTGTATTATGATTTACTGAATTATGAATCCAATTTCCTTTTTATAAAATTGGATACTTTTTTTCCAAACTATCTGCTTTGTAATTCAATTTTTTGAATGCCAAAACACGTCAGTCTTGATCTTTATAGATGCCTTTTAGCAAACTGGTTACGGTGCCAGTGGTCAAGGCCATTAGACTTCTATGCAATTTTGTCATGGTCACTGTAAATTACACCAGCTTCCCAAATTTGATCACAAAGTGTGTGTACTTTGTCTTGTGGTGTAAGAAAGGAATATATTTACGTCTACAACTGTGGCCTCCGATTTTCATTGTGTTGTTACATGATGAAGTATTTTAAAGAGTGTCCTGTGTTGATGCTGAATTGCATCCTCTTTCATCTGTTTAGCTCAGAAATAAGTTTGAAACTGAATCTGACAGTGAAAGGGGGAGAAGGAGAAGAAGTGATGGAATGTCTGAGGTGGTTGTTTTCTAAACAAAGATCAGAGTTTTCAGCTTTCCTTCACACACGGCCTGTGTTGTCTTCAGTGCAGACAGTGGAAGAGAGCTCTCCTTTGCTTTTTGTTAGTTTTTGGCTAGCTGAAAGCAGAGAAGTTCTCTGGACTATGGGTTTTTTCCTTTTTCTTGGAACTGTTCAAACCTGCTCTGGACTATAACCCAGAAGAGCACCAGGAGCTCCCACCTGTGGCCCACCAGGGCCTGGCCTGGACCCAGCATTTCCCAGTGTTGGAGGGACTGACAGGAACTGAGTGAGTCGAGCTACAGCCCACGGGAGACACCTTCTGAATTCATCATCTCTTTGGACTAGCAAGAGCTTTTGTTGTTAAGTATTGTTAATTTTTGTGCTGAAGAGTGATTCACCTGTTATATAAACAGTTTTTTCCACTTCTCTCCAAGAAAATCTTTTTCCCAAACCAGTTAAGGGAGGGGCCACTTGAATTTGTTTTCTAGAGGTTTGGAGGTTTTCTCCCAAATTTGTCCTAAGCCAGAACGGTATGGAAATTTGTTTACTTGGCCAAGAGGTGAGTCTGTTGCTTTTATCTGTGGAACCAAATGTTTATTAGACTTCTGTATGAATCATACAGAGCATTAGGTGCACCAGTGTTTTATTCTAGACATCTTTATAATAAAGTTTGTATATGCTAAATTTTCTAAAAGTATTTTAAGTCCAAGAAATTATTTTCCCCACAAAATTTTCAAATATGGCTTTCATATCTTTGTACATACAGCTCTGTGTGAGCATGTGTCTACCTAAATGAAATTCACTTGTTCTGATGTTTTAGTTAACTAGGTAAACATGAATATCTCAGGTGTTTGGAGACAGGATGATAATACACATACCCATAGGATGTAGGCACTTCAAGAAAATAAAGTCTAGGTGATTATATTATTAATATCTCAGTGGGTGGGGAGAAGGTTGAGTGTTTGGTCCTTATTCACCAAACAAAAGAAATGAGTCCGTTCTGAGACTCAGGCTGGTGCAGTCAAGGGAATAAGCAAGTGGCTCTGTTCAAAGCTGAAAGTGAGAGAATTGCACATCAGTCATGGGTCCTGGTGTTTTGCTCACTACTCATTCCCCCTTGTTCAGTCTCCAGTCAACCCTACTTAGTGTTGTGAGTGACTACTGCCTAAAAAATTCTTGGTGATGACCCATGCAATGGAAGGCCTGCTTACGGAAGTGGCCTTCTCAGCATTCATCTCCAAGTCACTGTCCTAAGGGTTATTTGTAAGCCATCTGGAAAGAATGGGCTGACTCATTCATTTGGATGTGCCTGTGGGTTTTGTGGCCATATACAGGGAGAAATAATGTGTACTTGGTTATATCCCTGCAGGCAATTTTTCAGACTTCACTTTGATAGGGACCGAGTCTTACTGGACAGTTTCCTTAGGTTTATTCTGATTTAGTCTGTTGTTAAAAACAGTCATAGACTAACCACAAGTTTTTTATTGGGTAGACATGCAATTATCTGTCTTTTTTCTTCTTGGTGGCTATTGGTGACATCACTTAAATGTGTCACTGTCAGATGCGTGCTATCTGATTTTTGTATGAGTTGTTCAGAACTGCAGCAGAAATTTCAGTCTAAAAAAGGAGAAGGAAATTAAATGCGTGAGATTGGAATTATTTCATTTTGAGAGCTTGGTTTATTTAGATAAAACTCCAGGAAATTCAAAGCTTGTCCTGAACTATCATCCATCAATAAACTATTGTGAAAGAATAATGCCACTAATCACAAAACCACAGAAGATGTGAGATAGAAGCAGAGTGGGAGTCTTAATGATCCAGAACCATAATTGTATTCTAAATTAAATATGTTTAATTTCCTGTGGAAAATATTAACACTGAGAAATAGGAGAAGAAAATATTTTGTAAGAAGTTTAGTTAATTGATGGAGTATCTTTCAAAGTTAAAGTAGTTCAAATCCCCAGAAGTTTGACTGTTCTCAAAAGCTGTATGGTGTAAGCAAGTACAGTGTCTCATATTAATCGTGTGTTGATGTTTGTAGAAATATATACAACGACTATTATAAAGAGAACTTATAAAAGAATACTTTGTACTTCATTGAAATCAGTGAAATACTAAAATCATTTTTTGACAGTCATGGGGACTAGAAGCTAATATACTGATGCACTGCAGTGTTACTACATATGTGCAGCCAAGTGAGTGTGTAGAAAATCGAAAGTTTAAAAGATGGTTTGCAAAGATATTATGGTTTTGTTAAGAAACAAAGTATGTTTCATCCCTTATAAAAATCTGAATGACATAGATTAAGATCAAGTATAATGAACTCAGTCACTTTGTATTTGAAAGTAAGAAATATTCTGAATTGAATCAATATTGCCTTGAAATGGATCATATTTTTCTGCTATGTCAATTGATTTGCGGTTAGGCAAGCTGCAGGGGCTGATGTTAGAGAATTCTAAAGGAGCTTAAAAAAACCCTTCAAAACAAGAAGATACTTCAGGAAAGTTTTTACTACCATCAGTAAAACAAATGTTAATAACATTTTAATGTAGTATGCAGTATTTCATTAATAATGCTCTTCTGAATATATTTTTGTTAAGCATAGCACTGTTTGATTCTATAATTAAAGCATATGGGTAAGATTCTAATTGACAGAGCAGTTAAGAACCTTTAAGCTCAGTTAAGAAGCTCTAGGCTCCACCTTGAAGTGTCACTCTGTAACAGCCTGGAGAAATTGCTAAATTCTTGTGACTAGGGGTGTTGTGAAAGAGACTTGTGAGCATGCTACAGAAAAGTTTAGGATTCAAAGTAGGTTTTAATTTAATGAATCCATGCAGTTAGCAAATTTGATTGTATCAGTTTAACTCTCTTTATGAGCTGGTCCAAACAGAACAGGAGAGCAGGTAATTATAGTAGAGGAGAAAAAGAGGAACTGTAATAAATATTCATAAAGTATGTAAAATTTGTTTTTATCATAATCTATTTTATCTAGGTCACCTTCCACACTCTTCTTTTCCTAGCCTATTGATTCTTTCTTTTTTTTTTTGTCTCGCTTTCTATATAGGACTGGTTCGTCACGTCCGTAATCTCCTGACAGGAGCTATGGCCCTGTACTTGGAGGCAGATAATAAAAGGAGCACCAAGACTGCAAATGTGCTTCTTCTGTCCTTACTTGACATTTTGCAATACATGCTGACATATACAGCAAACATTGTGCGCCAGACTTTGCAGGTATGGGATTTATTCATGAGATCTTTAGTATCTTAAACAATTTTTTAGATAACTTCCTGTTATCCTTAATAATGAGACTCTCACTATTCTGATTTTATGGACCTTTTAGAGTGGTGAAAACTTCCAAGTTTCTGTTTGAGCCCACTGCAAGTCACAGTATTGATGTGACTTCCTCCTCCAACAAAGACATTCACCTCCTTAAAAATGGAGCACAAAATACAATTCAGAGAAACTTCACATAACCTTTTTAGTAACATATTAACATATGAAGGAAAAGCATTCAACATTTTTTGGACATGATGTAAATCTAGCAAATATTGCTTTTCTTTTTGGGTGATCTGCCAATTTTTTAAGTTAGTCAAGTGGAAATGACTTCTGTATTTACACTGCAAACATCAACATACACTCTTCATGTTAGATTTTTTATGTTCTTGGGATTATTCACTGTAGAACAGATATTTGTTAGATGAAATATATCTAAAGGACAGGGATTCAAAAGATTGCAAATGTGTTGTAATATCTTTCAGTACGTGGCTTCTTTAGTCCCCAAAGGCCCTCCTCTGTGGGTTGTTTTTTTTTTTTGTTTTGGTTCTCTGTTTTATGGTTGGCAGGGTTGTGTGTTGGGGGGGGTTAGTTTTTTTGGAGGGTGGTTTGTTAAGTAGGCTTAATTTAAGATGCTAGTGTTGAAAATTGAGCTTTTTTCTTTTTTCTACATTGATTTAAACTGGCAGCTATATTATCAACCACATTTCACTGCAAGGTTTTTGGTTTGGTTTAGATGTGTGATGGTACAATACCTTGTCTTTTTTAAGTCCTCTGTTAGCATGTTCTGTAATGATATTTTAATCTAAGAATCATTTCATAGACCAAATTTTTGTAGGCTAATTGCTTGTTGTATTTTTGGCATCACTCCGTGTAATCATAGAGAGATGAATTCTGTACTTATGCTCCATACAGCCATGGTGAGGCAAATTATTCTGGAGGACACATGAGGAGAGAGGATCTTGCATATGGATTGGTAATATTGAATTGACGGGTTTTATTTAGATTTAAAATTAAATCTATTCATTCAAAGCCATATTCTGTTCTGGCTTTACTTGAATACAAAAGTTGATTCGTGCACTGAACCTCCAGCTCCAGTTTTGTTTATCTCTTGTCAAAGTAATCTGCTTTGCTCTTAAAGGCTGATGAGTAATAAGAAACAGCTGGAAAACTGAATTTTGAAGCATAGGTATACTGTATGCCCACATTATATTAATTTTTCAATGGTGTTAGTTGTCTTGGCTTACATGTCTTGACAATACTCATCACAAGATCCCTGAGAGTTCTACATAAGTACACATATCCTGTTAAATGATGGCCAGTCACATGTCACTAAATGCATCACAAATATTATTCTTGGACTGGTTTTATAGAGATATTTTGAATAAGATACCATTTAAATTAGAACTTGTTAAACAGAATTAAATCTTTCTGTGTTATCCATTTCTGAGGCTCAATTTGTCTCTTACTGATGGTAGTACCTTCACTTGAATCCTTTTTATTTAAATATTTTATGTGTAAAGTGATAACCTTATCCAGCTGCATAGGCAATACATGTCACCACTTTTCCATTGCACTTACGTACTTCATGCTGGATGGTGCTGATAACTGTATCCCAGTTCAGGAGAAGTTTGCTCTTTGTGGTCCAAGTACTTTCAGATTAATGTGCATGTCTGTTTTGGAGAAGTTTTGTCATATATCCCAGAGATGTGATCCACATTAGCTGAAAAGAATTTGCAATTTTAATTTGATATATGGACTCAATTTTGTGACTCTGGCACAGGTTGCTGAGAGAGGCTGTGGATGCGCCAGCTCTGGCAATGTTCAAAGCTAGGCTGGATAAGACCATGAGCAACCTGGTCTAGTGGGATGTGCCCCCTGCCTGGGGGAAGGTGTGGGTGTGACTAGATGATCTTTACAGTCCTTTCCAACCCCTTAGCATTCTGTGATTATATGCTTCTGCAACTTAATGTACGTTTAACAATAGTATGGTGTCTATCCCTCATATACATATATAATTTCTTTAGTGCTATTGCTCATTCTCTTTCAAAAGACACTAATACATAAAAGTTAAAAAAAGTAGTCAAAGATTCCTGATGGAAGGTGTCTGTCTTCTCATCCATGTACTAATGAGAAAAAGCTGTTTTAAATTTTGCTGAAGTGAACATGGCTTACTTCCCTTTTTTCATTAAGATAAACATTCCAATTTTTGTCTTCTCTGTACTTTCTGGCCTTCTTGAACTTCAGCATTCCAGGTCATTGTGGTGAGTCTCAGAGAGGGACAGACCAATGTGACTTATTGGCTGGAGAAACAGCTCTTCAGTTCTCTTTTAATTAGAAATTCTTTCCAGAAGAAAGGCATTATCCTTTTAACTCATGAGTATCAACAGTGGAGTTTGAGCAGTAGTGTCACCTGTCTCAGGGAACTTGCTCCTCTCTTCACTTAACCAAATGAAAACCTGCAAGTATTACATTTGGACTGTGATTTTTAGGATTGAGCTATAAATGAAACACAATACAAATTACTTTTAAATGTGCTCTTTAGGCAAAAAACTTTTTTCCTCTAGCATATTGACTGTATAGGGTCATGGTCCAAAGCTGGTGCAAGGTAATGACGTTAAATGGAAAACCCTGCAAGCCGACTTTTTAGGAGCCCTGGGGCAGGGGTTGGTCATAAATAGCACTGCCTAGGATAGTAGTTAGTATGTCTTGATGATGAGGGAATGACAGTGGTCAGAATTACAAGGAGTAACTGATCTTGTTACTTGAAATCTTTATTATTCCTATTTCAGAAATAATTGAAATTGTAATATATTGTGAATATTTCAGGATACAGAATAAGGCAGACAGGCAAAACTGACCAATATTGCTGAGAATCCTAAATTTTCAGCCACCTTGATTGTCTTAACTTGAGATATCTTTTGCATGTACATTTTATTGCATTTTGCTGAAGAAATGTCATGCAGGTCAGTATATTCAGCCTGTACAGAATGGCACGACAGCATGAGTCCCTTTGCTTTGTGCTAATTGTCACAGAGGGAGCATAAGTGCTCATTGGGAGCTCAGGAATGCTTCACTAGAAAATAGTGCATAAGTCTCCTTCAAACTTCCATTCACACTTCAACCACTTAATGGACTTAATTTGGTTTTCGTAACAGAACGATCACCAAGGTAGCTTTTGATTTCTTTTTTTCTCTTGTTAAGGCACAGAAATCTGGCGCAGGAGGGGACACACAGGCTGCTGAAGACCTTCTGCTGACCAATAAACCCCTGACAGACCTGATTAGCCAGCTTATTCAACTGGTGAGAGTCTGCTTGTTTGTAACCTTATGGAATGTTGCTGAAGTTGGAATTATGCAAATGAATTCAACATATCAAAGACCTGTTTACTAGTTTTTAATTGCTTATAAGCTCCTACCTAGTAGTCTAAAACTTTGTAAGAATTTACAGGTCCCAGTGACTTGCAGGTTACCAGTGATGTCAGAGTAAGTCTGTTTTTCCAGAGCATAGAAGCGGGGTGAGGGGTAGACTGCAGATTCTCAGTTTGGATACATATGTATAGCCAACATTTAGTCCTTCAAAATGGACTAGTCACCACTGCATAGGGAAAGGATGGCATTCAAAATTTCAAATTAGTAGTGCTGCTTCCTTTAGAAAAGTCAGTAAATGCAAAATTAGTTTGTGGCAAGTGATGCATTTTAATGTTATCTTCTGGGATTTGAGCCTTCTGAGTTTCTCAAGGGTTTTGTTTTATTTCAACATGATCCTGAGGGATTTATAAGTGGGAGTGGTCCCTGGTGATCTGTAAACATCTTTGAAGTGTGTCTGTTTAAAGGCAGTTCATTCCAGAGTTTACTAGATGTCACAGCACTGCACTGAAATCTCTACAGAGTGCTGCCTTGTGGCCCTAATGCATCCCATCACTCAACCTCTGTCATACAGAGATCTATATTTACTCTGTGTATAATGATTTGTAGTAGAGGAATGCTTCTTGGGCTGGACAGTGCTTTTGAAGGCTGCATCAGCCTTTTAATCAACATAAAACCATTAAAACTGTATATAAGAATTTCAATATATCACAGTATCCTTTCTGGGTTATTTCACTTCGAGGTGTTTCAGATTCACTGTGTTCTCTTCAAGACCCTTTTTTGGTTTGTTTTTTTGGTTTTTTTTTTTTTTCATTTAAATAGAGGATTTCAGGTTTTTTGTGATATCAGTACTCTGATCCTTCTACAATCTTTAGCACTGTCTGTCATCTATTTTAGGGAAGTGCGTGATTCCTTTTTTATTAATTTTTGGCATTATACTTCATGCTAAGTCCTCCTTTGATGGATTTATTTAAACCAGCTATTGACAAAGGCTTTTGGGAAATATTCTCTGAATGACCTAAAACAAAGTGACTGAATTTCAACTATTTAATATTTAATCTTTATAAATTCTTTTAATTTATTTTTTGTTGATTTTTAAAAATTGCTATATATGATAAATGGTATGACATGAAGAGATGCAAATGTTCCTTTAAAATGAAACTAGTCATAAATTTAAATCATATTAACTTTTTAAAGGACAGAAAATTAGAGGCCAAGCTTTAACTCAGCCTATACCACCTGGAAATCTTTTATAAGTTTTTAATTAAAGGATGAGATAATTGTATAGTTAGCATGTACTGATTAGATTGTGACTTGCCCTTGTATTTCAGAAGCATGGCTGTAAATTACCGGTAGGTTTTGCTTTGTTCTGTACTTCTGCAGATTCTGGTCTGTTTAAAATGCTTATTCTAAATCCTCTGATTTTAATATATATGTAAAAATAAAGATCACCAGTGCCACTTCTATGGATGGATGGATGGATGGATGGATGGATGGATGGATGGATAGATAGATAGATAGATAGATAGACAGACAGACAGACACGTACATACGTACATATTGTTTTGGTTTGTTTTGGTTTTAGTTTTGTGAAGGTTCTGTGAGGGATTTTCACTTGTTTGGATCTGTGAAAGTTATTTTAGCTAGGTTTGTTAAAGTTGATTTTTCAAATATTTTTTTCCCACTGTTGTATTAAACATTTCTTGTTAAGCTTGGAAGAGTTTGAGCAGGGGAATAATCATTTTAGCATTTAGGAACTACTGGTTTAAAATGGTTTATGCTCTAATCTCTTTAAATAGAAATAGATTCTTTGTGAAGTCTAAAGCATGTCTCAAGATGTATGTGCTCCCTACCCTTCAAAATGCCTCAGGCCTACCTAAACTGAAATTCTGTGAAGCTCCCAGTGGTTGTTCTCTGTATTCAGTGGTGTGTGGCTGCATAACCCCTTATTACTGTTTGGAGGCATTCAGTTCTTTGTGAACTTTATTTTCTGGAGATAATGGAGATCTTAAATTTTGAGTTAATCATTGCTTAGAAATATTGAGTTAAAATTATTTTTGCTGCTTTATTTCTGCCTATCTTAGAGTATTTATAGTTTCTTATAGTTACATTATTTCCTAGTCATATTTTTTCCTAGTTCCTAGTTTCCTAGTCACATTGAATAATTGTTTTCCCTCATTGAAATGTATATCACTCAAGTAGATTTATTCTATGTCTTTTATTTGTCTTTTTATTTTGCTCAAGTTCTACACGTTTTCATCTCTCAATAATCCCTCAAAAAATCAATATGAATTAAACTTTAAAATGTTAAAAACTTTGAATCAATCTTTCCCTTCTGTAGTTGTGATTTAGTCTGTCACTAAAGGCATAGGAAAGCAAGTTTCAGAAACATACATTGCATTTAAATGAAACTCCAGAGATTTAACAATGTAAAAGAAGAAATAATTACAAACTCTGTCATGCAGGAAACACTGCAAATATGGAGAATTTGTATTTAATCCCAAGATCTTTATAATCATAATTGATCAAGAAGAGGAAAAAAATTAAGCATTTAGTCTTCTCCTTGGCAGTTTTCTGTTTTAGTTGCACTTACCTTTGTTGAAGAATGTTTCTTTGCTTAACATAAATGTAATTTGAATATTATTCTGAAACTAGCAGTAATTGTAGAATGTACAAAACACCTTCTAATTTTTGATGTACCCATTATACTGAAAAAAAATTACTTTTGAAATCACTTCAGTGTGGATTTTCACAAAGTTTCAGAAACCATGCTAGTAGTTATAAAAAGGAATTTTGTTTTCTGTAGATCCTAGATTCAGTTCCTAGGTGTAGTTCCCATTCATTTCTGGAGCCTACTAGACTGCCGGGAGAGAACTTTTCTTGACTTCTGGTAGGAGGCTTGCTCATTAAAATCTTACCAGGAAAATTTGCACTTGATTACTGTGCTCTGTATGTAGGAGCAGAGAACTGTTGAAAGTCCAGTTAGCCCTGACCAAACATGAAAAGGACAAATATGAAGCCTCAGTGTACGTGGATGAATGAGATGGTCTTTTCTAGGCACTTTTTTGTCTCTATATTGCACTGACTCTAAGGCTGTGCCCAGACTTCATTTTCAGAGTACCTGAAGTTATTTGCTAATGAATAATGAAAATGACTACAGAAGAGTGATAACTGTAGTGTTTTATTTCACATTTCTTTCTCTGAGAATACAGACTGTTCTATGGTCAGAATGGAGAGACATTTGTTTATATCCCATATTGAAGTATTCTCTTACAGAGAGTTCCAAACACATCTGAGGAAAGAAGAAAATGTTACATGCACAGAATTTCAGAACGGGGATTTAGTTTCTCAACAATTAGCCTAGATTAAAATGAAATTAATATATATATTTTCCCCTTAGGTAGGAGAATGGCTCGAAGTAAAAATATAATATTTTATTTTTTAATTTAAAACTGTGCGTATTTGCTAATAAGAATAGCATAGTAAAGCTAGCAGATTAAAAGTGATGTTTTGCTTTTACATTTTGTACAATGTTTGCAAAATCTTCTTCCCTATAAATCCCCATGGTGTTTCCTTTACAGACATTGTGTAATCACATTAGTGGTCTAATGAACGTCTATCTCTTATCATAATAAACTCTTTATGTGTATAACCTCATTAATGCACCAAAATAGTGTCCCCTCCGGGTAATCCAGCCAGTTTCATTGTAGCTCTAAAATTAGATGCTGTAACAATTCCAATGGTGTGAAAACTGCCACTTCAGCTCAAATGATCACACGTTTCTTGCAATGGTTTGCAATTCATGAACACACTTGCAACCCAGTTTAAAATGATGGAATTTTTGAGAACAGACTGCAGAAATATAGATGTGCAACAAGAAGAATCTTCCTGCTCTTCACTGCATTAACTCTAAAATACACAGAGCAGATTCCATCTAGAAAGGAAAAGAAAATAGAATTTTGTGCTATAAGCTTGTTTACAGGAAGTTATAATATGGATATACAAATAAGGTGAAGAATAATACACTGCTTTCATTGCACAGAAGTCTTATAATGAGGTGTTATTTTAAAATAAGTGAGAAATAAATCAACTATTTTCAGTTAGAGAACAGCAGAATTTATGGCCTTAGTTCTTCAGTAATTTATTTTAAGGTTCTGAGTTGTCTTCAAAGCTATACACTAGCCAAGAATATTAACAGCTGCAAGGAGAAGTACTGCTAACTTTTCTACCTTGCTGAAGGGCTGAATTCTTAAACCCTTCTAAGACTGATAAAGGAAAAGGAAAATTCATGTAATTATGAAATATTAAGGGGCAGATACTCTTTTAAAGTGTTAGAATTAGTTTCTTCATGAGTTTCTACTGTCCTGAAAGAACAAAAATTATAAAAGCATTTCAAGAAAATGTAATTCATACCAGATTGAATTGTTCTGATTAGAAAAATAATCAGAATGCTGTTCCATCTAATTAAGAGATGAACTATCCATCTATATTCATTGTGAATAACATGATTATGTTTTTCCTGATATTATTAAACATGAGATATCATTTACTTGAAAGCTGAATTTTCATCCTTGTTTTTTTTGTATTTACACATTTTTATTATATTTTCAGCCATTTAATTTTTTTTTTTAAAGCTAATGTTCTTCAGATCTCGTACTCTTTATAACCACTACTAACACTAACTGGCAGCCAGTGCTAAATTTCAGGTTACCAGCTTACAACTTTTGACATCTAAATCACTACTTGTCAGAAGTGAAATGGCAAAATGGTGAGAGTTACAGAGAAAAATGCTGATGTGGACATATTTAAATAGGGACATTGCTGAGAGTTCCTCTTCCACCTTAATTATTGATGACTTAGACTGTAGGCCAATGATTCTCATTCCCTCCAGAGTAAATATGGCCTTTCCTATTTCAAGTTTGTTTTTCTCCTCATACAAGACCTGTCCTGCTATTGTTTTGCCCTGAATTTTCCCAGGGTAAGAGCAACTTGCTCCCCAAAGTCAAATCAACACCAAAGCTCAAAGGGACTCTGGGGAAGCAGAGGAGCAGAAGAGCCTGAAGTACAACAGGGGACGAAAGACTTCATTGGCATTGGTGATTGAGTAATGTGATGTCATAACTGGTAGGTGCTGGGAACTCTGCAGTGATACTTGGAACATGGTCACTGAAAGCCTGTGAGGAGCAGGACTATATGATGCCAAAACAGATTGGATGGAAAGTTTCCCTTCACTGGATTGAATGGGTTTTCCTTTCTCCTGTTGGGGAACAAAGAACAACAATGATAAAATGTTGGGCATGCCAGGAGGAGAGAATCAAGGCCCAGCCAAGGCCACTGGCCCAAGCACAGCTCCTCCTCACCTAGGACAAAGCGTTCCTCTGCCTCGCTATCAGGGTGTTCCTGCTGCAATCAGCCTCCCTTGGGAATAATGCTAACCTGCTGGACTCACTTATTTGCTTCCTTGGCAGTCATGGTGTTGGGAAGAACTGCTGAAGTTTGTTGTGCCTTATGGATTTCTTCACACACGTTTGTTGTAGGAGCAGTCCTCTATGGAGGCTGACACTTTTCCACCCCTCTGATATTTAGTCAATATCTTGGAGAAAAACCTTCCAACTATAGCTGTTGTGATACTGACTTATCACAGGATTTTTGTGTCTATGGAACCCAGGGAATTAGCCTCCACTGCAGTACCCTGCAAGGCAAGGACACATCTGACCAAAATGTTCACTGATTTCTCATTTTTTACCTTTTTTAGCCAACAAACATTTGAAAATTGAGTATAATTGTTGTAGTGTGATTTTCTTCGGGGAGGTGGTTGATGTAGCTGCCTGCACTGATCTAGCAACAAACTAACTTGGAATGCTGCTTTTATAAGATGTGAGAGATATACATTATAGTAGTTGTCCTTCCTTTCTGAAATGGCATTTTTTTTCAATGACAAAAATAAAAGTTGTCTCAGAGCCCCAAGTGAAATCAGCAGATTTTTTTTCAGTTTGTTAAGGATTAAGTTATAAATGGAACTATAAAACTTGTTACTATTTTTAGCTTTTCCTGCTTTTTAGCCGTGCTAATTGCATTGATGATGTTATTAGAGAAGTCTGGATGATGGAAAGGAGATAATCAAATAAGTGGCATTTAGATTGGAATGAAGAAAAAACATAGGAAAACTGAGGAAGAAATAGCTGTTTTGGTCCTGTCACTTGCACACTATTAAGTCAAATAGAATGTGATATGTCTTGGGGCTATATATTCAGAAATTACATCTCAGTTCAGTCTGTTTTAAACAGCAACTCTGTGAAGCTAGTAGAAAACAGGATTCTATTTGCATGCAGATCCCTTGGGAATTGCTGCTTGAATGTTTGAGAGATCTGTGTCTGATGATGTTTTCAGATTGCTTTAAAGTAACTGTAGGGGTCTTCCTCAAAATTAAAAAAATTTGGAATTTCATACTGCAGATTAAATAAGTAATCATTATTGAAATGATTTGGCATATTACATAAGTGGTTGGACAAATTATGTAATTTTTTTCCTTTTATTGTCTGTAAGGATAGTCTGTTTCTGTACTTAAATCTGGCTTCTTTGGTGTAAATAATACTTTCAAAATTAAAAAAATGAATCAGTATGATGAGGTGTTTTTACACTTCTATACCTAATTGGTTAAGACTAGCACTGACATTTTGTTCAGGTCATAGATTATAAAGTGAGAAAAAACTATTGCAATGACTTAGTCGAGGATTATATATAGACAGGACCTTCCTACATTAATTCCTCATTAGAGGAAATTGTTTTGTTATTTTTTTAGAAAAAAAATATTTTTGTGATATTTGAATTGCCTTTGATGGAGAATCTGTCTCAGTTCTAAAAAAGTTGTTTCAGCAGTAAAACGTTCTTATTAAAGAGAGAAAGAAAAAAATGGAAATCAAAGTATTATCTTTCTTCTAATCTGAATTGCTTTGTCTAAAGTTTTGAGCTATCATCTCTTATCAGTCCTTTTTCAGGTAAAGGAATTAACCTATCCTCAGTCTTCTTTTCCCCACATATGACTGAGAAAATATGATCAAGTCCACTTTAACCCTCTCTCTGATATGCTATAGACACTGAATTCCTTCAGTCCTTGGCTATTATGTTTTCCAATATTTTGTCCTTTTGCCTGTTCCCAAAAAACCTCTTAAGAGTTTTTTCAATAGCATTTGTGAACTCTCTATGCTGGCATTAGAAATTACATTCCTGTTGTCATTCCAAAATGTCATTGTCGGTGCCAAATACAGGCCTAATATAATAAGTCTACTTGTTATTTTCAGATAGTACTTTCAGGAAGTATATAAATCATTTTGATAGTGATGTCATATTATCAGAAGCTCATTTAAAGATGATCTCTAGTCATGTCCCTAAATCTTTTTTGTAATTTTGCTTCCCAGGAAGGAATTTTCCATCTTATTGCTAGGGCCTGCTGCAGTGTCTGATCTTCAAAGGAGTGCAGAAAAGTTAAAATTGAAGAAAATACTTAAAATCTTCAAAATGTCCCTCCTAATGTGACTACTTAAAATCCATTAAATAACTAGATAGCCTGTGCTCTACCTCAAGAGGCTGGATTTAGTAATAATTAAATGAAATTTTATGGTGTGCATGATATGGAAGATTAGGCATCATGGCTATAATGATACTTTCTCCTATTACTGCGTCTGTTTAAAGTAGAATAAAATAACATACTTGAGGGCAACATTTCTGGTGCTGTTCTGGTGTCACTCTAGAGAGACCACTTGATAGAATCAGAGTGCAGATATTGTTATACTTCTGCTTCAGAGTAGATACATTTTAATTATATTTTCATCACTTTATTAAGCTTAGTTTAGTAGAATTTTGAGTCAATCATCCAGAAATTATTCATTCCTGTCACAATGCAAATGTTAATACTCTTCCAAATCCCAGCGAAACACAACTTTTCTGAAATTGGAATTTGATTTTTGTTTGTTCATTTTTCATTCATTTTTAGCTTCCCAGTGAAGATGTGGAAATATTTTTGAGTGCCTCACAGTGCTTATTATTGCTGGTTCAGCTGTATGGAGGGAACAATGAGGAGAGTATGTCTCCAGAAAACATGGACAGCTTTGCTGAAGTACTGAAGTCCAAAAAAGATCCACAAGAACTTAAGCTTTTGTTGAAAATTGTGAAGAGACTGGTGAGTTGACATCTAACCTTTTTCAGAGTCAATGTGTTTGTTTTATATAATTTGATAAATTTTAGGCTGGATTATTCCCTCTTAAAGGAAAAAATATTTTAAAATAATTTTAAAAACAGAATAGGCTAAGTTGAATATCATGTCTTTAAATTTCAGTTTTCTGGAGAAGATCGCTTTCTACACTTAAAACCTCTTACAAAAATGATTGCAGGACTTCTCCTATTTCAGTTAACCATTCAGCTGTTTAAATAACTCCTGCTATTTTTGTATTTTAGCAATTCAGCTCTATAAGGTATTGAATCCATTTTCTGAATGCCTTCCGAAAGAACTAACCTTGTAGTATTAAATACCTGTTCAGACACACAGTGGTTTATTTCACAGTGAATAAAAGGCTGTTTTATGCTTGGAATAGGTTTGTGCGTGGGCTGTTGAGTCCTCATTCTCACAGAGCCACAGGTACCACTTGTGCTGGAGTGGCTCTGATGTAGCCAGCCAAGCAGTGGCAATCATGCAGAGGCCTGTTCTGGTGGTATTGACACGTAGGAGGTTCACTTCTGCCCTGCTCCAACACAGTGGAATGACAGCAGCTTACATCTTTCAGGTAGCTTAGGAAGGAAATCTTTCGATATCTGTAGCAGTTGCTCAGATAATACTATAGGATTTTATCTTAAAGTGTCTTATTAAGAAGCTTTGCCTGCATTGTCAACAACCTTGCATTGTTTGAGTACTTCATGCTTTGCTCTCCAGAGGCAGGAGCTTTCAGTTAAAAGAGGCTAACTGCCCCAGTGTAAGAGGCAGGAGATCCTTCAATTTTGAAAGTGCAGTGCTGACTACTAGAGTAAGACCATAATCCATGGCAGCTGGAACTAAAAGGAAACAACTCCCTCTTAGAGATTTCAGAGATCTTGTCCTCTTTCTCCTGCCTACCATACTTACATCACAGGAAAGTGAACACCATACCTTTCTTCCCTGTTTTAGTCAGCCCTATCTTGCCCTGAAAGGAGCATAAATATATAAAATTAAAGTTTACATGATGTTTAAAATCCCAAAGCTACTTCCTATTGATTTTGGCTTGTACCTCTGCTTCTCTTTCTGACTAATTGTTGTGATACATAGAACTGGATTTTGCTTCTCTCCAAAAGCAATATGAATAAAAAGGCAACAGAGTGTGAGGGAAGGAAAGAGAAATCCAGCTGCATTATATATATCTAGATTATTTCATTTTAGCATAGCTACAGACTTGTTTATTTCTCTTCATTTTGAGTCCTAGGGATCAAAAGTTGACCTAGTGTGCAGGAAACTTAACATGGAAACTTCTATTGACTATTTTAAGAGAACAAAGCTATGCTGTCACCTTTTGAACCTTGCAAGTTCCTGTACTTTAAGTTCCAGTTCTCCTTTGTATACCTGGTACTTGTTATTTATAACATCAGGCTTAGATTTTCTGTAATTATTGTAATGAGATCATACAATTTCTTTTCAAAGCAGGGTTCATAGATAATTTGACAGATTATTTAATAAATCATATGTTATTTCTCTAAACCATAGAAAGCCCTGTTCAGGGGAGATTATTATCTTGTCAAAATTGTCGTAATCACAAAAGACGTTGAAATATAATCATATCTATTTAAGAAGGATTCAGCCCACATCAGCTGAATTTTGAAGCCTAGAGCAGTGTTTTTCTTTTTAATATCTGAGCAATATTTTAATAGAGGGATCAGTATATGCAATAATTTTCATTGTTGCCAATCAGTACTTATACAGAGCAACTTTTCAGTTTGGGATTTACACTGACTTTGCTGGTACAGGCACAGGTATTGCTTATGTAAGACAGGAATGTACAAAAAGAGCTCCATGTGGTTATGCTACAGATGCCTTTATAGTGTGTATTGCTGGAAATATGAAAGGGCATAACAGTGTGACTACTTAACCTTTATCCAAGTGTTTTACATGACAGCAGTGAGCCAGTGGAGGCAGGTATCTCAATTTCAGACTCTTCATTTTAAGGCATATCAGAGTATTTAGTGATGTACAAGATGACCTTACCTTGATGAAATAGAATCTGATATCTGTATGTTGTTATAACTTAATGATTAAACCATTGATTTATTTCCAGTGGGTGGAAGGTTTTTTGAAAAAAGTTGGAGATTTAAGTTTTTTGTTTTGTTTTCTTCAGGTTTTTTAATGGTCATTGTCACATTTGACCAGCAAATTGACTGCAGGGCAATATAAACTTCTTGCAGCACTTTCTTCACTTATTGTTTTCCTACAATTTTGTTGCATGCATTTCTTAAGCAGAAATAAAGATATAGGCCGGACTTTGTATGGGCTTAATACTGAAATCACTGTGAATATACCCTTTATAGGCTTTATTTTGCTGTAAAAAGGAATCATTAGGAGAGAAAATATGCTTTGCGCTAACTTCTGTAACTGTGTAAGTAAAGATCATCTAAAAGCTTTAAAGAGGCAGCATTGACTGTCTTCTTTCTGTTTTCTTTATAATTACCTCTTAGCTTTCAAAGCTTTAGGCTCTGTCAAGCACAGGTTAACCCATTTTTTTACAAGAATATTCTCTCACTGCCCCTGATACAATGAACAGAAACTGAATAAAATTATTGAATTGAGGAACAGGGTTTGGAGGTTTTTTCCTTCAGCCTTTGCAACTTTTTTGTTTTGATTGCTTCATCTTGGGTTAGACAATGCTGCTATTCAGATATACTTCATCTTTTTTAAAAGTCTTTTTGTAACTGATTGATGACATCAGTAGAGTGATCTCTTGCTTTTCACTTCTGGAAACCTCTCCTGCCACTTGTCATGGAAATCACTATCTCATCATTCCATCTCTTCTGTGAAGATATAGTGCATCTTATTATGAGTCCAGTAAATTACCTAGATCAAAATATTTTATTTTTTTAGGAAGCAGAAGTAATTTTCATTTGAGAAGCAAATGGTTGACGTTTGCCTGCTTTACTGAGAAGTTTTTAATTTCTTCTTAAAAAAATCTCCCTGCCATGCCAATTTATCATCTAGCATGTAGTGTAAAGACATTTTTTATAGAATAGCCAATATCTTTCCACTGGACACATAATCACTGTGGGATTACAGCTCAGTACTCACAAATAAATTATTTCAGCTTTCAGAACAAGAGAACACTCTTTTTTACTTCCATGTAGTTATAAGGATACATTCCTCTGAGAAAAATGAGTAAATATTAGGCTTTCTGCACTCACAGTAAAGAGGGAACTTTTGTTCCATAACTTTTCCCTTATATATGAGTCAGAAAGGATATTGGGTTCTGCCTAAATCACACCTTTTTTTAGATTGTGTTTCTAGAATTTCATTTTCACTAATTTGTATTTCATAAGTGTCAAAAAGTTTTTCTTTTTTTTTTTTTTTTTTGGTGAGCAACCAAGACATTTAGGATGTCGTCTATATGTCTTATACCCCATGGGGATATGTATAAGGATTTCTCAAATCATTTTAGGCTGTGTAGTAAAGACATGGAGGCTAGAATGATCATCCATGAACTGTGGCAAATTCTATAACATTCATTAACTTCATTGTAGGACTATTGAACTCTAAATTGATTTTCCTGCTGATTTGAGCCACAGCAAGAGAATCACTATGTACCTACAGGCAAATTTACTACCCTGTTTCAAACGTACCAAAGCCTGGGGAATCACTGATCACTATATCATTCACATGTCATTCAAATCATGGAGTCTTTGAGTGTTTCTGTCATGTAGATTAGCAATGATATCATCCTTAGTTTTATACAAAGACATGCTTAATTTGCTTCTCTTGAATAGACAGCTTAGTGTTTGTATATAAAAATACATGTGTATATTTTTACTGCAACAGGTCCCAGATTAGATCCTTGTTATATTAATCCCTGATCATGCATTATGAAGACATTTAGAGCTTGGAGAGATATGTAGTCCAAGTACACAAATGATTGTGTTTGATTTAGAGTAGCAGTTCTGCAATCCCTCAGTAAACTGAACTTATTGCTGGAGGTTTACTCCTCAGTAGATTCCCACTAGTACCTCAATAGGGAACTTCTCTCAGAGAAGGTGAAGTCCCAAGAGTTTTTGAGCTAGCATCCCTTTTGCATCTTCAGCTCCAGGGGCTCAGTGCCAGAAGGAGATGCTTGTGCAGCAATTCCCAGAGGTGTCTTATTTCCCATGGTCTTAAAAGACTGCAGAAACCTGTTGGCATATCTCCTGGCAAGGGAACACAGTGCTCAAATAATCTTAAATTAGGTGGAGAAAACTTTTTATGCGTCTTACTTCTGATCTGAATCTTTTAAATGGCCTGTAATTAATTTTATTAGTTGCTAAGATAATCCATAATATTCCATTGCTCTAAGGAATAATTTAATGACAGCTATGTTTGTTAGACTGTGAACACAATACTCACTTGTGGGTTGCTGACATATATAGGTATACTCTCTAAAAACAAACAAGTTTTCCTGAAATCATACATATTTTTAAAATTCAGGTGACTCTTACAGAAACAATTTCTGTCCTTTGTTAGTGTTAATCTTATATTTTCAAGTTGTTACCAAGCCTGCATCCCTTCTTTATAGAGCATCTTTTGTTGGCTTCAGTCTGCAAGAGTAATATCCCTAAGACATTACCTTTGTATATATGTTAAGAGGGAGCATTTTTGACAATTTATATACAAACAACTTAGATCCTCCCAAATAGGAAGAAGCTAATCAACATTAGGATACATTATGCAGATCATAACAGGATGTGTTGCTCCAAATCCTTTGAAATAAATACATGGGAAAGAAAACGCACCTTCACCCTTCCTGCTGTGTGCCAAAGCTCCTTCTGTTTGCACATACAGGCAGGGTTTTTTTAGTAGTTTTAATGAATTTGGAGAGGGTCTCCAGAGATGAGAGTTGGGGTGGCCTCCAGCTCCCACCATGACTTGGCAGCTTTCTGCCATGGTGCTTTCAGGCCCTGCCATCCCCTGACACAGGAGCAGCAAGCAGGGTGGTAAAATTGCCCTGTCTCCAGGGGCAGATGAGATTGTTCTCCCCTCCTCCTCCGCTGGATTTTCATTTAGTTGCAAAGTAAGCTTCTAAGTATGGCTTTTTGAGTTTTGCCTATGGTTTGACCAAAATACAATCTAATGACACTTGTTTAATAAAAAAATGTTTCAATGTTCCTGATGAATATGAACAGTCTGCAGAGGTATTTGGAGTTAGATTGCTGGGCTAGGCCACTGCCATTGCTCAGGATGCAGTATGTTCAATTTTACAGCAAAATTTTAAGAAAATTTGGTTTAAATTACTCAGAAGGTGAATGCAGCTAAACACAATTACTCTGATGCAATTTAAACAACAACTGAACAATTATTTAAATAGAATGAGTATAACTAGTGTAATTTAAAGAAATTCAGTGTTTGACAGACATAGTTCTCTTGTGGCACAGCCCCTATGCAGCACTTCATTGTTTACCAGAATGAAAATTGAGCCAATATTGATCAATTTTTCTGAGTAATTTGGATTTTTTGTTGTGTCTTACTGAAGTTTGAACTTTTTGTTCCATTTGTAATGTCATATGGGCTCTACCAAATGCTCATGGAAATGAAATATTGTATTTCCACCATTTAAACCTGATAGAAGATTTTTTTTAAACCTAGTAAAGCATTTTCAGTAGCTGGGAAGGAAAACAATTAATCAGTGTGATTTTTGTGTAATCAAAACAATAATAATCCAGTTTGTTGTCATGCCTTCTACAGACAATACCAGGTCCTAAGATACGTATTATTTCATCTATAATTATGTACTTGCTATTAAGGATAATGCAGCTTTTCAAAAACACTTTTTAAAGTTTTGCATGAAAATGTTATTTGTGTGTCTAGTAATACTTAAGATATCTAGATTTGAGAGAGATGCTGAAGGTGATTTACATTTGAGATCCCATGGCATTCTTTGTAATACTCTATGTGGTTAATTTTATCTGGCCTGACTAGATTCTGAGTATTGATACTCCAGACACAGTTTTCACTAGAAATCTGATAAGAATTTTCATTTTTAATGTGAAGTGATTAGATACTGTTTCACCTTAGGGGCATGGTGCATGGTTCATCTGTGTGCCCGGCTTATGGAGTTTGTGAAGGGCTATATTCAGGCTCACTTATACTTTGAGAAACTCTTGGAGTGTTTTCATGATACTGAGTAGTAGGACAATATGTTAGCAGTGTCCTTGACTAACTCTTTTTTTGACATTTGCATTCTATGCTTTCTACTGGAGGTGAAGGAAGGATAGTTTGATATTTAGATTTACATACTTGGTTAGAGCACTGAGAATTTTTATTGGCCTTTTCCATTTCTGATGGCCTTTTTTAAATTCATCTTTTTGATTTTAACCTTCTTTCAGTTGGCCAAAATTCTTGAGCACAGCATTCTAAAATTAAATACTGATGGGGTTTATTCCAGTGTTTATCTTTCTGTCTTATGAAATGAAACAGAATGAGTATCCATGAGTAAGTCTCAGTGACTGGTGCAGTCCCTGGAATTCTTTATCTTCTTCCATCTTGTCACTTTGGATCCTGTCTAGAAAGCTCTGTAGCTGACACCAGATTGGAGAAAACTTTGCTGGTTTTTGATCCAAAGCACTAAATGGTACAGGAATGATGTGCAATTTTTTTTTTCCTCATAGAAAAAGCAAATATTTAAATCTTGATAAGATTGTCCAGGGTAATGAAATCACTTATTTCTGCCTACATCAGAATCCTGTTCTGCGGTGTGAATTTAGTGTGTCTCTGAGTACATTTGCTGCACCAAATGAGATGTAGAATATCAGTTCTGTGGCTGAGAAGGCTGGGATGGTGAATGGTTAGGCTACTAATTCACTTTATGTGATATGGTTTATATCCCTGTGTATCTATATCTACAAACACAATGTATTTTCTTTTTTGTATATGCCTTGGGATACTCTTAATTCAAAGTGTCAAGAAATTTTTAGCAACCATGAGAATCAAAATTTTATTTTAATTGGATCTAAGGTGAAAGTTTTATTTTGTTTTGTTTTCTTACTGCTGATTACTGTAGCCCTAAACCCTGTTGTATCAAAAATACTAGACTTCATGGAACCTGTGCTAAAATCGTCGTCCTCAGATAACATTTTGCATAAGAGAATCTACCAACACCAGTTAAACAGGATTGAAATATTAAAAATCTCCTCTCAGATTGAATTTTAATACCAAGTTGCACATATTTCCACATTTTATAGCATTAATGGGAGTATATGAGCTGTAGGTGCTGCTTTCATTATTATTATAACTGAATTTCATCCGTCTGCAGACTGGGACCTCATTGGGATTAGCTCAATCCAAGCATAGTAAAAAAATAATTTCTTTCTCCAGAGAACAATCCAGATTGTTTCCTGTATTCAAAATAGGATCAAGACATGGCCTCAAAGTGAGTCTCCCTAATAGGAAATATTTTGACTCAAAATGACCATTCTGGGTAAAACAATTGTTGAGCTATGATCAGTTCTGTGCAAGCAGATATGAAAGTTTGATTAGTTGAGTACTAATATAAAAGAATCTTCATTTTATTAAAAATTTACATTCTTATGGTCACAGGAGTGAGTATTTTAAGATACTTAGTCTTCACATGAAGTTACAACCAGAAAGTAAAGAGCTTTGGAAGATTTTGGTTGCCAGTGTTGGAGATGAGATATAGTTACATTTACATGTTACTTTTTGCAAACTTATGTTGCAAACCATTCAACAAGACCTCCCTTTTTCATTACATCTGTTCTCTTACTCAGGCTTCTTACTAACAAGTTTACTAAAGGTGAAATAGTACGTTACATTTCATTTTGTCAGGAAAATTTTAACTATGATGTTTCAGGATGAAATCTAATAGAGGAGGTAGATTTCCCTGCTGAAGAGGCGTGCTCCTTCATCTTCTTAATCATCTAGTAGGGAACAATCAGAGTAAAAGGTCTTGACATAACCTCTTTGTTGATCCTCATTGCTCCCTTATTTTCCTTGCCAATGTTTCTTTCTATTGAAACATTAAAGGTATTGAAAAAACCTGTTGATTTTTAAAATATATTTCAATATATGCACTTTAACAAGGCATCCAACAAACACTGGCTGTGTTTCACTTCTCTGTATCCTTGCTCTCTTCATCTTAAAAGGCTGGAGCATTGCTGAAAAGCTGATATTTTCCAAAATCTTACCACAAACAAATTTGCAGATGATACAGAGCTTGATTTTAAAAGCAGAGTATGGATGCAGATAAATGCGGAATACAGTTGGAGTGCTTTTATTGAAGAGGGAGACAGTCCTTGGCCATCAGGCTGTGAGGATAGGGGACTCTGAGGCATGTAAATTAGGCAAAGGAGACAAAAAGCCTGACAGGGAATTTCAGATGTAGATTTTCTGTCTGATGGAAATGGTGAGTAAAAATATGGAAGTAGAACAAAAGTATGCTGGTTGTGGCAATGAGACCAAGCAATATGACCATTTAGAGCAAAATGAAGGCAGTGTTTAAGAAGTTAGATAATGTTGGAAAGATTAAAGAAGAAAATTACTTTATCATTTAAAACTTCAGCACAGTGGAAGAAAGCAAAATACTTGTTTTTTTCCTGGATGTCTCATGCATCTAATGGTTGGTTAACACAAGAAGTACCTGCTTCTAAGGTTTCCCAACAGAGTGCCCATGCTCACAGGCTAATCCCTGGCAATGATAATGGTATCTACACTTTATGAACATGGTGCTGCACAATTTCAGAAGACTGTGTTACATGTAAGTGTTTTGAATCAAAGTTATGTTTAAAAATAGCATTTGTATGCATTGAGGTTAGGCTTTCAGTAGATTTCTGACCCTTCTCTCCAAGTTCAAAGTGTTTCAACCATCATCCTCAGTGATGTAACATCAACATTTTAAATTATGAAGACTCTACTAGTTAAACATTTATAAAGTGCCCAGTGCTGTCATTTCTTTAAACTATTAAAATGTAATGTTTTTATATGAATGTCATTATAAATTTATAACAAATGTAATTTGTGGTGAGGCAGTGTTCTATGGGCTGTGAATTACTGTCCTAAATTTCACACAGCAGATGCTTTCTCTGGGATGCAGTGCCTTGTTGATGAGTTCATATGATGCAGCATAAGAATATCTCACTATTTGCATTCCAGCTCTACTCTGCTTATACAGCTTGCTTTATTAGACCACCCAGGGGGTGGTCTAATAATTTTAAGAGTGTTGAAGTTGACACACAATTTACAGTCTTGTCAAAAGCTTATGATTACCTAAATTCTTTAATATCAGTAATAGTTCTTCATCCAAAAACATGTAGTGTTCATTAGTAATGAATCAACAGATGCATGTCTTTTCATTTCATCCAATAGGTCCAATGATTTAAAATATTTTTTTAGAGGAATCATATTGGCGTACTTAATTGCAAGAGAACTACTGTAGAGCATAATCCCAGTATACATTGAAAAGTCAAAATTGTATGTTCCATAGTACATATTTTACCTCATGGATGAAAATCTGATTTTTGTGCTGTAAATCCTTTGAAATTATAATGTATAGAGTTACTGCATATTAGAATCACATCAGAAAAAGATAACTTAAAGCAAAACATGCCCTGCCTATGCTAAACAAAATGCACATATAAAAATCTACCATGCATACAGGATGTGATGCATATATATGTGATGTGAGGGAGGTATGCTAAACAGTGGAACCTACCAGACTAATAATTTAAACAAAAAAAACCAAACAAACAAAAAAATCCACCCTTATTTGTAACTACAGTTTACTCTTGTCCCATTTCCTCACTTAATAGGAGAAAGAGTCAAAGTAGGATACCCATTACTTATTCTGACTGAGTGCTTCCTTTGTGGCTTTTCATGCAAGAGGTTAGTGTTTCCAGAGGAGTGCAAGCACGGGGCTCTCTATGTGTCCTCTGGGCAGAGGTTTTCCCTGCAGTGGGCTTGGGGACATAGAAAGGTAGAATTTCCCAAGGGAGCTTGAGCACAGTGCTGCTTGTCCTGAGTGTTGGAGCAGAAAAGCTCTGCAGAGCTTACTAGGAAAGCAGCATTTTGTCAGCTGTAAAATTTTAAGTAAGAGTCCTTATTGAGTAGCTGTGTGTAGCTTATTTTCATTGGAGCAACAGTCTGCACAAAGCAGGTTAGAGTTAAAATCAATGTCACATTAATCTTTTACAATTGAATAATTTCCCATGGAAATGAGTATCCTTGCACAGCTACTTTTCTGCAAGATACCACCAGTATTTACATACTATAAGATAATTTTTAGCATGTGTGATAAAACAGCAGGTGTGCATAAATCATAAAAGGTATTGTGGTTTATAAAGATCAGGGCCCTCTTGTATTTTTAAGCCATTAGTAAGGTTTGGTATTTGCAATATAAATGGGGGTGTATTCACAAAATGGCACACAACTTTTATTTTCAAAGTCTATAACTCTAAGACAGCTTGGAGTAGTTTGTGCAACATGTATCAATCAGTTATGTGAGGCCTTGACTCTGCTAATATAGCAATATTTCTTTTAACTTGGTGAGGAAAATTCTTATTGCTGAAAAAGAAATCACAGGTGTCATTGAAAGGCCTAAACAATATCCCCTCAGAACTGCTGGAGTGGGCTATTGCTCCACATCAGAGAGATGCTCATGCAATTTATTTATGTAATTGTAGTTCCAAGATGAAATATATACTACATTTTGAAAGTGAAATTATTTAATCATGATTGATTTTATACTCTCTTCTAGTCTTCTAGTATCACCATTATATTTGATAGGATATTTTTCTTGACATGCCTTATTCTGCATTTCCTTCTGTAGTTATATGGTTTTGATTCTTCACTCCATTCCTCAGTTCCAGATGCTCCTGCTTTTTTTTTCTTGAAACTTACCTTTTTTTTTTCTTTTTTTTTTTTAATGAAGCTGAAAGCAATGTATGTTGGAGATTAGAGGACCAAAAATGTTAAAATGCCTTCTCTTGTCTTACATTTCGACCACAGATTTCAACAAAATTTTATTTTCCCTCTTTCAGCTTCATACTTCAGTTTTTCATAGCTATTTATGATCTCAAGAGCACATAATTGCATTAGCATACTGTTATGGGCTTGTGTGTGTGCACCTATTAGGCTTATATACTCTTCTATAATCCTTTTAAGTTTTCTCATTAAATTATAATTTATCCTGTTTTTCAGTATTTCCATCTACATAATGGCTAAAGTTTTAAAATTTGCAAGGATTTAAAATAGCTTAATTTTCCAAATTTAGTTACAGAGATTCCTAAGGAAATTTAATTTCCTGGAAGTACTAATTACTTACTCATGAATGTCAGACCTACAAAAGTTTCTCTGATTTGGCTGCCAAAATCATTAGATATTTTTAGTTCTAGTACTTTATTTCTCTTCTAAGGATTGAAAGAAGAGACCAAAGAACTGATGAGGAACCAGAAATTCCATGGGATTAGAAGTATTTTGTTTAACTATTTTAATTATATTAAAGTTCCCTCAGTTGTACATTTCAAGAAGATGAAATATAATGAAGTAGGATGCTGTGATATGAGACTAAGTTATGTGAGAAGCCTGATAATCTTACTAAAAACAAAACCAGAATCAGTCGGCTTTTGGCTTGTGAAGCTATTATCTATTTTTTCCTCACTCCCCTTTTAATAAATTGTTTTAAATGGGAGATGAACCCAGTAACAATGTAATCAAACTTTTGACCCACGAAGTTCAAATGGCTTTGAAATGAGGTGAACCAGATTTGTCTATCCCTACTAGAAAATAAAAGCAGACAAATATCAATCTGCCAAGATTGTTTTATTCAACTTTTTCCTAGTACCTTATAGAGTACTTCAAGAGGTTAAAAAATTATGATACTTCTACTTGAACTTGGATGAGAAAGTGGAATACAAATGTAATCACTCTGACAGTGATCTAGTGACCCTGGAACATCTGGGAGTGAGGCCAGGTGCAGAGAACAGTGGCAGGATGTGGATTGGAATGTGAAAGGAGCAGCCTTTCACATACAGCTCAACACCTGTATGTGAGAATGAAAAATAATGATGTCTTGAAATGAGTAGAGGTGAGAAATGTAAAGGAGTGATGAACATTCTCTTAATATCTCGGCGGCACTGCAGTTCTGAATGTAATTTCCAAACAATATGGAACACATTAGATTTTGAGACAACTGAATAAAATTATTTTAGTGTGATAAGAATCTCATGTCCCACTCTGTACAGCCTGTTCCCTCTGTAGTGCTTCTTTGATTCAGCTCCCCACCTAACCTACTGGGGTTAAGCTTGCAGCCTTTCTATTCCAGAAGAAAGGAAGAAAAAAGGTTGGAAATTGTGGTACTTCTCATGTAGCTTTCTTTTCTCCCCTCTAATGGACAGGGATGTATCTCCCACTCTGCTGTAAAGGAAATGGATCAGAGCTGGACTTTTATGTTTTAATGTCCAAAGTGGGGAATGCACTTCAGTGAAGCAGTGTGTATTCAGAAGCACTGTAGGGAATGAGGGATGTAGGGATGTTTTCTAGCCACAATCACATTAGTAGTGAGAATAGCAGGTTACTTGGACCCTTATCCAAAAGACTCAATAATACAATATTTAGCAGCATTATTTAGCTAATGTCATGTCGGACACAAACACTATAGCCCATCCATTTGTTTCAAGGAAAGTAAAGGGTGTGTTTCTGTTTCAAACAGAAAACCAACCAATGTACGTGACACAGCTGGACAGCTGTTGGTCCCATACTAATAAAACAGCTGTATGTGCAGAGGCCTCTGCACCCCCCAGTCCTGCATGAGCCCAGCTGCTCTGCAACGCTGCCAGTGCAGATGTGCACACCCACACAGTGTGCTCCAGCATCCAGGTTCCTCCGTGCTCCAGCCAGGCCTGAGACCACACTTGCAGTGCAGAAAGTATGTGTGTCTGGTCTAGGCACCACTGCAGAATGCAAGCATCACCTTTGTGTCTCAAGCTGTGGTCTTGGTTTTGTCTGGAAACTTGAAGAAACTAAGACATGTAACTAGAAGGCTCAATCTGATAAAAAAAGTGAGCTTGTATCACTTGTTTGGCTCAAAGGGCTCTTTCTTCTTAATTGTTCCCTGGACAACCATTCTTTTTTGATGCTGTATCTTACCATTAGTCAGACTAAAATAATTCATCAGACTAGTAAAAATTGTTTCAGACCAAATATATTTCCTAATGCCAAGTGCAGAACGAAGGCCAGGAGAGAAGGGAAACTTGTCCATACTTAGTTATGTATTTCCAGATGTAAGAAAGACCACACCTTAAATTCAGTGATGGTGCTGGGTTTGCATATTTTGGCTTTCAGTTCACCACTACAACAAACCTGAAGAAAAATTCAGGGAAACAGGTTATATATTTCTTCCATAATTAATATATTGCTAGATATAATGTTTAAAAATTGAGGTGCTTTATGAGAGAGTTGTCATACCTTTCATATAAAAAATAGAAAAATCAAATCAAGAAAAGTATAACATTTTCTGCCACTCAAATGGCTTGCAAAGCTCATTATTTTTGTGTTTTCCTGACATTAATCTTTTCACTAAAACTATGTGGTTGAAAATAGAGGGATAATTAGACTTAGCTCATTTATGAGAAACTGCTAGTGACAGAAGCGTATTTATTGTTGTGTACAATTAAAATATGATGTGAACATATGAGAATTTACATTAAAACAAGATTGCAGCTTGTCAGCAGTTTCCTTTGTTCAGCTGTATGTTTATTAGGCTACAGCTGCTCACCTACTTTTATATGACTTTATAGTAATAGCAACATGTTCATTATTGGAGATGTCTAAACCAGTTTGATTGCACAACATACAAAGCAAAAATATATCTGATATAATCTTCACTAAAGAATTAGATCTGGAAGTAAGATTATATACCAATAGGAAAAAAAAGTACATTCTTGTTTCATCTCTTTATTGTTTTGGGTTTGTTTGGGTTTGTTTTTTCTTAAATTTATTCCTTGCAGTGAGTGTTGTTTATACTTAGCACCTAGGGTGATTTATGTAGATCATTTTGCTGGTTTATTTGGACAGCTTCACTGCATCTGCAAATAAACAACTTGAAACCTGTCAGAAAAAAAGCAGACACATTTTTTTCCTAATTCTGTCATTATACAAAGTGATTTCTGCAGTATAACAGTTGATATTAGCTTATGTATTTAGGGCTCTTTGGGACTCATAGTCCCATCACTGGGAGTTTCAGCATTATGTTCCTTGGCATAGATAAACCATGGTGGGAGGTCACAGCAAAAGACACTTGTCCAGCTCCTGTAACTCTATGGGTAGTATTTCAGAGCCTACAAAATTGAAAGCAAAACTTTTATCTGTCATTAGTACCCTACTGACACACAACATCCTGGAGGAAAGCAAAGCAAGATACATATTTCTGGTGGAGATGTGATCAAGCATAGAGGAACTGTTACCAAGTCCCAATAAGAAGTTTTAAAAGGAGGTTCTAGGAACCTTGCTACTCTGAAATGTTTTTCACTTTTGGGAGTAAAATAGGGTCATCGTGTCTTTAGTGTACATAGGGGCTGACATATCAGCTTTATTAACTTGTGCTTAATGGTTCACACTGTTCTCCAATCAGAGAAAATATTGGTCCTATTAATTTCACAATTTTCTTTTTTGTCACTATCAGCAAGTCTAGGTACTGTATGAACTGAGAAGATTGGTATCAACTTGCTCAGCTTTCATGCTTGCTCTATGTCTTTTATAGCTGTCAATGTTATTTCTGTTTAGAGGGTTTTATTTCTCATACTTGGGACTGTGGGTAGATCCAAAGTCATAGTCCATGACTTTGACCAGAATCTTCTGGAACAGAAGCAGAATGAATAAATGAACAAACCCTTTGGTCACTAATACAATTAAGACTTCAAGCATATACTTCAAGTTCATTAATGTGAACAGAAAGAGCTGTGCTTAAGTATTTTCTGCTTACTTTCCTTATGGCATGCAAATTTCCTCTCTTCAGCTTATTAGTATCTTTTAAAAGTTTCTTTGCATCCCTACCACTTCATTTGTTACTTTTGCTTCAGATGGAAAAGTAGCAAACTCTGACTTGTTTGGGAAGTGTTCAGATACTACCAGAGTTATGATAGTGTCCAACCCAGCATTTGATTGCTCAGCAATTGATTGCTTCCTGCTGCTTCAGTCTGCTCTGCATCTATTACTCGTCTTTTCTGGGGTGAGTTTCTGAGGAAAGGGATGTATCTTTCCTTTCTGTTACTTCTGCTGCGATTTCCTTTGGAGAAAAGTTTCCCAAGTCCCATGAAGTCTCACTGCCCTGTATGAACTTTTAAATTTTTTAATTCCAAGCAGCATTCACAACTGTGGTCTAGATTCACTTCTGATTTTAACATCATATTTCTGCTATTTCTTTTTATCTAAATAAAATATCATTGCCATTGATTTAAATGGATTATGTTCTCATAATTTATTGTTTCATTTACATAAAATATTTTATGGAAGAATATCTTGATATTATAATGCAAAAATTAAGGTGCTTCTAGTTAATTAACTAGAGATGTCAATAATTTTCTAGAATTATACCACATACCACATAATCATCTCCTTACAGTACTCTCATAATTCGAATCTCAAAACCATTGAGCTGAGTATGTAGGCAGACTCTTCTGCATGACACACATGAATTAGTGGTTTGTCCTCTGATGGTGTTTTTACCATTGCAGCTGTAGCTCAAATCTGATTATTAATTTTGAAATGTGGAGCAGCTTATAGTGATCATTACACACTCCTGTGAAGTCCCAAAGTAAAAAATCTGCAAATATTTTAATGTTCTTATGTTTGAAAACTGAGATTTAAAAAAACCATAGTTTTTACTAGTTGCAGAAATCACCCACTTGTAAAAGTTTAATCATGGATTTAAAACTGACGGTGATCTAAAGCAAAGAAGGAAGGAAGGAAGAGGAGGGGCAAGATAGAAGACAGGTAGAAATATCCCTATATAAGAGCATCTTAGCTTAACCTTGAATAGCAGAATTTCTTAGCAGGGATTTGTACTATCCCTTCTGCATACAGAAATGAGATAGGTATGATACTCAAAAAGTGCACTCACATCTTGCAGTTTTCAAAAAAGAAAATGGATTTGATAGTGTCACTGAACTCTGGAAGAATTAGGCATAGTTCTTGGAAGTCTGAATTTTTAAGAATGTTAATTAAAATGTGAACTACTGTCTGTTACTTCTCAGTCGAATTAATATTTTTTCTTTCATATTTTTATTCTATCACAGGGATTTTTTTTAACTCATCAAAACTCAGTTCTGCTCTTAAATGTAGCTGGTATTGATTGGTGTGCTTCCACTCAAATGTCCCAGAAACACAGATAAGAGAGTAAAGTGACATGGCATTATGAGAGGTTTCATGTACATCTCTCAAGAAATGCATCCTTTGCTTATGGGCATGTTTGCAGTGTCACTGAGGAGGGAGTCTCATAGTTTTAATCCTTTTGGTTTCTTACTTTTTCAGTCTGGGTGAACAATCATATTAAAGCAAAAGTCAGATGTAATCCTAAAATGTTTTGACTTATTGAAGATGCAGATAAGTATACTTTGGTTAAAACGTGGAAACTGGTAACAAAACTTAAAGCAAACATTAATTTTCTTGCAGTGCTTGTGGAAACAGCTGTGAATATGGATAGGATGCAATGTGAGTGAAATTAATCTTTTGCAGTGCCATTAATAAAACAGTGTTTCTCTGTACTGAAGCTGAGGTCTGTTAGGCAGAATGTTTACATGCAAGTAAGAATAGTTTCAAGAACGGAAATGAATGGGTTTCTTACAGCTTTTTAGAAATTCATTTTCTTTTTAATTTTGAATGGCAGAATAGTAGTTGTAGTACTTCAAAAATATTTAAGAGAAAATGCATCCCCTTTGCATGCCTAATATAGGTACTTCTGAAGTTTTCAGCCTTGATGTAGCTGTAAAGCTGAACACAACTTTTTGGGAAGGAAATATTTAGTGTACATATTTGAATTTGGCAAGTCTACCTTCCTGACCCTGATTTTTATGTATATTTAACCAGTATTGATTTATTGATCAAAGAAAAGGACTGGGGAGGCAAGGGGATCTGGCCAAATGAAATATCATTAGTGGGAAAAAGTTTTAGCAGAAAAGGTTTTAATACTAAATGCAATATTTGTTTCATTTTAATATTTATTTTAAACATTTGTCCTTTATGAAATTCAGTCAAATTTTAAACAAAAGTTGGTTTTATGAATAGTATACTGCAATACCTCATAGAAAAGATTGCAGTGCAAATGACTTTGAGACATTCAAAGCTCAGTTTTGTTCCATTAGTATTGTTATGGTTCTTATACCAAGGAGGTAGAACATTTTACCAGTTAATCTGTGCTAAAAATTGTATGGATCTGTATTTATAATTGGATGGCTGTTCAATAACTTTCATACTCCTATTTCTATCATTAGTCAAATGAAGGCTGCTTCTTCTGTATGACCATTTTTGGCCTTCAACAAGTGGATTCTAAGCAAAGTGTATTATGATATATGTGTGGATATTACTGCAAGTAGAAACTGGAGAAGACATTGGGTTTCTGATAGGATGAAAACCAAATAATTTCCCCCATGGAAACCAAACAGTGGTTTGCTCATGAAAACCATTTATTTAAAAAAATATCAGAGAACCATCTCTGATATGAAATATGTTTGTAATTAAAGTAACCATTTGAAACTACCTGTCTGTTCATTTAGCTATTTCACCCTTTTGTGCATCAGTAAAGTTTTCTTCTTGCCTTTTAAAATGAGATACTGAAGTATTTCTTGTAGCCTTAAGCCTTTCCAGCTCCTGCATAAGATTTGACTAATCCGAACAACAGAGGGCGATCCACTGTACAAGGAGCTCTCCTCAACTCTCCTCTAGGACCATCAGCTTCCACATGAAGTTTCTTGAGGAAGTGATTCGTTCAAGCCGTCTGTGGGTCACAGCTGGGCTGTAGTTGCTGCAAATCTTTTTTTTCAGACTGCTGCAACTTGGGTGTTTGCTGCATTAAATTCTAGAGGAATTAAATTGGCCAGAGTACTCCTTTGTGCACTCTGAGCAGAAACTGCACTTTATGGCAAATACTGCATTGTGTCACCCTTGAGGAAAGAAAAAGGAACTTTTCTAGACTTGGTCAAGACAACTGTAATGGGAATATGTGAGCCAGTTTCAGTCTTTGCCTACAAACACAGGATATGAAAACAGCACGTCCTTGGGAACAAAGGGGTTGCATTGTGTGTATCAGCATCCATTGCTCATTCAACATGTACATATGAGAAAACTTGCCTTCAGTTGGGCAGCTTTTCCTTAGGCTTCCTATTTTTGATACAGAGACTGCTAGTACAATTCAGAATCTGACCACAATTCTAGGAAAAATACTCCAATCCAGATGCTTATATTCCCAATGCTGTGGTGTTGAGTTGTCACTGGTGTAGGATGAGGCAGCTTGATTAGTGTATGGAGAGGACAGAAAATAATGGTTGCCTGCTGATTCACCCTGTATTGCTTTTGGGTGACAATTGAAATCTTATTCAAGATTTCGTATTTTTATTTGTAAGATTTCAGATTGGCTAAGTCCCAAACCATCATTGACTTCTAACCTACCTAAGGACCCATTCTGCTTTGCTGGAAGCATTCAGTCTTGTCTAATGAAAACATACTAATCTGAAAGGTTATTTTTGTTCTTGATTACATTAACCTGCTCAATTTTCCACTCAGAAAAGTGAAACTAATTTAGTCTCTGTTTATCTCACTTCTAAGCTTTTTTTTTTTCTTCATACCTACTTTCGGAGCTTTTGCTTTTCAAAAAACACCACCAATTTCAAGGAACAAAATTATTTAAACTAATATTTCACACTGAAGCTTCTATCAATTATTTTCATAGTGTCAGAATATTTTACTCTTTCATTTCTGGTTGCATTAACCAAGATGATTATTGATAGAATAAAAAATAAAATTCCTGATTCTTAGTCCTCTAATGTGACTGCAGAAAAGAATGCTATATTAAAAAGAAATTTAGAGCAATTTAGAATAAGGGTCAGGGGAAAGGCATATAAAACTAGTGTTAAACTTGTGGACATAGAGTATTAATCTTTACAGATGCTGTTGGACAGTAAGTGTTTTCCATTCAATATTGGAAGAATTGGCATGCAAGAATATGAAACTTAGCAGAACTATATTTTTGTGTAATTTCAATAGGAAATTACAAATAATCACTGAGATCAAATACACAAATTGATCCAAAGTGCCATTATCTCAAGCAAAATTGAAATAATGTGATTTCAATAAATGTGAAAAGATCAGCAAATCTTAACACATCCTCCATATTATCTTACATTTATACTATTTTGGTATCTTTTTGCAAAATGGTGTAAGTGTTACAGAAAAGAGATTTTAATGCATATTCTGGTGGGATGAAGATTTAAAAACTGTTTCAGAAAAGGCATTCATCAAATTATGTGCACGACAGAACAATAATATTGTATCTCTTACAAGGAGATTCATGCTGAGATACCTTCATTTTAGTCTGACAATTAAGATGCAAACTAGAGATTAATTTGTATTTTGGGAGGTTGTTGCATAAATATGAGAAACTTGTTCATCTTTTTTTGTTTTGGTAGCACAGCTCTGTTGGGTTTTTTGTACAATTAACCACTTAATAATCTTCCAAGGCACAGACGCTGCATGAAATAGACTTTCTTATTTATGTAAGTACTTTTCACGTTCACTAGATTAAGCAAGGCTGAACTTGTATAAACAGTTAACAACACAGCAGAGCTGCTCCAGCTTGTACAAGCTAAAAGTTTCTGCTATATTAGTCAAAAAATCCCAGCAGTGGGGAACATCCTACTGAAGCTAGTAGACTTTGAGCTTACTTCCTCCCTTGCCTGATGAGGCCCACAAGGTCAGTGTTCCTATTTCCAGATATACAGACCAACTGCTGCTTCGTGATAGTGAGAGAAAGCTCTGGCTGCAAGTATAGAGGTGCCAGTAGAGTTGGCTGTGTTTAGAAGTGTGTTGTGACTTTCCATCTGCTTCTCATTTTTCTTTATCATAGATTTGTAAATTGAAAGTGTGCAGTAGGTCTACAACTATGTTTTAAATGTAAAAGGCTTTTAACAGCCATTGCACTACTGTGGTTGATAAAGCAAATAGGAGTTACAGAAACCAAACATTTTGGTCAATATATCTAAGTTGCACTCTAATAATGGATTGCATTAGCAGATATGTGTTCAGAAGACCAATCTGAAGACTGCCCATATTGACTTGTGAGGCCCCCTGCTATCCCCATGGAGAGAATATAATCACTTAGAGAGGTGAGAAGGTTGGGACTGAGGCCAGGGAGACCAGCTGGCTGGGATATGCATGGGCTGAATCAAATATTGTCCACACTTAAGAAGCAATGTTTCTTCATTTGCACAGAGATGTGTTTACAAACAGAGCTTAGTTCCATTTTTATTGAAAGTGAAGTATTCTCCTCAACCATGCTCTTAGAAAAACAAAAGCTTTTATTTACAAGTATTAATTCCTCCTTATGTCAGTCCCTTCCACCCACACACCCTGCATATGCACACAGTAATTTAACATGACATTCAGAAAGAAAAAACAAACACCATTTACAATCAAGACATCAACCTATGTTTTAAAATTCAGATTATACAAGTTCAGTGCCTGAATTTGCATAGAAAATGTGTGGTTTGCATAATAACTTGAAAACTATTTTCCTTCTCTAATATTTGGTTTTTAACTCCATTTAGAAATAGTTCTTTCTGGAAGCTGCCAAAGCATTTATATTTAATTCTGGTATTTTTTAAATTCTGGTCAAAATATTTGGTTTGGTTATTTTCCATCCTCTAGGATTGCAGTCGGATCTTTTGCAGGCCTCTGGCTGGTTTTCTCCTGCTCTTGCGTTTTTTTTAAGATTGATTATTTAGGCCTTTCTGGTGGAGGCAATAATGGAGATTGGGAACTATGTTTGAATCTGAGATTGTGCCAAGTACTTTCTTTAGACCAGAAAGTTAACTATAAGGGGTTTTTTAGAGGACTTATTTAGTAAGGATTTTTCCCAGCCTGTCATAATAGCATTAAGTACGTCTTTTTGTTCAGTCAGCAAGGATTTTGTATGTATGACACACTGTAGCCAAACTGTACTCTTCTGTGAAACATGTAATTAAAGATGTCGGGAAATTGTAGGTTAGTGTTCGTAAGAAGTCCAGCACATGCAAGTAACTCTGACAAGCCCTGTTGGTACTTAGGATTTTCTTTCTCTCCATGGATAATGCTTGACTATGTAATTACCTTCTTTGGAGAAATAATTTATTTTCATCCCTTTTCCTTCAGTATTTTTTCTTAGTGCTTCAGTGAACAATATTTTTTTTAAGCAAGATAACAATACTGTAACTTCAGAAAAGAAATACTTGCATGTCTGTGAACAACCTAGTCCAAATACAGTACTGCAGACTTTCCTGCACCAACACAAGTGTCAGAATGTGAATTAGGGGAGGTAGTGCCTGCATCCTAGTTTTCTTATCACAGAGATGCATTATAAAATGAGAATGATTCAGACTCAAGGATTTTAGTTACTGAAAAGAATTGGATCTTTGAGAACTGTATTCCTTAGGAAAGAGTAGACTAAGAGACTACTGATTTGTTTTGTACCTTGAGAAGATGAGAAAGGAGGAGCTATCAAGTTATTTAATGAAAGTAAGACTAGTAGAGGAAAATGTATTTATTTCTCTGAAAGGAGATGGAGACTAAGAAAACACATGTAGGTTTCATTTCACTTGGAAAATAGCTGAAATATTTAACAATTTGTCAGGTGTAGCAATCCATAAAGTTACTGATTACTAATAGTTAAAAGTAATGATGAGGTAATGATCCAGATTTATTAAAGCTGAAGTTTAAGTTTGGAGTGAGGTTCAGATGTAAATACTCAGGATTTCAACAACTTTTCTTAGGAGAAGTCATCTGCCAGAACCAGAAACAGGTCAAAAGTTTGTATTTGTAATAGATGAGATTTCATGAAGTCAATTGTTTATTTATCTCTGCAGAGATTTCTGCAAATTGGATCTGAAGTTTCTATATAATGTCTTTTCTAGTAGGCTTTTATCAGAACAGATCAGAAAATAGTTATGAGTAACCAAGAGCAAAGATATTAGTATGTTTGGATACAAACATACATTGGAAAAATATCCCTCTGTCCCACAAGCATACATCATGTCAGAGCAGGGTATAAAAATCACTGTTTTGAGGTCTTGTCATGCCACACTTACAAATGTGCTGCTGTAACTGGGTTGGCAGAGTTGTGGTGCAAACCTCCAAGTACTGATATAGCATATGCTGAGAGAAAAACCTGTTTTTGTTGGCAAAGGTAGCAGGTGCCTCAAATCTCTGAGTGACATAAGCCACCTGACAAATGCACTCTTATCTCGGTCTAGCTGTACATAAAGCATAAGGATCCAAATAACCTGCTCCATTGAAAAACAAGCAAACAACCAAATCCCAGAAGTCCACCCAAGAGAGACAAATGTTTTGAAACAGCAGCTAGAGGAAGTTAAAAACAAATCAGCATTTAGAAAGATACCAGCTTAAAAAGACAAATGGTGCTGCATTCCTAGCAGAATATTGGTGTGCTGCCATGACTTTGAGGGGACCTATCTGCAGGGTTAGGAGCAAACGTTTCCTATCCATCTGACATCTCGAAAAATTATTTTCAGATTACAACCAGAATTTCCTCCTCTGCTTAATATAACTTGCTTTTGAGGCTAATTTGAACTTGCTGTGACGATTTTGTACTGCAGTGAATGAAGAACAGTCATGATTAAATCATCAGGCTGGAAGAACGGTAACACATAGTCTGGTGTACCACTATCAAATCACTGTATCTATTTTTGCAGTGACTGTTAGACTGAATATTACATGAAATTAAAATTTTGATTTAAAAAGAAACACAGTTTTTAGTTTCTACACAAGTCAACAAGTTTATATAAAGACTTTGAGGGAACAGTTGCTTCACAGTTATCTGTTAACAGGAGTGGAGAAATGAGAGGTTTTTTAATGCTAGGAGTTTTCATAAACCAGAGTGTGATTTCACACGATTTCAGCTATCACAGCAGCTGAAAGGGAGTGGGCTGACTCCTCTCTGGCTCTTCTCCCTGCCCCTGCCACGCAGTTCTGTCTTTGCCTTGCATCAGCTTCTGTGCTCATGGACCAGAAGATATGCCAGTTCCACTTGCTGACCTGGTAAAGAACAGCTGCCACCCTAGGTAGTTTTCTGCCACTTTAGCAAGCTGATTTAGTTTAATGTGAAATTGGGCGACTACTAGAACTCATCTCTTTTTGTAACAGCAAAGTCATAATTTGTATTAAGTGATTCAGTAAAGCTGTGCCCTTAGGGTGAGGTTTCACAGGATGCCCGTTTCTGCAGCTTGCTGCTGTCAAAAAGAAGAATCCCCCAGGTACACGTTTGCTACTGCTTTCCCAGTGTTTGGTGCTGCCCCTTTTTCAGCTGGCTCAGCTCAACTGGCAGAAAATGAACCCAGCAGAAGTGTGAACAGCTTTATGTCAGTGAACTGAACTGGGAGGTATCAGACAAGTGCCAGAGCCAGCTTGGCTGTGTACTGGCACTGAGTAGACTCAGTGGGGAAGAGGAGAGGAGGGAAACCTCTTTCAGCAGCAGAGGAATGCAAGGTTGGCTCAGCTGGCTTGTGAAACCACGTTACTTCACACAGTAACACAACCTTTTTCTCATTGTGAAGATGCACTCTGGTATGGAATTCATTTTGAAGATTAAAAAATATCTTCTGTCATTCAATGACACTAAGAAAGTATAAGCATTTCCCCCCACAATTAGATGATCCCGAATCAGAGGTGAAAGAGAATAGAATTGGAGTTTGAAGGTGTTGGGAGCCAGAGACTATCTACGCTGTGTGCCAAATAAAGGAATTTTTGTTTGTTAATTTTTTTTATGCAGTCTAACACTTCTGCAGGGAATGCTGACTTTTCCTGCGTTCGTTTCTTCCTTGAAATAGAAGAGAAAAAAAAAAAAAAAAAGAAAAAAAAAGGTGTTTCAGTAGCCATTAACACCCTAATTAACACCTTACTCTTCTTTCAAATGGGTTGATCGGAGAGTTGATGGAGCTGTAGCAGCTGGAGGCAAAACTTTCTTGGCGAGTAAGCTTGCAGCCTGACAGGGGAGGGGAAATCATAAAGAAAGAGCTTGGTTAATGTCCTGAAAAGAGAAAGTGTAAGATACTGAAATAGGGCAATGAATAAAAGTCAATATTAAAATACCAGCGGCTGGATCACTGCTGCTGTCACTTGGCGTGTGTTTGTTGGAGGCAGCACTGCCAGCAGAGCTCATTGGGGGAGCCTCCTCCTCAGCTCCTCAGCAGAGCTGCCTCAACTCCGTATTCAGATAGAAATAGTCACTGGGGCAAGGCAACTTTTTGTAGGGATAACTGTGTCTCTGGGAAAGTTCTTGCCAACATTGTTAATGATACAGTTTCTCGATTGCTTTAAGCCAGCCTGTGTGTGGGCTGGCGTCAAAAAGGGAGGTCCCAGCCATGTGTTTCTGCCGCCTCTCTGGTGCCAGTGTGAGCGTGAGTGGTAAACTGTAAAACTAACCTAGGGAAAAAAGCATGGGAGGGGTTGGCCAGATCGCATCCCTGATTTCTCACCATCTGATTGCACAAATGCCAGCGCTGGCGCTGGGGAGGTTGGCTGGGGGCGGAGGAGTGAGAGGCCTTTCAGCTGCAGCTCCGGCTCGGGCTGTTTTACAGCGATGGAGAGCACAGTGTCTGAGGCGGGAGGGTGGGGATTTTTTTTTTATTATTCTTATTATTATTCTAAATGAGTCATATTGTTGTAGCACATTTCAGGATAGAGATTCTGTCCGGGGAGGCATTCGGTGCTTAGGAGGCTGGCCCGGCTCTGGCTCCATGTAGGGCAGCGAGGAGTGCGCTCTCTTGTTCCCAGCATATCACTGCAGCTACTGCCGGCAGGAACGCAGGGTTTCTTAATTAATTTTGCTCCGAGTAATACAGCACACACCTAAGCCTCTGATGGAGAACAACCATAGTTTCCAGTTTAACAATGTATCAAGGCGTGTCATTAATATACAGTTACATATGCTAAGTCCTGTCTTATGTAAGCAGTAACACAGAACAAGGTGTGTTTTAGTCAGCCAGTGTGCATACATCTTGGATGTACTGGGGCAGCAGTGTTGCTGAGGGCTACAACACACCCAGGGTGTGGGTGTATTAGCTGACTAATCCACATTTTGTAGTGTTACTGTGCTTATTAAATACATTGAAGGGAAAATTTTAAAAGTAAATTAGAATCTGAATTGTGAAAAATCAACATAACTGAAAGTGAACAAAAACTTCTCAAAGAAGTAACCGAAACTGCAGGGCTACTTCTGCCTTTGAAACTTCCCTTTTTGTCTGTCTTCCTCCCCAGTAGCACTTGTGGTTGACTTGGCTATGGAAACAGCCAGTCCATGTTTACTGAGCCATTACTCCTTCAGATGCTGTCATTAATCTTGGTGAAGTTGTCCTGATCTGAGTCTCAGCTCCAAAACTGCAACCTATATGTAAGGGGAAAAGGTTCATGGAAACTAATTTTCTGTATATTCTATTTGATATCCTTTTTTCTGAGTTTTTTTCCCATGTATCTTAGGAAAGAAACATTTTTGCCTTCATATTTGGACCTTGAAATTTCAGAATGATCAGTTAATTCTAAATTGAATTAGTAGTTACCTGCATCATGTGCAGGTGATTTGGCTAGAATCCAGATCAAGTCTTAATGATGAGCCATATTCAGTTCATTGAAGGAGAGGTATAAGCTGTAAGTGACACAGATGCACAGAAAGTGACACAATTCTGCTGGGGTTAGTGCTCTCAGTTTCTTGGGTGTCTGCACTTCTATCTCAGATGTTTCTGCGCTGTATTTTTTAGTATGCCTATAGCCAGCATTCAGTTTGCATCTCTGAAATGTTCCCTTCTCTGAGCAAGAATGAACCTGTTATTGGCTATTTTAAAAAGTACTGTGCAGTTTAAGGATTTTAGTTCTTAAACATAATGTTGATGATCTTATACAAACACCTGCTTTCCTTCAGCTCTGAAACTGAGGAATTTTTTTTTGGCTCAAAGAACACCTATTGGACATTCTATTGACCTCATGCTAAAATGATTGCTATCTGTTAGCCACCCAGTTCTCATTGTATCAAGGATGCCTGGTTATATTAATTCCACTATTAACATTGTCTTAGAAATTAAATAACCTGAACAATAACTTTCCATTCCCCCAAAATCACCCTAAAAGTTCTTCCAAAACTTCATTTACCTATGTATTAAAACAAATTGCTGGTGAAACTTTAAAACATATTATTGTGGAGACTTTGTCCCTCCTTTGACTAGAGAAAACTAAGAATTATTCTGTTGATGTCAAAGCTGATGTCCAGGACAGTCAGGAATATACTTTTCCCATAAAAGTGCCTGGGTGCAATCAGGTATTGTGTGGTAACGATATGCCAGTGCACAAAAACAAAAGAAGTTTCACCACTACGCAAAGCACAATGTTTAATCGCCCTTAGTTTACCTGTGCAGTTGACACATTCAAATATGTTCTTAGCCTAATTACTGTGATATTTTGATACAGTTAACCCAACATTTTGCTTCTCCTCTCCATAGCTGTTTGGTTCAGTTTGTTTTTTCCCTCCATACCTTGTGCCTTGTCTAAGTTCTACAAAACTTGCCAGACCTACACTTGGCCTTGCGTGCTTTGGCCTAGTTCTTAGTTCTTGTAAGCCTGAACTTTGACCACTGTTCAGAGTTCAAATAAATAATAGAAGTGACTGTTATATCTGTGAATCATAGCATCATTTAGGTTGGAAAAAACCAATGAGATAATCAAATCCAACCATTAGCCCAAGACCACCAAGTACACCAGTAAACCATTTCCCAAAGCATCTGCCCAGGTTCTGCTTCTACTAATGCAGCATTTAGCTGGTTTGGTTACACAATAATTTTTTTTTCTTTCCCGGTTACCTTAAGTATGACAATAGGTAAGCTGTTTTCTTATTGTGAATGTGATGCTTTAGAAAATGCCACCTTTACTACTTATGACAGGAAGTTGTAATATGTGAAGGTGTTTTGGTGTTTTAGAAGTCTTCCTGGAAACCACAGTTAAAGAAAATTATATCTTTCACAATGTTCTCTTTTATGATCTGTCATCCTTAGTTAAGAGTCCTTAACAGGACAAAAAATAAAAACCTGACATCCAATAAATGAATTATTTCCCTAAGCAATTTGATAGTGGTGTTATAAGTAATCCATTGTGCTAAAGTCACAAAAACTGTGTTCCAGTGACAGAAGGTGAAAAGTTATCTTAATTATTTATCTTTGGTCATGGCAANCAGCTCCTTCATTTACTTTGATAAATTAGAAAGTTGGTGTTTAGGAGAATGAGTGAATGACTAAAAATATTGCTTGCTATCATTGAGGTAATTTACATAGTATAGAACAAGCCATTGGCATGGGTATATTTTTCCTGCCCACTGTAGGTGTGAATCCTCAACCAAAGTTATTACATGTCTTAATCAGTTCTCCTGTTTATGATAGTAGTATTAATGGATATGATTTCAGAGAAAAAAATAATTTATATTGACTTGATGAGATCCCTATGGATTTAATTTTTTTCCTAAAAATAAGTAAATCTCCTGCAGAAAATTTCTGTATTAATTCCTTCTCATTCTACAACCTTAGAAGTTCTCTAATATCTCTAATATAATATCTCTAATAACTGTGGTAACTACTTTTTGTTTAAAATTACTTCGATGAGCCAGCTATTAACAACATGAATAAATTGAACCAAAGGAAAATAATTTCATTTGAGAAATTTGTGAAGACCAAACCTCATATGTCTGAGTTTTGCTTGGACAGATAGATGAGGGATATAGCCAGTCGTGGTGTGCATCAGTGCCAGGCTCCTTATTCCCAGATAAGGGAACAACAGAGAAACTCCTAACTCTCAGTAGCATTATACCAGCAAATCAAATCAGCACAGGCTCATCATGGAAAGTTGAAATAAGGAGGTGTGAGTAGGTTTGAGACAGTATCTGTAGAATATTTTTGCATTAGAGATGTTTGATCACATATAGTTGGGGAATTTATTAGGAGAAAACTTAGAATGTGTATTTTTATTATGTTCTGTTTGCATTACTGCAAGTATTCCATAACTGATTCAATATTGCTTGAGAGTATGGAACAGTGTACTTGGGCAACACTCCCATCACAATCTTGCAAATTATGTTGGATTTTTATTTATCTGAATTTCCTACAAGGGAAGTAAAATTAGAAGTCCAGGAGAATCATTGTTCAACTGGAATAGAAAAAGAGGAACATTTCTGGATGTGTCCATTGGGTCTGCTCAGTGCAGCTGAGTAGGCTGAGTGGTAGCAGGCAGAAGGTGCTTTACAGCCTTTGTGTACTGCTATTGAAACTGTGGTAGCAACAGCCATATTTAAACATCTGTCATCAGTCTTATTCTAGTTTGATTTCTGAAATAATAGGGAGACAGGGAAGACAAACAGCTGTTCTAGGAAGTCTGTAGAGCAGCAAAATGCTTAGGAGAAACATTGTGGTGATGCTAGTGACACAGATAATGCTTTTAAGCATGTTAGCCAAAAGGCAGCAAAATTGTAATTTTTTCTTTTGTCTTGTGACACCAACAGGGATTAATATGGTATGTGTGGTTGTTTATTATTGGGGTTTTCTGACTTCTGTTGTTCAACAGTAGCCTGTAACTTTAACATGTTTCATCTGTGATTTTTCATAATAGATGTTGTCCTCAGGTTGAAACTTCCATAAGCTATTCTTGATGAAATTTTCAGTTTTCTGGAAGATTATGAAGAGATATTATGTTGTTATTATTATCTGGTTGTAGTTTTAAAAGCTCTAGTGACTTTTGTTTAACTCTGCTTTTCTGAGAGCTTATTGCCTGTGGCAAGAATTTGACTTCTGTTTTGACACTGTGGGTTTAACATCCTTGAAATCTTTCCCTATTTGAAATAGTTTTAAAAGCTTGAAACCCTTTAAAAAGTGACATCCTCTGACATGCTCATTTAAAATTTCTTCCATATTAGAAACAAGTATCTGGAAATTCTGTTCTCCCTGAGTATGCTAAAGCTCCTTGCAGTGAGCAGCTGGTTGTATGGTCCCCCAACAGCTGCTACTTCCATTTCAACACTGCATGCATCATCCCAGTCTGAGCCTGAGCCTGCACCTTATCTTCCCCACACCACAGTGTAATAGGATTGTAAGTATGCCATACCTAAAAATAAGTATGTTCCAGTGTAGGGCAAGGGAGTAAAGCAAGAGCCTGCACTTCATGATTCTTGCTTTGGGCTAAAGTGAAACAGAGCTACTGAACTGACAGTAGAACTTCAAATTTCCCAGTATATTCTAGGTCACAAGAGCCAATGGTCTGGAAAATATAAATTTAATGCCTGAGCTAATGTTTTCATGTCTGTTGATTTATTGCAATCTAATGTTTGAATTCCTACTGGTTGGTCTTCTTCATGTTCTCATGGAACCAAAGCAACAACTGAAGTAAAGTCTGTGTTTTTGCTAGCTCTTTAAAATGTGCACTTTATTTCTTACATGTGTATTTTCTGTGCTCAATTTATAAGTCCGTAGCTGAAAACTTTGCTTAATGTTTTATTCAGTCTTAAAACTGATTTCTTACTGAAAGGCTATAAAAATGAAATGGTATCTGACTGATCTTTCAGTTATTCTAGATGGGATGCTGTGGTTGTATGCTTTATTCATATTTTATATATAATATGTATATAAAATATAGTTCATATTTATTTAGTGCCCAAGTCTGACAGATATTCAGGAGCTGAAGGATACAATCTTGGGCATTGCAGAGACTTCAGTGAAAATGAGGGCAGCTGAGCAGTATGGCAGCGTTGAACCAGTTTTCTCATTTGAAGAGTAGTAGAACGTTTCAAGTTTATGGCATACAAGTCTTAATTAATCATAAGGCCTCCTGAATGTCCATGTTAACAATGTTTTATTTGTTTAGGGGTTTTTGAGAGAGTTTTGGATTTGGTTTGAGGGTTATAATTTTCAGTCATTTCAGACACACCACTATAAAATCCACTAATGAATTTGGCATGTGATTTACATTTATGCATAGCTTTCATTTCTAGGAATAACATTTTTTGATTTGAGCACAAGCACATACTAGATGCCTCAGGTAGTCCTTCTGTGATTTTGCAATTCTGAAACACTGGTTAAATATGAACATAATTTTTAATTAGGTTTCCCCTGTGCTGAACTTGTTGCAGCCTGGACTGTTCTCTGTTACTTTGCTGGTCATAAGCTGTTGACCTTTAGATTATGCTGCAAAATCCATCTGTTGCTGCAGGCTTCTGTAAAGAGAGATGTAAAGAAATATTATCTCCTGTCAGTCAGCCATATAAACAAACTTGAACACAGGCAGCGGCTCAGTTTCCAAGATCTGAGTTCATTCAGAATAAGGAGGGAGAGGAGAAGCTGTGAACCAGTGCTCCCTATTCACTGGAGAATCCTTTCTCAGCTGTTGTGCCCTACTGAAATGCCATTGTCCTATTTTCAAATCCCCCTGCTCTCCATGGGAGAAGCTGCTCTGTGGATAACCCTAACCACTAATTAAATCCTCTCCTGTGATCTAGCAAGCCAAAGGCCATAACCTCCATTTGCTTATCTCTCTGTGCCCTCCCCAGTTGCCAGCTTCCAGCTTGTTCTTATGGCAGTCTCACCCAGGAGACGTCCTTGTCAGCAATCTGATATTTGCACTTTTTGTTATGTACCCATCAGCTGTCTATTTCCATACCCTAACCACTCTTTGACATTTCCCCTAATTTAGTGTTTTCTGTACCATATCCTTTAAGACTGTCTAGAGAACTTACCCTCATTTTTCTCCAAATGTTGGCTGGTGATGTACTCAACAAGTCTTTGATTAACTGATAAACTACAAGTTAGTGGCCCTAATGTGTTTTAAATATGGTCATTCCAGTAACTTTTACTCATATAAATGCCACTGATGTGTCTGTAACTTCTGAGTGAAATTTAAAATGAGACTGACAAATAGTTCTCTTAATTACAACGCAATGAGGTTCTTGCTCCTTCACTTGCATTATGTTAATTGTCAATGCCTTTTAATTATGCAAATATTTCTCCACTAATCTGGTAAGCACACTGCACTCAAGACTATTTTGGCTATGTTCTCAGATATATTTGCAACATTTTCTAATTTTAACTTCCTATATTTTATTATTCTCTCAACTCTAAACCTGTGATTTCTGTTTCTCATTGAAAAGCTATCATATCCTACTTTCACTGTACTGGCATGTCCTATGGCAGTAATATTCTTTAATCCGTTGTCTTTATTGGAAGGTTTTATTTCATTTAGAAAATGAAGGAAGGTTCTTCTTTTCTTGGCTCTGAGCATCTATTCAGAGGACTCCAACAGTATATACCCATTACAAAATTATCCTCTTCTCACAGTTTCCACTGCCTTATTATCCTTTCAAAAAGTGCTTCCCAGTGGCGCTGACATTGAACAAGAGCAAATACACCTATAATTTGTTCTCAGAATCAAAAGATAGATATGCTGTTATATTTATGTCCTTGTCATAGATATGCTACAAATACATGGGAACACGCTCTTCAAAAACTTCTCTCATTTCTGTTTCCTTGAGCAAATTCAGAAATGGCACCATACAAGAAATGTCACTCTGAGTATCAGTTTTGAGGAGGGTCCCTTTGGTGTATGAAATTTTTGGATGGAAATGTGATTAAGGATGGACACAATTAGAAGATGTCTCATCTCCAAGAGCTTTATCCAGGAAACGTTTCAAGGGAAATTGAAAGAAATAATTTCAAGCTCATGAAATAGCCTTTCTTCACATGAGGTGTCCATCAGAGGCCTTCCTGTTGTCTGCAACCTTCTATCTTAGAATGTTTATGTCCATAAATATTGCGGTGCTAAAACAAGCTTGTTGGAAATGCATGGTGGTAATTTAGATTATTGTTGGTGTTGTTCCACCAAATTGATTAGTATGTGTTATTTAGCAAAGTCAGTCATCCAGGTTATACTCTGAGGTGTGTACTTCTTAAAAACTTGCCTTATAAAAGACAAAGATGCCACCCTTCATGTTTAGGGGTAGTTCTCATTTATAGCTCAGATGTTCACCAAAGGAACATACATCATCTGCAATGGAGGCAGTAATTCATCACTATTTACAAAGATTTTGAGAAAGTACTGTGACTTTGCATAAGAATTCACTTTCTAGATTGACACATGAAGTATTCTTCTGTAGGAGGGAAAGTCTTGGACTTATACCACAAAGATCACTTTTCAGACTTCTGATTTTTACCTGTCACACAGTTTGATCATCTCAATCTGGTTTTTCAGTATATAGAATTGTCTACAAAATTCAAGGTGTTACAAAATGATATTTTGTGTCAACTGGTCCCAATGATAATTGTCCAAGAAATTGCTGAGCCTGTAGTTCTGATATGCAGCCTATCAGGAAAACCATTATCTGGACTAACATTTTTTAAAGGGCTCCAGGGATCATTCTGGCAATTAACTCTGACTTCTGTAAGGCTGAACTATTAGGCATGATAATAGGAAGGAATGGATAAACAGAAAGATAAATACAGTGGATTACATAGGAGTCAATATAATGTCTGTGGAGGGAAGTCATATTTATCCAGCTCCTCCTCCAAATGAGTCAATAGTGTGCAAAGAATTGTAGCCTTTTGGATATAGTGGACTAGGAGTTTGAAAAGACATTTCTTAAGGCTTCTCAGTAGAACTTTCAAAAGCAACTGTGAGAAGCCATGAGACTGAGTTCTTCTCACAGATTAATAGTAGCTTAAATAATAGAAAATAATAATTAGATTTATTTAATAAATAAAATGAATAGGTAGAAAATAATGCATTACTAGTATTGCACCATAAATGTAGGTTATTTTCTTAAGCCCACCAGGATCTTTGCTCTGCAATGCATTCAAAATTTACCTGGAAAAAGAGATGTAGAATGATATGACAAAGATTTTTTGATGATACAGAATTATTCAAAACTAAGGCTGATGGTCAAGAGTTACAGACAAATCAAAATATTGATTGAGTGGTGACAGAATTGTGGTAACATTCAGGAAAAGGGCCAGTTGTCATCCAGTGCCTAAAGCTGTCATCCAGGAGCCTAAAGGCACTTGCCTTTTCCATCCTTGAGTGATAGGCGAGTGTGAAGTCTGAGTCCAGACAGACCACTGGGCCGAGGCTCATTGATCACACATCCAACTTCTTTGAGAGGAGATTGGAGTATGTGCATACATCTACTCCTTGAAAAAGTAAAGGGGTGTCAGGAAGTGTGTTAGCAGCCTCCTGGCAGAGAATTACACCCCTCTAACAGATCCACAGGAAATGCAAGAAGGAAGGGCTCCTCTATGTACACCTTTTCTCTCTGGATCCAGTTCATTCTGGCTCTTGTCAAGCCTTGTGGGATTGACCACAAATGGAGACTGGGTACAGCTGGAGCTGTAAGAGGAGGTTTAGACAGGGAAGATAACACTGACTGCTTCTGTTGTTTCAGCATCTAAGTGAAGACCTAGTAGGAAGGCAGGGAATCTTTCCTTCCTCAGATGACAGAAATCAGACTCAAGACCTTGATTTTATGCTAAGGTGGCAGCCAAGTATTTGTATCTTAAGAATGGATTTTTTTCTGGCATCTTCTAAGGTGATCTCTTCCTTCTCACCAACTGTATTCCAGAGGACCTTATCCGGGGCTTTCTCAAGGACTCAAGAGTGCTGATGTTGGTAGTTGTTACCTTCTTGTATCACTGTCTCTACACACAGGTGATGAGTGCAGCAGTGACCTCCTCTAATGATGTGAAGGAACTTGCTCCTGTCATGAATTAAGTTTGCTGATTTTGTCCTCTAGGACAAATTTCCAGCACCTGCTCATGGATGTCTGGAGGGACGGCTGGGAAAACTGGGTGTAGCATGTTTAGGATACTTAAGGCAGTGCACAAGGGGAAGAAGGAAGGAAAGGACTAGCAGGATAGTAAATGGTATCTTCTTTCAAGATGTCCCTCTTTATCTCTGCTAAGGAACATTTTTTGTCTTGGTAGCTTTGGCCAGCTGTAAGCATACCTGCTGTAAGCAGCATCTTAGAACCTACTAGAGCTGTTTGATGGTACTGTGGAGGGAAACATCTATGGATAGTCAGCAACTTCCATTATTTAAAAGCGCCATATTCTTTCTTCCTGCTCCAAGGGACAATCGCCTTAGATTTGTCCTGGGACCTAGCAAGGGAAGAAGCTGTTTTCCCTGGTGGGACATGAACTTTGTAGAGAGATCATTTGAAAAACACAACAAAGAACTTACCTAGTCTTCCCCATTCCATGTAGTACCACCAGCACATGGCTAGATCTTGCTCTGATAACTGATGGGTTCCCCTTATTCATGTGGGTGGTGAGGGAAGTTCTTACAGTGAGAAGGGGCTTGGATTATGGAGGAGAAAGAGCACTTTTGGGGAAGAAGGAAAGAGGGAAGAAGGCTGTATGAATGGAACAGGTTCTGGTCATGTTGTATCAGTTCATGCGTGCCCAACCCGCTGATTCATATGCAGGTAAGTCCATCTGCCTGTGCGGGCTGTAGGCTTGGTTTGCACGGTAGCCATTTGAGATTGATAGTCCTGTCATGTACCAAGAGCAAAGGACTTGAGGCCTAGGAGGTGGACTCTCAATCTGACACAGCAGTCAGCACAGAGAAAAGGTAATATGTCATACAGCTGATCTGTCACAAATCCCATTAGTAAACCAAGAATCGCAGTAATAAGAGTTGCAAATAGTTCATAGGCTAAAGTATGTTCACACAAACAAAATGTCTGTAGAGCAGCTATGACTGGTTAGTTAATTAAAATGATAGATTTACTATAATTTATGAGTGAAACTAGATTCTAAGTTCACTGAGTACATAAATGATTGGAAATTATTAATTGGTTTTTATTAAATGAGAGGGAGGACTAGAGATTGCTATGTTCTGAGCAACTGACATGTGATAATGACTGCTTCTGCAGAAAAGCATAATAGAAAGTCATCTGAGTCACTCATTAACATCTACCGCTGCCCTTTCTGTAAATTATAAGTCATTAAAGCCCAATATAGCTACTCTGGAACTTAAATAATAAATTTTACCTTACTAAAATGTTTTACTTGATTTTACTGTAGTAGTCTTAGAGGCTGAAACTTACTTTGAGCAGGTTGTGAAAAGTTAACCTGATCCAGAAAGCTAAAGCCTTGTTTTATATCACTGTATTGAGGGATAAAAATTAATTTAAAGTGTTTCATTGTCAATTCGCTTCTTGGTTTCACTGCAAAGAGTGATGATTTTCCTGGCAGTTCAACATGTATTTTCTAAGAATAGAGTGAGTACATCACTTCGTTCTTTACAGATCATCAGACATCCAGCAGTTGGGGGAATTTTGTGTTGGGATGAATTTAAATCAGCAGTTTAGATGTGAAATACTCAATATCTCATTAGCAATCCCTTGATCCACCCAGTTCCCCTGGGTGCTGTTTTAGAATGATAATCCCAATCATTCTTCAAATCTTTCCAAGCAATCAGTTTTAAGTGTAACTCTCAGAAGATAAGACTTCCTTCTAGTTAGTTTCACCAAAAAAAAAACAACCCAGAACACCCCAAACCAAAAAAAGCAACCCAGGTGAGCTAGGGGCTTTGATCAGACAGGTATTCTTTTTAAGTCAGATTTACTCATTTTAGATTTTGTTTCTACATGTCTTATATACTATGCTAGGGAACAATCCAAATACAGTATTAAAAAAAGGGTAAAGATCTTCAAAATGAGCCTCCTAGCGAATTTAGATTGGCTTGAGTGCTTGAAATAGTGCAATACAGCTATTCTTTAATGTACAAAATTATTTTTATCCTGACATAAAGGTAATTTCCAAGTACCTTAAACTTACAAAAAGAGGATCACAGACTTGGTTGAATCAACTACCTTTCAAAATCTCCTTTAAAATTCAAAAATCCTCTGACAAAGCACTGAGACTTTCTTTAAAAGTCTCATTGTCACTATCTCACTTACAATAATAGTTTCCTTAATAGAGTGCCCCTCATGTTACTTGTTCTCTCTGTTATGTGGTCAGGGCCTTTGTGGGTCTTTGCTGAAAGCTGGATTTGCTGGTGTCAACGGGAATTGAGTTTATTCCTTTTCCTGGAACAGTAATGAGATCATCACATCAGCTTTGTGTTGTGATGTGACTAAGTTTGCACTGTGACTCAGTTACCTTGTCCTGGAGGGCAAAGTTGTAAGATTGGTGGGCACAGGAGCAAAAGGCAGGATCTTGTGGCAGACAGCCAGGTGCTCATTCTGCATCTTGAAACCATTGTGTTTTTAAAAGAATACAGTGTAAGAGGATGTAATGGCTTCTTGTTTAACAAGAATCTCTCTGCCTGCATTTCTGTAACTGTTAATATTTAAATTATTGACCTAATCAGGTTTAAGTATAAGGGCTGCAACATCTAATTTTAAGGCACACCTTATTAATGGTAATTGTGCACAGGCAAATGTGAAACACTGGTGTAATTAGCTGCACATCAGCAAAAATGTCTGAGGAATTTTCACTTGAAAGCTCTAAAAGAAAACAAATTGCTTTATGAAGTTAAAAATGCTTTATTTGTAACCTGTGCATATTTATTATGAATACCTTCATGTGATTATAGTGTTTTGTGATTTTTTTTTTCCATAGTCAAAGTGAAAATGAGAGAGGAAAGCACCCAGTTCGCAGCCTGATTAGATCATAGCTGGGTTGTGGGTAGCTGGTTTTTACACAGTTCTATAGGACCGTCTCTTCAGCTGAAGCCAAGACTGCAGAAGTGATGATGCTGGAAGCCAGGTGTGAGGTTCACTGCCTCATCTGCATGGGCAAAGTTGGTCAGAACCTTTGCATTCAATAGGGTTGCCTTTGGTCAGTGCTATCCATTCCTTGAACACTATGTTCACCCCCAAGATAAAAGCAAAAACGTATAAAATAAGAAAATGTTTGTTCCTCTGCTCATACTGAAATACAGTGTATTTTGAGATAAAAAAAGCTTTCTCCCTGAAAGACTTAATTATATAATTCAAGATTGAAGTTTAACTTGTCTCAGCAAGCATTTTGTGACAAAATAAACACAGCATCGCAAAGCTGGTTAACATTCAGCCACAGCTGCTGGCCTCATATTTATTAATTTTTTTCCCTAGGACTTGCTCTGCACTTTTAGAGAAAAGTCACTTCCCTAGTTTTTTCTCAGTAGACATTGACTTCCAGGCTGTTTGTTCAAGATAAGCATCAAAATGAGAATGCAAATGTCAACCTCTGCTGTATTAGAGAGTTACAAAGAGAAACGGTCAGTGTGTCTTCCAGAGAATGTTCTCCAATCCAAGTTAAATTACTTCCTGTAGGGTAAGAGTTTTCTTTGGAAATTCAGCAGATTTTGTGTTTACAGGACAAACTCTGCCTTTGCTGTGTACTTTGCTGGAAGTTTTCATCTTTCTACCTCTTTATCTCCACCTTTTAATGACAGTCTGTGAGCTCATGGTTAAGGCTCTGAGATGGTGGCAGCAGTGGAGTTTGCCCTGTGTAGTCCATCACTGCCTCTGCTTCACTGTCCTGCCTCTGCTGTCCCTACCCTACAGACCTGGTGTTGTAAACTGTCTCAGGCCAGCATTTGTGCAGTCACACCTTCATTGGCTGTTCCAGCCAATGGGAACCTGAACAAGTGAGATTAAAACAGGGATCTTATTCTCCCCTTCCTGCTTTGGAGGCAGGAACCACTGGCAAAAAAAAATGGAGCAGACAGTTGGAACAGGGATTGTTTAAATTTTTTATTTTTTATTTTTACTGTAGCAACTAAACCCCTTTGGACAGCATAACTGATGATATAACTAATCTCAATTAAAATATGCCGTATAAAAATAAGGGTGCATTAAAAAATAATCTGTCACAGTGCCATCAAGGCAAAGGAGTTGAAGAAGCTGTTGCTTGCTCAGTTGGAAATTAATGCTACCTTTGCTGAGGTAACACAGCCACTTGTATGGGCTCCCCCATCTTTTACAGCACAGACTAAAACAGATCACTGTAAATTACCAGCAGAGATGGTTCAAGCCAGCTCACTTAACACTGCCACATAGTGGGTACATACATACGTAGGTTTCACATAGTTGGTAATCTCTAGAACTGCTTTAGCTGAAGTGCTTGTGGTTGCTTGACTCTTTACTTAATTGCATTATTTTAATTTAGCTAAAATTTGTTTAATTTCACAACGGAGGAGGTAAGCTGGAGTATCTATGGTAACAGTGCCAGACAGTTTTCTCTGTGGAGAGGATGAACAATTTAAACAGATATTTTATAACTTCTGCACTCATTTCTTGACACTGTGGTATATTCCTCCTTGCCTTGTCCCACTATGGCAATCACAACTGGGCGTTTGCATTGGGTCAAAATTGTCCTTGCCATGGCCACAGCATGCACAGACAGCCAATCTTATTCTCCTCATTCCATCTTCTGTCAAGTATTATGCAGAATTGTCATGCATCACCCTTCTTCTTGTATTGTCAGGGATGAGCTACCGGCTACTTGAGTTTTGTTCTTAAATAAAGTGAGTGGTGTTCTTCCCTGACTTCTATAATTAGCAGTAAAGCATTATGTTGTCGTTCATGCCACTAGTTAGAGACATTATGTTGGACTCATGGCCTTTGTATCTTTTTCTTCTATAGTTCATAGACGACTGCCAGGTTAAAGATTATGATCCTAACATAATAAGAGCCCTTCATGCATTTGTGGAAATGGCACAGCAATGTGTTGAAAGAAAAGGGTGATTTCTCTTTGCAGGTTTCTACTGCAAATTATTTAACCTTGTCTTAAAGCCCATTTGTTTTTGCAGTTGCAGCAAGGAAACTCCACAGTGTTTATATTCATCTGTATTTTAAAATACAATTATAAAAGACAATAAGATGGTATTATGTTGGAGATATCTGCAAGAATTTCTCTTATGCCCAGGAACTAAAATTCAACAAATTGAGAAAAGCTTAAGAAAGCTCCCCTAGGAATCTTTTCCTGCCAGTCCTTGATGAAACTGACAATCAGCCAAGTGTGAGTTGAGGCAGAGAAGAAAATTGATGTGAACTCATCAAATCGGTTGTTTCTTGATGTCACTAAAATAGCAGGGCTCATAAATGATGAAGTCTGTGGAGTCCAAGCACAACTTAATGAACAGGCAAGTGTTGACAAAACTCAAAACCCAAAATCGGAATGACTTGTGGTTATCTGAAATGTGAGAGGCAGTGAGGGAGGATGACCTCTGAAGTAGCTGTGAATGCTTACTCACAACTTGGCCTACTGAACATTCATGTTTATTTGGAATAAGTAGTGTAAGTCTGTAAGTATATGTGTGTCTGTGTTAAGAGAACATTTGGACTGGCATTTTGGTTGATGATTGTTTTCACAACTGATATTTTTCAGTCAAACAGCAACAGCTGCTCTTTAATGACACTGATGGGAATGGAAAAATAAAAAATGAGATCTGTTCTTAATTTTGAGAGCACCAAGAATGAGAAGTCTTTATTCCAGTGGCTGGCATATTGCAGACTCAGGTTCCTGGGAGAAGCTACTTACCCATTTGTTTGGAACATGTTTGCTTTCTGAGATACCCCCCCTCAACAATTATCACTCGTTGGTGTTTGGGTACTGGGAGCCCAGTATGGTCATGAATAGGTACAGGAACAGTCTAGAAAGCAATACTGCCATGGTCAGCAATGAGAAATAGGCTGTTTTCATACAGACAGCTGTTTGGCTTTGGGTTGTGTAGTGAAACTGGCAGTTCTGAACCCTGCAACCTGTTTATTCAATTCATAATTTGAGACCAGTGTAATTCCCAATGACTATCACTGTTGTTTTCGTTATGGAGTCCTAATTCATTGTTTCTGTGGGCACTAAAGCATTGCTGGCCTCATTTGGTGTTTCAGCATACTGTAATTTTACATAGTGCAATACTTTTGAGATTGCCAAGCTGTGTCATCTGTTCAGCTCATCACTATTACTTCCTTTTGACCTCCTCTGTGTCATTACACATGGATGACTGACTTGCTGCTGTAAAGATACACAAATGCAACTGGACTTGTCAAATGAAAAACAGACTAAAATGATTCTCTCTGAGGTCAGTGAGAACCAACGAGGTAGCTGTTTGCTCTCTGCCAGGCAGCCAGGGCCATCTGTCACATGACAATAAACAAGCAACAATTTCAGAAGTCCATTTGTTTTTATGACAGTTTTTACAATTTTATGGAAATTGAACCATTATATAAAGCATAATTTTCCTCAGAATTTGGTGTTTTATAGACTTATATCCCTGTTCAGTCATTTACATTCCTAGTTGCGTTTTGCATCAAGCATAAATACACTGATATTTTTTCCCCAATAACAAAAATCTTCAGAGCATTTTTCTGGATTTTGGCAGGAGGAAGGAAGGGTTGTTTTGTTTTGTTTTTCTCCTGTATATGCAACACTATCTATGTTTGATACTTAAGGAAAACCTCAAGGTGTCCAGCTTTTATGTGTCCCTGGAAGTGAAGTCTATAGGGGCTATAAAAGAACTAATGTTTGTTGTTTTAATATTTAGCTCAAAATTGTAGTTCAGAATGATTTTTCTAACAAGATTTTTCTACTCTTTTTATTCTTTACAAATGAGTTTTTCATAGCCTGTGTTAATTCTTAATTTAACTCCTCATACTCATGTTTTTCTTGGAATAGTAAATCTAACTCATCAAGCCAAGTTGTAGAGATGTGTAATTGTGGGAGTCTTGTATTCAAGTCCAGATTATGACAAATGTGAGCATGAGCCATCTAATTTAGTTTCATCGTCCATGGAATTTGATCAATGCTATATAGAGGTTCTACTCAGGGACAGTTAGGGATTTTGTATTCTAGGTCAGACTTGAGCTGCACAGGCAACTTGGACAGCTCTGTTCACATCACTCTGCCTTCATCAAGGCATAGTAGTCTTCTGTCTTTATGAGGAGCATTTTAAAGCAGGATGAGGAACAATATCAGGCTGTAGGTGTCATTTTTTGGAGGCTGTATGCATTAAACTTCCAATTTCTCAGTTAACTGAGATTTCTTGGCTGTTCCTAGGGGTTTGCCCAGTTCACCTGAGCATTGCTGCATGGCCGTTCAAGGGTTTGTGTCCTTAGACATAACAGCATTTTTTAAATTGATAATTGCTTGGTTGCTTGCATTCTTCTCCTGTATGGTAATTGCCATTTAAAGGTCAGCACTTTCCAATATGTTCTGGGTGTCACTGGCTCTCCTAATAGTGAGAAGATGAGTTATCTGTAGTAATGATTCTTCTCCTTACAAGCGTGTAAATGCTTGAAATTATTTGAATTGTCAAGGCATGTGTGGTGGGGTGACCTTGGTTGGATGCCAGATGCCCACCATGCTGCTTTATCACTCCTCAACTGGACAGGAGAGAGAAAATAGGAAGGAAAACCAGTCATAGTTTGAGATAAGGCACTTCACTAAAGCAGAAGCGAAGGTTTGCATGCACACGAATGTGTGAGTGAAAGGTCTCGATTTAGCTGTATAGATGAACATGAAAAGAGCAAGTACATGAAAGTAAAGAAGGTCATCCCTAACCCATGGAGTACATCAATGAAATTCAAGGATCTTATTCACAAATTGAACTATTTGGCCATAAAAGACAGTGTCACTGGAAAAAAGAGTTATGAGAATCAACATTTAAGAAGTATTGGGAGTTGGTTGTCAGAAGCTATTTTAGGAGAAAATCTGATTAGAGAAATACTATGAAGGATATTTGAACATGAGAGATTCAGAGAATGATGAACTTGAGGGGAAATCAATGTGCTGTGAATCTGTGTGTTGTTTTAGGGCTTGTTCATAACTATTTTTAGTTTGCTTTACTCCACGACAACCAGAAATCTCTGTTACAGCTCCTAAAGGAACAGAAATGTAGGATCTAAACCATGGTAATAAAAAATTCTTCCAGTGGATTTCCCTGTCTCTTTCATAAGGAGGAATTTACAAGAGGCTTCCAGGGTGAGGTGTACCTGGGAGATGGTGGTCTCACCAGTTCCAGCAAGGTGAGGACAGGCAGCTGCTTGGAATCTGTGGGAAAAGGGATCAAGGGCTTGCAAGTTTTGTGTAAAGCTTAGTATGTGGCCCAATTTGGCTAAAGCTGATATTTGAGGCCAGCTGGGAACATTGTTTGGACAGAGTGAAACCGGTCTGAAGTAGTACCTCAGGGAGTCGTTGGCATGCAGGTGGCTGATGTACCTGTGGTTGCAGATGAGATCACCAGCAACAGGATGGCAAGTGCTTATTTCCAGTGTCATGTAGAAGTCCTGAGCATGCATAACTTGTCAATATTGCAACCCTATGTGGAAGTCTCCTGTAGCGCCTTTGAGCTGTGTTTTCCCAGACAGAACTGCAGTTTACTTTTGTTAATAAAGCTGTCGTGGTCCGCTGTTTGTATAATGGATGTAACGAGGTGGCCCTATCCAGTTCTGTTAAGTCAAGTATTTTAAACTCACTTATTAAAGAGGGTGGAAATTGCAATAATGGATATTTTCTGGGTTATAGAGACATTTCCGAAAGCGAGCTGAGAACACCACTTGCAATAAAACCAAAGTTTAAAAATCAAACAAGACAGTGAGTGCCTTCTGTTCAATAATCACCCTGCAGTTTTATGAATCTTCTCTTATGTTCAGACAATGCCCCTCAGAGTTGGTAATTCTACAATATTACAACAATCACAGAGCATGCTTCTGTGTGCAAAATGTATATGCTGAAGGGCAGAGAATAGCCTCAAAGTGAATAAGTGTCAAGAAACATCCAAAATCAATTAACGATTATCTATCATGCGGGAGACATTCCTTGTCTGTCTGTGAATAGTCCTGAAGCCAGTGTGGTGCTCAGACTGCTGGGAAACTGGGACGGTTCCAAGTCACCCGTAGGAATGGCTTTGAACTTAGAATAAACCTCCACACACATACACAAATTAGAAGAAAACAAAACACCCCGAATGAAATCTTGGCCTTATCAAAATCAAAAGGTGTTTGTTGACTTCAGTGGAACAAGAATTTTATCCATAAAGAGAAGAAAAAAAGATTCTTGAACTATAAGCTCAGAGCTAAGCTGTCTGATGTAGTGTGGGGTTGGGGTTTTTTTGGTCACAGATACCTGCTTGTTTTCACATGTATTTGCAGGATCTGAAGGCCACAAAGTCTTTGTAATTGTGTCTGCTACCTCGACTGCAATATGCTTGCCAAAGCACACCTGGAACACTCATGCTTTTGTAAGTTTCATTTCTTGTTTTTATGGTCCAGCAGCATTGCTCGGCCTGTTCAAATGACTTGGCAATTAGTAACATAAATATAACTTGCCTGACTTGATTTGTTCTTCCCACACACACATTCTGTGTCTCTCTCCAGCTGGAACCATGTGTAGAGAGAAGAGTAGTAAGGAAGCAATGCTGTGAAGGTTTTTATCCTTTTAGAATGAGATCTCCTACACTGTGAAGAGCAAAAATAACTTGTGTCCATCCTAGTGATCATACGATGTCCCTGTAAGCACACTGCCCTTGGATGTTCCTCTGCTACACCAGCACAGCCTGAGTTACCATTACTTTTAATTAAACAACCTGTAAATTGGCTACACCTTAGTGCTTTAGAGGGTCCTGTCCCACAGACCTGCTGAGAGCATGTGTAACTAATGTCAGATTAAACACCTCACAAAAGGCCACTGTATATATCTGGGACTTTTGTTGCTAGTTTTAGTTGGTTTGGTTTTGTATTTTAGAAAATTGCTGCCACAGATATAAAAATGCCCTAATAGCTAGAGTGCTTCCCTGCTAAATGGGAGTTCATGTTTAATTTGTCCTACCTGGAGAGCCATGCTGCCAATTGCCTCCCTGCCAAGTCCCCATGTTATTCACTCCCTGTGTGGGAACCATCCAAACCTCTCTGCCTCTCCCTGTCCAGTGGAAACCCTGCTGCAGCACCAAAATGTGACCCTCACTTGCCTAGAAAAGGGGAGAGGACTGCAGGTGAGCCTGGGAGCCCATAGCCTGCTGTGGGGGCACTGAGAAAAGGCACTGTGGTCTGTGCCATCTGGACCCTGAGCTTTCACTGGGTGCTACCTCTGTGTTAGCAACCTGAGCTCCAGAGAGGAGAGGGAATTTAGGTAACTTCATTTTCAACACAAGGTTTCCATGCCCTTCAGCAGCAGCACTCCCCGTGCACTGGGCAGGTATCTGGGTCCCTGCTTGGGATTCCTCTTTGAGGGCTGATAATTAAATGTCATCATCACAGCCAGTACTTTATAGGCTCCAGATGCTTTATTTGGTCTGGCACTTCAGTACACAAAGGTAGGGCTACATTACTTTGTAAGAGTGTGCAAGCCTACAGAAGTGACAGATCCACCTGATCCATCATGGGAAATGATGAGTTAATTTATTAGAATTCCTCTGGGCACTGCCAGCTTAGTGTATATGTTTGGAGAGCAATTCCTAATAAATAAATGCTTATATTCAGTAAGTCTACAGCAAATGGATCTGTTTGTTTTACTTCACCTGCATGAGTCCCTTGTTGGAGTGTTTGCTTGGTTATTGTGCTCCTCTGCTGAGAAGGAATGGCTGCATGTTTCTGGCCACGTCATTGTGAGTTGTGAATGACAAGCCAAGTGACATGATTTATTTGATTACTGCAGTGCTTTTGAATAGTTCAGCATTGACAGCCTGGGAGGAAAAGCACCATTAAATGCCCTGGGATAGGCGTAAGATGGGTCACAGCACTAGAAGGTTTTCCCCTCCAGCCCTCATTGTGCCTCGTTTCTGAAGTTACTATCCCATTGACTTATTTGCTGGGCTGTCACATCAGCTATAGCAATGTTTTTAACACCACTATATTTCTTGACATTTGTTCCTTAAAAACTGGGAATAAGGTCACACTAAGCAGCTGTGAATAGCCATCAACTTTCAGTCACCACCAGCCTGGATGACATTTGAAACAGCAGCTTTGGTTGGGGATGAAAGGCTCTGTGTCCTACTGACAGTGCCTTCAGCCAGTCAAAGGTGGAAGTAGGAATGAGAAGTCTGAGATGCATATTAAAAATTGTAGGAACAGCACTTACTATGAAGACATTATCTGAAAGAGTGTCTAGAGGGCAATAGGAGTGTTCTTAATTCTTTAAGTCTTTTTTCATCTTGAAACTTAATTTTCAGTAGTATCTTTCATGTCCTACAGAGGGTTCCAGTTAGTCCATAGAAAAAAATGTATTGCTGATTGTTTTTACTGCAGTATTAGCTGAAGGTAATAAGATCCATACACAGAAAAGCTTCCAACAAGGGATAAGTGATACTTTATTCACAGCATGCATCAATATTCAGGTGATGCTGGCATTGGACCTGTGAGTTCTGGTAGTTCTGATAAATCAACCCACAACAGCTTCTGCCTTACCCATGTGCCTGCTCTCAGCCTGTGCCAGTAAAGTTGAGCAAGAACTGAGTACCTGTAATTAGCTTAATTCTATTAAATTTTGATGAAAATGTAAAGAAGCATCACTTCATGAGGTTAAAATGTGTGTTTGGGAAAGAGAAAGAAACTGTGAGAAAGAAGTATATTTTGAGGTGTCTTGCTTGTGTCTGTGTATACAGGCAAGATAGTAACTTGTAGAAAAGCATTTGTTGATCATGCAAATGGTGAACATTTGCAGCTGCTTATTTGAGACGATGATACTTGAAGCTGAATATGCTCCCAAGACCTTTCTTCAACCAAGAAGCTCCTTATTTTTGCATTATTTGCCAGTTTACTTCACAGACATCAAGTTTATGGCTCACTTGAAACCTCAACAAAGAAGAATTTCTTTCTCTCAAAAATGATGAGAGAATAGTTTACTGCCTAGGTCACCTTTCTCCATTGTAAATTACAAAATGTGACTTAGAACTAGTCAGAGAAAGCAGTTCAGCATGAAACTAACCTTAACAGAAGTAATTTGTTTCTAAGTTTCTAGGCTTTCTTGAAATTTGAATTGCAAAAATCCCTTCTTAGAATAAGAATGCGAAACTCTTCAGTTTGTTAGTGAAATTGATATTCCAATGGAAATGTTTTATATTATAACTTCTCCTGCACTCATCTTTAGCAGCACCATAATATCTGAATAGTTTGCTTGAAATTTTGGAAATACCAACCGTTACGTCTCAACCGTGGTATTCCTTATGGCACACCCTTGTTTAGCAGGATTGAGGAGAGGAGAGCTGCTGAATGGTTGTGGGCTTAATAAAGAAAAGTAATTTTGAAATTCTTGTTAAATCGCAGTGAGTGTACAACTAAACTGAGATTTAATTACATTTTTAATTAAAGGAATAACTATTGATTATGTCATTGAATCTGTGTTGCTGCCAGCCCTAACACAAAGCAATATTACAAGGGATCATTAAACTAGTTGTTAAAATTCCAGATGAATGAGAACTAGAACTGGTGTGGATAAAAGATGCAGCAACAGTGGGTAGAAGAAAAAGATAACATGAAAAATACATTTATTTCTGAAATTTTGGTTAATGGTGGTTTTATGTCCTGTGGTAATTTATTACAATCTATGAAACAAAAGGAAGATGAAACTGGAACAGTTTTTAAATAAGAAACATGAGTAAAGTTTCATCTTGAAGGTGAAGAGTGATTCAGATAGCATTTCTCAGGAGCTCCTGTGAAGCAGGATGTAATCTGTTGCATGCAAGAGACCTTCAAATTGCTCAGGGAGCAATCAGATCTACTCAGACTGAGATAAAGAGCAAATAAGCGCCAGTGATCAGAGCATGGGAGTGCTGACAACAACCATAGGCAGCTGTGGCTGAGCGGGCTCCTGGGTGCTGGCAGCTCAGCCTGTGCTCAACCTGCAGTTTTCCTGCTAGCAGAGAGTTGGTCCCCTCCCAGGCCCATGGGGTGGGTGCCTGGTGGATAGGAATCGTTTTTCTGGACGCTGGTGATGAAGGCCCAGCCACTCACATAAATCTGTGAACCCTGTTTGGTCTGAGCGAGTTCTCTGTGGGCACAGGTGGCACTGCTGACTGGGCAGGTTGGTTCTTCACCAGCACCCCTTGGCTTGGAGGAAGCTGGTAGCTTGAAGCTGGCACTTTCAAGAAAATATGTTCTAAATTTGGGTTATACTTAATTTAAATGCACTGCAGGCAGCTCATGCTGATCCTTTCCCTCCTCTTGCTACCACTTTTACTGCTGGAAGGATCTCATTGAAGCATTTTGTTGGCCCGGGGAGTAGCCCTTGTGGATGGATACCACGGGAGCTCATTGCTTGTGGCTGAAAGCTGCTCTGCACAGAGAAGTCTAACAGGGAGCTGGTGAGATGATCTCATGGGTGTTTCTGTTTCAGTCTTTTACAATTTCTGTGCATATAAAGCCATTTTAATCCTTCCTATTCAAATGCCTCGTATGCACTTGTTCTTAATCGTGACACAAGGCATGCTGCAGCATGGGCAGGCTTATAGTCAGACCTCATGACTCAGCTGGACTAAGTTATTGTTTGAAATAGATCATTTTAGAATTAAATCTCTTTCTTCATACCAGATTTTTTAGTTGAGCATATTTTGAATGTTCTCTGTATGATGCCATTGGCTATTTTGAGAAGACACTATGAGGGTTGTACAAATGTCAGCAACCGAAGGTTAGGATGTAGGGGAATGAGAGATAGCTGTAACCTTTATTTGACCTGCTAGTTTTATGGAGCAAGATTCAGTTCTAGTGACCTTCCTTCCCTGTAACCTCTTGGATTTTTAAAGTGTGCAGGATGAACAAGGGGCATGAATGTGGAAAGTGCAAGGACTGTGGCAGTGGCTGGTGAGCTGCAGGGAAATGTTTGGCAGAGGCATGACCACTCTTTAGGAACAGAAAGCAATGTCTTGTGGTGAAAGTACTTTTCTCCCTGTATTGCTCCTATTATACGTGGTGGTTTTCTCACTTTCAGAACACAGATTACAAAACATTTTCTGTGTCTAGCTGGTAACAAATAGAGAAGATTGGATTTCTGAAATAAAACGAAGAGAATCAGATGTAAACCTCAAGAGAGTAAAAAGGTTTAACTATCTGTAATCAGGATTTACCAAAGATTTGTGCTTAGGTAATGGCATCACTGGGTTTTTTCCAGCACACAGGCTATGTTTTGGTTTACTTCAGGCAGGTCCCTGTTCCCTGTAAGTGCTAGACTACAGGATGTTACATGTAGTGACACTGTTGTTGCAGAATCACTGCTGATAAATTATGGTGGGATGGCAGCTGTAAATACAGCTTCTGTTGTAATTTAAGAGGGAGATGTGAAGGCGTGTTGCCCAGATGCTTGATCAATGGTAAATAGGGCCAGCCACAGCACGCTAAAGCTTACAAGTCTTTGCCAGATTTTGGGATTAGAAGTCATCGTTTCAAACATTAACTCCTCTGGTATCAAAGTAATCAGCTGGTCTGGTCCTCCCCGTTTCCGTTTGCTTCAGCCAAGATTTATTTACCTTTGGAAGCAGGAACTGACATGCAAACCAGGTTTTTTAGGAATTTTTTTGAGATACAAGAGCTTTTCAGCAAGCTGCCAAGTGTTCAGTGATTGTTTGAGCTACAGTGCATGAGGCTTCATGTCATGTTCCCCATGACCTTCCTGTTCACCTGCTTAACCATCAGGAAATGTGTGGCTGGCTCGAGCTGTGTAGTTGTACTACTTAAGGCTGGAGAAACAATAAACCAGTCATTATAGATTCACGTAATAAACAACACCAGCAGCAAAAGCAGCTATAATCAGGATTCATTTGACACAAAAGAGCAAATAGCTTTGGTCATTCAGCCCCCTGCTCTGTAGGTGACAGTCCTGTGCAGGTAACACTCCGAATGACTGATGAGGGGCAAGAAAAATTTCCGTATGCAGTTGCCAACTTTGCAGTGATTTTAACCTGTGGGATTTCTCTCAGGGAAACCCCACACGTCCTGATCTGAAGGCTGGTAGAAGCTTGGTTACTTTTTCCCTGAAGTGAGAAATGAAAATAACTGTCTCCCCAAGACATCCCTGAGATTCAGGCTAAATGGAGCTTGTATTTGCATTGATACTAAGGATGAAATCAGGATTGGCAAACTGTAATATGTGAATTTGCACACATACAGGGGCTCAGAATGTGGGTGAATATTAATTCAAGACATTTTAGATGGTCTCTGCCTAAAATTCAGTAAGAGGGACTTTCTCATGGGTTTCTTCAATGTCACATTCCATTTACAATTCTAATAAATGCTGTGACTTGTTTCCTTCTCTCTTATCCCACAAAAATGACAGAGAAGAATCTTTTGCTAAGCCTTTGGTAAAGGTTCTTTCTTTTTGTTCCAGGTAACTTCAAACAAGAATCACTCGGAGAGTCTGAAGAATGATGGGGATGCTCTTATCCAGGCTCTAGAGAGCCTGGCCCAAACTGCCAGGTGAGTTCCCTCAGGCTTTCAGGAATTTCCAGGGCTGAGAGCTCTCGCCTCCTCTTGTCTGCAATGGTCTTCTGTAATTCTGTGCAGCAAGAGCTTCTCAAGTTTCTGTCTCGGCCCCCCTCCCTGCACTGCTCTCCTCCAAAGTCCTCTCTGTCAGAGCCTGCGGCACGCTTTGATCCCCAGCTGCTGCACAGTCCGACTCTCCGTGTGTGTCAATTCTGTGGATTTATTATTTTTTTAGAATTTATTATTTTATTCCAAACTTTGGTCCCTCTGTCAGGGGTTCTTGGCAGAGCGGCTGCACGCACAATGCAACATTTGTGCCCCACGTTAAGGTAGCTGTGGTTGATGCACTTGCAAGCTGATTCCTTTCAAATGTTTGGCTGAAGGACAGAACTGCTTTTGTTTAAGAATACCTGTGGCTTCTGCAGAAGGCACAAGACTTAGGGGGTTGCCATGGCCTTCTCTGAAAGAACAGAGGTGCTAGTCCCAACAAATTGGCCAAAGCTTAGCTCATCTCCTATAGACTTTCCCTTATCTAATCCCCCTTGGACGTATGAATGAATGAATGGCTGTTCTCTGTCTCTCATAACAAATTTTATTCTTCTGCTGTGGGCTGTTTGACTTCATTTCACTCCTGGTTGAACTAAAATTCATAGAGAAATTGTAGTTCCGAGGTCAGGTTTTGAAACACTAAGATATTATTTTCAGTGCTCTTCGTACTCCCAAATGCAGACTTTTGGGAAAACTGGCTCCTCAACATTATGGCAGAGTGTACCTTGTGTTGGAAGGAAGGAGGGGTGTGGGCTGACATGGAGAGGAAATATTGGGATGTGGCAAGTGCAAGGAGATGCACACCGAGGACTAACCAAACCTGTTGAGAGCAGTCAGCATCCTTCTCACACACTCAGCTGCTGACTCACAGGCTTTTGTATGACAATTAAATTATCTCACCAAAAAAAAATGTCAGCTCTCCCCAAGGGAGACACAGGCACCACCACTGAAAACGAGAGTGAGAGAAGACGGGGTTTTCCCCTGTTAGAAACAACTTCCACTCTGTTTGTAGCATAGATGCACCAGACAGCCCAATCACTGTCTGTGAGTTCTGCTTTTCGGGCTTCCTCAGTAGTCTGCTACAGTCTGTACATTTCTATATGCAGAACACATGCTACAGAGCCCAAATAAACAGCACTCACTCTAATTTAACACAAGATGCTCAGTAGATCAAATTCCAGCTGTGCCAAGCTCCTGCACCACAACAGCAACAAGGGAGCCCCTGAGAACTCATGGATTTCATTTCCCCTCCTCCTCCTCTTCTTTAGGGAACACATGTCCCTATCCATTTGCCTCCTGAGGAGACTGAGAGGGATTCAGCCTGGTTCTTGGGGCTGTAATGGACTCAGACATGCATAAATTGGCAACAGGCAGGCAGAGGAAGCCTGGACTTAAGAAGCTTTATCAGACTTAGCTGAATGGACATTTCTTTATGGAAGATGTAGATATTCTGCCATCTTCTCAGATTTCTTTATGTGGCATTTTTACCACAATATTCTTAGTGACCTGATAAACTTGGTCTCCTCACCTGTGCTTTGAACCTGGTGAAGGAGCTCCTCTGTATCTCCTGCAGAACTGGAAGTGTTTTAGAAGCAGCTACAGCTGAGATCCTGGATCTAAGCCATCCTTAGGGTAGTCTAAACCCACAGGCCCTTCCACCCACATATTACCACTGGTTTGAATTGCTTGAGGAGTGTTTTTGATTTGCTCCTTTCTAACCTCTCCCTCCTCCTGTGTGTCAGAAGGGGGATTCCAGCCAAGCAGTCACGTGCCAAGAGAAGGGCACTGTTTGGATGAAAGCTGCTTTCAGGGCTCCCCTGCTGCCATGTAGCAGCCATGGATTGCCAAACTCTCTCTCGGTGATGCTTCCTGTGGTAGCTGGAACAGGCAGTTTTAAGAATGACATGACCAACCTATTTTGCTTACTAACCACCTGCAATCAAATCCATGCTTTAAGATGTGAGATCATGGACGTTTATTTTTCAGTGAAGGCAGTTGCTAAGATAAATTTGTTTCAGCTGATTGAATCTTCTGATTTAAACTGCTGCTTATTAAGACATTGGCTTATGTAGTGTGAACTGATCATTTGGATTTTCTGGTTAACTCTGTATTCCCAAGTGTGGGGTACTGGTAGATATTGTCATTAGCAGCAAGCAAGGAGATTGCAGATTGATCTACAGGTGTCCTTTCTAAGCTATAGATGAGGGATGGGAATCCATAAAAAAACTAGTTCTGTGGACTAGGAGTAATGTGTTAGAGCTGCTGTTCCAATGCTAGAAAAAAAAAAAAAAGTGTCTCCAGAAGGAAAACTTAGGCTATATATATATATATATAATAAAACCTTAGGTGAGGAAGCAGAGGGCCCCAGTGCAGCACTGTGGTTGGAGGGGCAGTCCCTCCTCCTTGCAGTGGCCAACACCTGGAGTGGAAGTGCGTGCCTGTGCAGAGCAGCGCTGCAGGCAGAGGGCTGTGTGTGTGAAAATACATCTTCCTGCCAAGCTGGAAGTGTGTGAGGAGCCACGGGGTGTATGATAAATTCTATCTGCTTGTTTTTACAGAGGAGCTTGAGTGAGGTAGCAGTTACTAGGAGTTTGAGCTGAAATTCATTTCTACACAAGATTTGCTACAGGGCAGAATCACTGGTTACACTTAACAGAAAGGCTGGTAGAGAGTGCAGTTAATGGCTACTCAGAATTTTTCAGCATAGATAAAGGGAAATGTGGAATTTGAACAAAACATTTTTTTCTTCTAATAAATGTTACTGTTTTTAATTCCTAGCTCTCACGCTGACATGGCTGTTGCTTCCTTGGCATTTAAAATTCTGAAAGCAGTGGGACATGAAAATACCAAGACTCCCAAGTGAACCATTTTTGACCAGCCTTCTGAAATGTGCAGGTTGTGTACCCTGCTCAGCACCTGGGTCCTGCAGGAACACCTTCAGATGAGCTGAGCAGATGTAACTCATTTAGCAATCTGAGATGCAGCATATGCAGAAATTGGGCTGGCTCACACAGGGAGGGAAGCTGGTTCAGGGGCAGGGAGGGGGTGGTGGTTTGTTTTTTAAACCCTTGTAAGGATGAATTCTTGGTTACTGCTTTGCCTTGCTGGTATTACATGATATAGCTCAAGTATCTGATAGTCTGAAAGTGTAAATTAAATAAACATTAGTTACTTCACAATATAAAGTGTTCACTATTTCAAGCTGCTGTTAGAAATGCTCATTTATCTTTTGGACCAGGTGACTGCCTTGGCTGTTCATCTTAAGGGGTCACCTCATGCTTGTGACTGGCACTAGAAAATACCTTTTTATCAAGACAGACAATATTGTTCACCTCAAGCAACCAGTACCAACCACTGTGATCATGCAGAAGCTGTGTGTGTGTGCAGCCTGTAAGGATGATAGATGTTATCCAGGTTTCTACTCAGCAGCCTCTTTTGTGTCCCTCCTTTGCCTAGCACTGACTGCACAGCTTAAGCTCCACGGGTGGAGTGTTGTGTTCAGGAGCTGCCAACGCTCCTGGCTGCAGTTCTTTGAGAACAGGTGTGATGATAACCCTGGCAGTTTGTCAACCCCCAGTAAAAGTTGGTACCCTAGGAAAGGTCCCCTAGAGCCTGCAGATCCCACGGTGCGTGGTTAAACTCTTCTCCGCACATGCTGTGGTTGACCCTGTCAGTCTGTCAGGGCACTCACCAAGCACAGGTGCCTGTAAGAGCTGCTGCTACACCTCTGCTCTGGGACAGCCCTGTTAACCAGAGTATGTGGATGCAAGCCAACAGCCCCAGGTAAACAGATTTCACCTTGTGTGTCTTACAGGAATTGTTTTCTTACATTACTCCAAATACCACTATCTTTCACAGTTCAACAGCTAGAGTTACTAGAAACAGGGATGCATTAAGTGCTGGCTGTTATTTGGGAAAGTGTTTTACAATAAAAGTCGAGTAGCCAAATGCAGCAGAGAACAAAGCTGAATTCCTTGTGCTGAATTCCCTGTCCCTCTGCAGTGGAAGGGGAAGCAGGCTGGTGTGGCTCCCTTCAGCTCTCAGCATCTTGAGCAAGCAGCCTCTGCAGCCAAGGCCTGCTCTGATCTCCTGCCACCTGCAGTGGAAGTGCCAGAAGCGCTGCTCCCCAGAGCTGGTGACAGCTGCACGGTGCACATGTGCAGTCTGCAGCTCAGCAGCCTCAGAACCACTTTGTCCCCTTGCAGTCACACAGGTGCTGCCTCACGGGAAGCCACTTACACACAGGTCTCGTCTGGCACAGCAGCTGAACGCTGAGGACACCTGAAAAGGGCTTTGAGCCAGCTGAGAGCGTGTGGGCAAAGGATCCTCCAGTGAGCCTTAGTGCTGGGGAACCTCCGAGGGCAGCTGAGGCAAGAGGCTGTTGGCCCTTTGAGAAGCCCAGAGATGTGGGGCTGGCAGGCCTGGCACAAAGTGGAGTTGTCTCACACCTGCCTAGACCTCCCCATGCTGAGGAACCTTCCAAAGCAAAGCAGGAGCAGAATGGTGCCTCAGAGGACTGCAGCAGGAAACCTCCAGGCTATGAAGGGTAACTGCCAGAGGGGGAGCAAAGATGTAAATTATTCTTGGCTCCCTCCACTAAAGTGGTTGTGCAAGTCCAGGACTAATTCTTAACACACAAATATACTTTGTGATCTGAAATAATTTGACACAGAATGAATTAAAAGTTTACTTTAATTTTGAACCATTTTATAACTGCATTTTTCTCATGAAGCATCTGTATCACAGCAGGCTACAATAACTTTGGGATAAAAGGCAACTGGTAAACTGTCCAATACAAGGTTCCAAATAAACAGTTCTTACTGGCCCCTACCCAGACATATCCCAGATAAAGTTTTTGATCAAAAACATGAAATAGATCCACCTGCTTATTTTAAGCATATTAAAAAGGAAACTAATTGGACCATTTCTATTTGTCTAGTTTTTTATACAAAAAGGCTACACAATGTTACACTTTATTCAGAATACAGTTAGAGCGATTATGAATTAGTGTTCTACACCTTTACTCAATCCTTAAAAATTAGAAACTGCTGTAGCATATTCACTATAACTTAATACTACAAGAGACTTAAAAAAAAAAACTAACGACAATTACTGCAAAAAGAAAGGCTACTTCCAAAGCAAGCAAGGTCAGTACCATTACAGAGATTTAAAAAAAATAATAAATTTTTAACAAGCAAGGCTAGGGTTTGATAAATTCCATCTTGCAATTCATTCTTGTGCATTCTTCGTTTCTTGAATCACTCCCAAAATCCATTTGTATTATTACTCCTCGACCAAAAAGGACCAGAACAAAAAGTTTACTTCAATTGTTCCCATAGGAAACTCAGCTTGGTTAGTGTGTCAGGCACTTTCTGAGATACTAGCCCACCCCTCGAGCCCTCTCAGCAACTCTACAGGCCAATCAATGCAAGTTCACTCAGATGATACAGCTGCAAAGAGAAAAAACACAGGTGTCAGTGCTCCCAAGTTGCAAAGGGCTGTTGTAACACATAAAGACTGCATGAAGCCGGTGCACAAGACATTACAGTTAATTACTTCCACACTTCACGGCAGAAGTCAGTTTGGAGTGTGCTCATTGTGTGTTTCCAGAGCATTTATTCATTATTCTGGCACACTGGGACCCAATCGAGCCAATCCCTCCCTGCCAACCAAGTCCTCAGTCCAGTCAGCTGTTTTTCTCTTTTTGGTTTGTTTTTAAATTCAAGGTTGGAGCTTCTTACCTAAAGGATGATTTACAGGTCAGTATCGAACCAGGCCAACTGATTACTGTCACCTGGAGGCAGCCCATCCATAAGGTCCTGGGCATGGCCAAGATCTGGCAGACCATCAACTGGGTAGTCAGCACCAGGGTGGTGGCCACCCATTTCATGTTCCATCATAGGGTCCATACCCAAGGCATCCTGACCGTATCCGCCAGAGTGGAAAGAACGGTAGCTAGGATCTAAGAAAGTTAAAGGTGGCAGAGGGAAAAAAAGCATAATGTTAACAGATGTTAGATGCATCAGAAGCTGCAAGTATCAGTGTGTGAGGAGGTCGTGTAGCCATCTAATTGTTTTCTAGTTCAGCCAAGTTCAACACAATCTGGTGCCTGCCCTTAACAGCTATTCCATTGTTCGGAACAGCCTTCCACTAGGATTCTGCAGACAAAGCACACTGCAGTCAGAAGCACGAGCAGATTCCAGCCAAGCCATTAGTCTGCACAATCAACAGTACTAAAATTCAACAATACTGCAGCAAAATCAGGCTCCAAGACTGTAGACTTGCTTCTGAAAGACTAGTCAAAAATAGCTCAGAATCCTTAGGGATAGGCTTGTGTTCAAATCTATAGACACTTACAGACTAACGCATTCAATACCGGCTTTGTTGTTTTAAAGAAAAACTGCACTATTGGAATTGTCAAGTCCATTTGTAAGGAATGGAAAAGATTTCTGGAAACAACAGCTCAGCAGGAGGTGTTCCCACAGGAGACACTGGTTTTGCATGTTCATAGGGCTCCATTTCAGTGCTGCCAGTGGTGTTGCAGAAACCAGTTATTTGAACTGGCAGTTTCCCATCTGCCTGTCAGTTTGCAATACCGTGCTGAAGAGTAAATTCACTCTTCGCTCGTTTGCAGTTCTCCTTTAAAATCTATGACTTGACTTCATCCAATTGGAAGTTCAGTCAAGGCTTGTGGAGGACACGTACCGTCTGGGCGGTATCCGAGAGGCTCTCCCTGGGCACCGATATCCAGGCCGAGATCCGCTGTCTACGTGGACAAAGGATTACAAGACAGTTTTAACATCAGCAGGTCCTTCAGACAGCACCAGTAGTTTTCAGTTTAAAAAGTTGTGATACTTGCCCCAAACCCCTTTGAATAACTCCTCTGCAGTGAGCACTGCAGCACTGCTGTCAACATGAAATGCCCTTTTGGTCAAGTATCTGTATCCAACATGTAATAGTCGGATTTAGGAATCCACAGATCCCTGGAAAGGAGGGTTCTGTCTGGGAGTGAAAAAGATGGGGTAGGCCTAGGATCACTCCTCAGGTACACCTGTCCAGATCCTGCAAGCCAGCAACAGAGATTTTGAGTTCTGAAGGAACCTCTTTCTTCCATTTGTCCAATTAAAGAATGGCCTGCAGAGCAATTGCCTAACTCCAGTCTCAGAGATATTCCATTTTAACTTTTCCAGCCTGCACTCTCGTGTTAGATACAGATTTTAAGAAAACGGAAGAGTAAGCACTGAAATAGTACGAATTAAAGGCTACTGCCCCTTATGTAGTAGATACATACAAGACAAGATAAGCTAGGCTCCTGAATCTTAAGAATTTGTGGGAAGACTGAGTGAAGCCTTCCTTGTATCCCACACATACAGATTGACTTCAGTCTCAATTTACTGCGTAATCCATTAAAAATGAAAAAAGGCATGTGTGATAATGATCCTGCACATGTATTCAAGTCTGAAATCTCAGTTCTCACTCGGCCCAAGATTACTAATCCTGCATTGTTGGCTTGATAGAATCCTCACAGGATATGTTTTATATTTATGCTTCACTCATATCGCTCATGTTTCTATTTTTGCATCCAAAGTTCATTTGGTTTTGACAAGCAACCCAGAAAAGTACAAAGTTCTTGTAAACAGCTCTGCACACTAGCAAGCATAATGAGCATTATACACTTCAGCAGCAGCAGAAGACAGACTCTTCCTGTCTGCCAGGGAAAAAGCAGCGTGAAGGCTGCTTACCACAGGTTCACTGCACCTGAACACACAGAGAGAGGAAAGAAGGTACAGCCACCACACAGCTGTGTAAAGCTGGGCCTGTGTCACTGATGGCATCTGCACTTCACTGGTGGAAGGAGGGAGAACACAGAAGTGAGCTCTCCCCAGGGAACTGTTAACACAGATCACAGAACTCACCTCGTTCCAAGCCATTGGCTCGGTCCGGAACAGGGAGCTTGTCAACTCAACCGAAAGTCGTTTCTTATAGTCCTGTGGTTTGTCCTCAGACATTCTGAACAGCACTGCAGCTGCGTAGGTTGCTGTTGAAAGGAAGAGTGATTTTAGCAGAGGTCAAGACTTCTATCAACTCTTCCAATGCAAGTATAAAAGCAGCCTTAAGTTCACTTACCAACACCCTCATTCCTAGAATGAAGCAGTTCTGTTAAAGGAGCAGTTGCACCTTCAGCTTCGATTGCTTCAGCTGCCTCCTTGTCTTGAGCCAGTTCACAGAGTACGCCAGCAGCTACTCTCTGGATATTCTCGATGGGAGAGTACAACAACTGCAACCAAAACACAAGGGCTCTTTAGCTCTTGAGCACACTCTGACTTAGCAGTTCTACCCATGAAGTACAAGAGCTATTTTACTTCTTTTCCTAATACATACTGTACATGTCTTGAGCCCTCACTTACCTGCACAAATAGTGGAATGGTATTTAGACCCCTGATTACGATGCGATTATGAACGTCACGTGCAAGAATGTGCAGGGCTCCAGTGCAGCCCTCGACAATTTCTTCCATTCGCACGCCCTCCTAGTTAGGGAGAGAAAAGGCATTTTTGCATTTGAGATATTGTATGCTCTCTTCTTAAGTGACTGTCAAAAAGCCAATCAGCAGTTTCAACTCATCAACCAGACTCGTCCCCTGCACTTAGCCCCTTCCCCTAAGTGCTGCCCTTCAAACTTAACATCCCTGCACTGTATCCACCCAAACTCAGTACATGAAGCACCCCAGTGGAACACCTCAGTGGATTTTATGATGAACTTCCCCTCTGATAACACCATCTATTTTTCTACAACCTGGATTAGCCTAGCAGTTACCAGTAACAAAGAGGTCCCTTCCTGACTCTGCAAAAATTAACTACACTCCTGTACTAGTAGATGCCGCTTCCATTTGCTGTGCTGAGCAAACACCCCCTTTGTAAATGTGTTTAACAGGACAAAAATAATCAAACTGAGACTGATCTTATCACACTGTCCTGGAACCCAAAGAAGTAACAAGTACAGAGCCTGCACAACTTCTCAGTACTTTTACAGCCCTAAGCACCCTTAGAAATATGCAATAAGCTGTGATACCATTCATAAACTCATTCTTCTGAGAAGGAGGAAGGACGTCTGGTTTCTTGGTAAACACGTACTTGCATTGCCAGAGTAGGCAGTACCAGAATTTCTGTGAGCTCTAACACTCAGAATTAAATGCTCAAGAGGTTAAAATAAGAACCAAGGTTTCAGCATTCTGATTTAAGAAAAATCTCAGGTTTGCCAAGACAGAGCTATCAGCACACAGAGAATAATGTGAACTAGAGCAAAGAAGACAACAGTTCTTCAGCCCAAGCACAACAGGGCTGAGGTGCACTGACAAACGAGGAGCTGGAGAGAACTTTGAGAGATGCAGTGTGAGGGGAGGGCACTCACCACGAACTGCTGCTGTGTCCCGCCCATGGAAGTGCGTCGCTGGGTATCCTGGTGTGCTCTAACCAGCAGCTGCACTAGCCTTGGAATAGCACCTTGCTCACGCAGCGGGGCGTGGTTTGCAGGACACAGAGCCAGGTTGCGGATCAGGCCAACAGTAGCCTGCAATGGGGAATAAAAGAGCAGGAGGGGTGTGCTTGATGTTAGTGACTTCCTATTTTTAATCAGTTCATCTCAAATGTTTAAATCTCTAAGAGAAAACAGTAAGTTGCTCAACTGAAGCAACTTCTTCATCAGACAAATTGTATCCCCCACACCTTAGAAACAAAGTATTTTTCAAAGTTACATTTTAAAGAGCAACAGTTTCAGTTCTGGCAGCTTTTAACTATTATTTACCTTGATCAAAGGCCAGTGTGAGGGTGGGTGCAACAGCTTTACCACCACAGGGAGTCCGTAATGGAGACGAACAGCATTTTGAGCCATCTCCGCTTCTTGGTGTCTGCTGGTGAGGTGACGGAGCGCACAAATCGCAGGTTCTGTGATGTCTTCCCTGTCTCCAGCCCGGAGAACTGTGCGCACAAGAGCCTCGATGCCACCAACCTGGCACACCATCATCTTGTTCTTGTAATTGTTGCAGGTAAGGTTAGAAAGGATGCCAGCAGCACAGGTCACAACATTAATATCATCTGATCCTAAAAGCTGAACTAGTGTTCCTAGAAGGCCTTCCATGCCCTCCTGCAGAAAAAGAGGGAAGAAAAAGTTAAGCCTTCTTTTTCCACCACGTTGACTTTTTCTCTTAATCCCTCACGATAAGCCCTTTTTACCTGTTTTGTTGCAGCATCTGACAGATTTCTCAGAGTCCAGAGACAGTTCTGGACAAGACGCTGGCTTGGATCTGTGAGGTGGAGCCCCAAAGCTTGCATCCCACCTGGAAGATGGTACAGATATGATACCATTACTCAGATGTGACACCAGACTCTGATGCTCACCTTGTGAGCAGTCAGGTCCTTCTCTTCCTTGACATCTGCATGCAAAATCTCACACACTTTTGGATCCTTCTTCTTATTAATATCACAATATGGCTGGGCCCTAGCCCTTCTTCACACAGGAAAATAACAACCCCCTGAAGTTCTCTGTGTGACACTGGGCCTTTTAAATGTGTGCATATTCTCAGGGATGTATCCTGACAACACTCAGCCACTAACGCTACCCAGTTAAAAACACAGTGGAATTACTTAAAACAGCCACCCTCTTATACTTCCGTACACTAAAGGCCTCCGAATCTGGTTATGGACTTAAGGATCAAGCCAAGTTCATTTTTTGATGCTAGCAGTTTCTGTTCTTGGTGGAATGAACTGATCCCAAAACACTATGTAGATTTTTAAGTTAGAATCAGTACAATGTACTTACCAGCCTCAACAATAGCAGGTTTGTTGCTGGAGCAGACTGACAACACCTTCAGCACCCTACTTGTGGTCCACAATAGTTTCTCATAAGTATAGGTCCTCATTATATTTACTAAAGCCTGGGGTCCGCCGCTTGCCAGAATAATCAGCTGAAAGACAGCAAAAATAATATTTGTCTGTCACTTTCTACATGTCAGCAGGTAGTAAACAGCAGATAGTTGCTGGCTTACACTCCTCATGGTTAAGTTCCCAAAAACAACCATTCCCATCTGCTTATGTGGATTGTAAATTTTACAGTCTCACTATAAGCACAGCAGCATTTCTGCAAGATAATTCCTGTATTCCTCCCCTCTTGCAAGGTCAGGACTGACTGGCAAAAGCCAGTGGCATGTGGCTGAAGACTCAATCAGGAGGACAGTACACAAGAACCTTCATCACAAACTTGCTCATTTTAACTACTTCAGCACCAGAGGCACCTACCTTACTTTCTTGATTGCCATATGCTAAAATCTGAAGACAGTCTGTTGTGATGGCCAAGAATTTGACATTTGTCTTGTTGAGCAAGGCCACCATTTTCTGCAGCCCACCAGCGAGACGGACAGCCATCTTGGCTCCTTCCTGATGTAACAGGAGATTGTGAAGAGTTGTAATGGCATAGAACAGCACAGAATCCACTGGGGACCTAAGGAAGGGAAAATCCTCATGAGTTATACCTGCTCCTAGCAGACTCAACTACAGAACACAAGTACTGCCTCAGTAGTGCACATACCCCAGCATTTTAACCAAAGCAGGGATGCCTCCTGATTTGAAGATTGCCAACAAGCCTTCACGGTGATGTGAGAGGTTGTGTAATGTCCCTGCAGTGCACCGGGCTGTCTCCACGTCGTTTGTGTTTTGCATGGTACGTACGATGGCAGACACCATCTGAGGAGATCTCATAATGGCGTGGCGAGACGCCTCCTTTTTGGACAGCTGATGAACCATAACTGCAGCCTTGTTCACCACCACCTAACACAAGTGTTTGAATAAAGCTTTTAGTTTTAAGGTCATGGAAGGTGCCCCAAAAGCAATCTTTACCCACACAAGAAAAGTATTTACCTGGTCCTCATCATTTAACAGTTTGGTCAATTCTGGGATTGCACGAGTTGCAAGTTCAGCATCATCTTGGTAGTTTATCAAATTAACAACAGCATGTTTTAACATCTGGGATGGCTCAGCCAGGCGTTGCACATTAGTTGGATGAGCTGCATCAAACTGTGTGGATGGGATTTGCATTCCTTCATCCAGGGTTTCAGGGAACATAGCTGCACGCACCCTCTGAGCTCTAGTCATTGCATACTGGCCATCAATATCTGAAAACAAGGCAAATCATTATAACCTCAAACTAGGAATAAGAAGCATCCAGATTGGCAGTAACTGAGTATTAGGTTTCTGTATTGTTAAACTGCTTGTCCAAGCAAACCAGTGTAATAGAAAAAGCCTTACCTGCAACTTGCTCCTGGGTGAAGGACTGAGAGAATCCCTGCTCCCACTCATACAGCACTTGTGTTGTGTCCACATCTTCTTCTTCAGGATTTCCCTTGCCACTCAAGGAGGGAGCAGTTGTTGTGGCACCAGAATGGATACCAGAGTCCAGATATGACTGCTGCTGCCAATGACTGACTGCTGCTTTTCTGTCTGGCTCCATTGCCATATCCAGCTCCATCAAGTCAGCTGCAAGAAATCATTGGTGAACAATTAAGTTTAGTTCAATTACTCCAGCATGTATTAATCCTACAAGAGATGACAGAGATTTTAAATTAAAATAAGCACTGCAAGTGAGCAGCACAACTTTAAACTGTGGCTTTATATTGAACCAGTGCAGACATGTAAACCTGAGGAACAGGCAGAACAATCATTGCTATTGTGGCTGTCCTGACCTTACAACAAACTTGTCTGAAGGCTTGATTTCCAATGTAAGGTATTAATTACTGTAATAGAGCAGATGTTTTCAATCTAAGTGACTTTGAAAAGTTAAAAAGAGAGGGATAAGAAGTCTTCTAGATCCTAGTAACAGAAATTGTAATGCATTATGTACCTTGAGTTGCCATGTTCTTTGTTATGCTCCCAGAACGCTTTCTTGTGCCTTTTCAGAGATCCTAAAAAAAAGAGCAAGGTTAGAACTTATTAAACACTAATCAGAGCTAGTAAGACAGGATTTCACATTAGAATACTGGAATTGCAAACTAAGCCTTGGCACATTTTGCCATTTCATTACTACAGTGAGTATACTCAAATGCTAATTAGCAAACCCCCATGGACAGGCATGCAGAAGAACATGATGTATCATCCAGACTTCTTCTGCCAGGTTATGTGTAAGATATTCTCTAAGAGCTGCAAGAGAGCAAGAACCGAAGACTGACCATGATAGAGCTATTTTTTACTCCTCTATCTTTGCATAAGATGAAGTCCAGACACCGAATTCCAGAGTTTGGAAATGCCACAAAGACAATGGCTAAATGTCAGACTTCCTCACTTCCCTCAAAGATAAACCACTTAGAAGATACTAGAAAAACTGTCTGATACAGGGCTATGACAAAAATTTTCTTGGGGAAAGCTGAAATGGCCATGGAAGGCAAGCTATACAAAGACTATCTGAAGAGTTATAACAGCACCTCCTCCTTTATTCCCTTCCTGTGCTGTAAGACTAAAGGTTTCTTCCTACAAAAAAAAGTCTTCCTTGAAGTTAAAACTAAAAACTGAACCAGCCTTATAAGAAAAAAAAAAAAAACCCTAAAAAAAACCTGTCCTCACTTGCACGTACATTGAGTCCCTAAATTCATTTTTATTTTTTGCACAGAAAGCCAAGATAATTGGGGATAAGGAGGCTGAAATATGATCAAATGCCCTATCTAAATTTTCAGTATGGACCTCCATTTGATATCACCAAGCAGTTTAGAAGTATCTGTACCATAAATCTGTACCTGTCTCTTCACTAACCCAGGAAGAGAAATTGGAGGCTACTGCTCCACAACGGGACACTTTTATTTCATTTGATCCCCTTCCCCCCACAGTCCCACACTTTCCATCACAGACACAGAGCTGGTGACAGCCCATTCTGGGAGCCAGCCAAGCAGAAACATTTGTAGTGAGTGGTAGCTTGTGCAGGGAGCAAAACCATCTCTTGCAGCAATCAGCTTTCACTGTGCTGTTAGGTGTTAGAGCTGTGCCTATCAAAACATTCCTGTGCAATGAAGTAAAGGCAGTACAGTAACCCCTGAAAGGACAGGTCTGCAGTGCTGTGTCAGGAGAACAAAGTCCACCTGACACTGGATTTGTGTAAAGACAGATTTCCCAGTTTAAGAGCTTCCTTCAGGCACACCGTTTTGAAAATCATAACTAAACAGAGGGGGAGCCTGCAGTTTTAAAAGTCTCACTGGATAGTGAAACTCACTGGATAGAAACTTGTATTTCACTGACTCTGAGCCAGCTGCAAGATACTCCAGCAGCTCCTGAGCAATCTTGTTGCTTTGCTGTACAAATGCCAGTGCTGTTTGTCCTGACTCTGCACTCCCACAACTTTTGGCAGCAACCCTTCCTGGCTCTTTTAAAATGGACAGTGGATCTGTATCTGCAGCAGATAAACAGCATTAAGCTGATTTAAGACATTACACAACATACAATAAGCATCCTGCTGTGCAGATGGAAACTCCAAACTGGTCCTTCTCCACAGCCCGGAAGAGACTGGCCAGCTCAGAGTCTGCACTTGATAAGGGGCATGGAAGATGTGCTGGAAATACAGAGGCTTTTTCCAGTGCCTTACCCATGAATTCTTCCAACATACTGTTAAGAGTTTGAGAGTAGTAGTGGCAAGAGGAAAGAAAAACTTAAGTCACCAGTTCACCATTGATTAAAAAATTCTAACAAGTAGCTAAGTTGAGAAAGTGCCTATACAAAAGCTTGATAGCTCTTTGCAGGTCTTCTGCATTACTTTGCGAGTTCCATTAATACCTCCCAAACAGAAAGAAGGGAATAGCAGTAACAGAAAAAATTGTATCTTTGCTCCCTGCAGTTCTCACTCTAAGTCAGATGTGACACTTCCAATAAAAAATTTGGCGTGTTCTAGCTGCTATATGAAATTTTCAATATGCTTAGCACAAAAGACTTATTTTTACCATAAATTTTCCCATCTCCTCCCATAAGGACTGTGCTAAAAAAGGATCACCAAACTGGTTTTGAAGATGACTGGTTGGTTCATCTACCACTATGTTAAGAGCAGTGACTACGCTTTGAGACATTTACTACCACCTGAGACTTCCATATGCAATAAGGGGCTTGGGAAGAACATTTATAATTTTCTCCAGTGTTGAACTGTGCATCAATGAAGGCTTATAGCACCTGCTCTCTGGACTTGCTGTTACTATTTCAGCAGCCTGAAGAGATCAGAAGAGAAGCTCTATCATTAGGTAAAATCCAACAGACCAGAGTAGCGACTGAACAGCAGCACTGCTGCAAAACAACACTGACAAACATCTACAAAATAGCAATGAAGAATACTAAGTGTTCAGAAAAGCATTACCAGACATTCACTCTTTCAAATGCTGACCCTTGATCAGCCTGCTAGATGCATCTGCAAGTTCCAACAATCCTGATCTGCATTTCATACACCTGCAGCCCCACAGCAATTCCTGGTAGCTTTTTTTTTTTAAAATTATTTTAATGGGGAATTTGGTTTAATCCTAGAAGTTCAAACGAACTGCCAAACAAAAGTAGCCAGGGTTTGGTCTTAGGTTTTCTGCACTTAAACATTCTCTCGTCTTTTCCTTCACATTCTTTTCTAATTTTACAAAGGGCTAAACTGAGTCCAGGCAAGCTGGTGACTTTGTCTTCCTGTTTGTCACTCTCAAGGTTAACCAACATACACACAAAGGGAGCGACACCATCAGGCTAGGTACAAACATTTGTGCTGTTCATTTTCTTGACAAACTGGATCAGTACAAGGTCAGCCAAACACATCCCAACCATCAGGAAGAGACAGAAGACCTCGGTATACTTTACAAACTAACTTCAGCAGAGCTGCAAGCTTTGCAATTTTTGAAGACTATCAGGCACTCAGAAGTGGGAATTCTGCTAAATATTATGATATACAGTTCATATGAACGTACTGCTACGAGTTATGGGACTCAACTCTTCCCAAAAAGCTCCTCCTGCCCCATGAGACTATCCACTTGCTTAGTAAGCATCATCAGCTTTGGGTTTAAATTAAGGTTGGGGTTTTTAGACTACCTAATTAACAACTCGTAAAGAGCAATTCAAGACCTTGCATTAGGCTGTATTACATGGCATCAGCAAGCTTAGAAGGCACGAGCTACTAATTTCAAATTACTACAGAAGACAATTCAATTTTCTTGATTTTCAAAAGGAATGAAAGTATTAGGTATTATTTCTGATGTGTTTTTGTTAGATATTAATTTCTGATTCTAGAGAAGAGTTAGGCATATGCCAAGAAAGTCAACAAGTCTGCAGCAGTTCTGAAACCTTAACAATTCTCTTCTTTAAGATTGACTCAAATTACACCTGACTGATCTGATTCCCCACCCCTGCCACTTTTATAAAGCAAGTCAAAGTCTGTAAGTCTGCCATAAATCCTTTATTTGAGAGCAGCAGGTTATGAAAACCTGCATGAGAAATCCAGACTGATCCATCCAAACACCATGAATTGCTGCACACAAACACCACTCCTGACCATGTTATCCTGATGTCTCTGTCTCACTTGGGACAGGCCAAGCAAGTGCTTCTTTAAACCACCCACCAGTTCTGAATGATACATTTGCTTACACAGAACAAGCAGATCCTCATCTTCTGACAGTCACAGCAGTTAAAAATGTGTATCATCTACACACAAGGGAAGAGAAGTACCTGTACTGAAAAACAGTTTTTCTCCAAGTGCTCTGAAGTCATTGCAGCCATTCCCAAGGTGTTACTGAAAGCATCCTTTGGGTCTGATTTTATATGTGGTCTTAGCTGCTTGTCAATGGTATTACCTGTATATCTGCTTTTGAAAATTCCATAACCAAAATATACAGGCAATAGCAGTTCCACAGCTATTAACACCAGAGCACTCATTTCTATGACCCAAGTCCTTATATTTCAGTTCTTAACGCAGCAGAAGCTTACTAATTAACCCTAGTTTTCAAGTTAGGAATTTGAAAGATACATCCAATTAAGGAATTAAAAAACAAATCACAACAAAACAACCCTTTTTAATCTTCCCCTGGAAGTTGCTAGCCTGCTTTCTAGAAAACAAAATGTGGGGGAGGAGGAATCATCCAAGTAAGACAATACTGACAGTGGAAACATCAGGAAAAAAGCTTTCATGGTATAAAGGCACCTTAGGCAGGAGTGGCTGAACTGTCTCAAAGCAATTTTTGGTCTAACCTAAGCCCCAGATACAAACAGCCTTGCAACAGACAAACCTACTTCTACTGATCTTAGACTTATGAAGACATGACCCAAACAGCTGTAAACTTCTAATTATTCCTTATTCAAATATGGATACAATTCTCTCCTCCCACACCTACCCACAGGTTCTAAAAAAAATGAAATTTTTTACCTGGCTTTATTGAGCTCTTTATTTTAAAGGTAAAAGTACCTTTGTAGGTAATTTTGGAGGTCCTTCATGTACCAGATGCTTCCATAAGATTGGTAAGAAGTCCTGGAAGGACAGTTTTAGTGTTGTGTGTTTTAAGGACTGTTAGATGCTTGTGGTAGGAATGACAGCTGGGGTGTACAATCTTTTGTAAAAAATGAACAGAAGATACTTTATTTGAAAGTAGGTACAGAATGTGCTCAAATTTCACTCTGAAAATTGCATTTTTAAAAGATTTATTTTTCTAGTACAAAGATACCACAGAGGATTACAAACAACAGTTTTCCTGAAATGCATTTCCATATCCAGTAAACAAATACTTAAGAGCATTCCCATATTCTGTCTCAAATAGTAGCATTTGCAGTCCTCAGCCATCTTGTCCCCTCTAAAAGAAATAGCCACATACAATGAGTGTAGATTATTTTGAAGTTAGTTATATGCAAGCATTAGAAGGCCTTGACTAATGGGAAATTGTCACCCACTAACACCAGCTTCTGCACACCAGTGCTTTAAGGACTTGAATGGACAAAAGCTACTACGAAGCTCTCTGCGAAGTGGCTCTTAAATAATGCTTATGGGCTGTTAATTATCACATTAAATAAATCAATGCATCACTTGGATATTTTTAGAGACAGAAAAATTAAGGTTTACCTCGTTATCAGTGCTAGGAACCGGAGCATAAAGCTTCACGTATTTTATTTTAATGTCAGGCTTCCTTCCACTTTTAACAGGGTTATTTTTAATACTATGTAAAAATATTTTCAGGTGGCTTGTAACAAGACAGCTTAACGTAGCGGAAGAAACTTAGACAGTATGTAATATCAGAAGGAAACAAGTCAAACCATGCAGTGTTTTCCCTCTAAAAGGGGAAGAAAACTATAGGCTTTTTCAGCTTTAAAACTTTTCTATTTTTCTTTTTTGGGTTACATGGTAGAAACATTCATCTATAACCTTCACTACTAGCTCAGACCAAGTGCCGTGGCAAGAGATGAAGCAGTATTACTATATTTAAGTGTTGTGCCAAGATGTAGCAACTTGAACTATTTCAGAAGTTCCATTGAAAACTAAGAGCTACCAGTACTCTTGAACGGAATGGCACAGCATGTGCCTACACTGAAATCCATCTTGCTGATCCTGGACTGCAACTGATCAAACTCATTTATAAACTTCACCTAGTGGTAAAATTGCTCTGGTTGTTTCTCCAAGCAAAGTTTATTAGTTAGCATCACTCCCCCCAACCACTAAGCTATTCTTGCTTTGTAAAGTATTTCTCTTCTCTCCAGTGATAAACTCAGTATCCTGTGTAATCCATCCAGTTCAAATTTATCCAAGCAGGGATACTTCAGACAACACATTCTACTGATGCCTGCAAAAAGTTAGAAGATACCTTGCAAACATCAGTACAGTCTTAGATTTAGCTAATCAGATCATAATAAATTTTACTCTGAATTCAGAATAGGCAATAGTGTTAAAATGGTCTTTAATTCCTCTTATTATTAAGATTGAAAATTTAATGTTTGTTCCTCCTAACAGACCTCAGGAAATTAAGAAATCTGAATATCTGCTTTACTGACCTTAAAGGTTAAAAGGTTCCAAATTCCAAGCCTTCAAGATCCTTAAGACATGCTGGAAGAGGCAACAAACTAGCTCAGATAATCTGCAGATTTGAAGTGGGAGAGGGGTGCAGATCTGCCAACACCCACTGCAAATCACCTCTATTTCAGCCACTCTTTTTAGCTGCTTCATTTCCGATTCATCATTTCATTTTTCCTTGAAGCATCCCAGATTGCTGTTACATCAATTGTTCTGGCTTCTCAGCCTTTGTCTTCTGCCTTAGAAATGATCTAAAAATTCCTTTCTGTAACAAAGGCAGAAAGACCTCCCTACACTAGCTTTTATAAGGGATTTTTTTTTTAAATAGGAGTTCATGCCACACAGAAAATGTGTTGCCTCTCTGTTTTCATTTATGCCAGCAATCTAAGACCAAGAGTACAGAACAGAGTTTCTAGTCACATGCACAAACAACACAAATATTTCTTTCTTACTAGACTTCTCCAAGTTGATTATAGCTGCTTGATGGAACTGAAATGCAGGCAGTCTGACAGCCTTGACTAGACTGACTGGGTTAATTGTATTTAAAAAGAGAACATATTCCTCAAAAAATGTCTAGTGAGTTTACAAGTTCCAAAAAACTTGAGGCTCGTTTTGAAGTCAATAGTCTTAAGCAAATGTTACAGAGGAGGGAAAAGGGCCACAAAAGCTTTACAACAGTTGTAAAGTTCCAGTCTGCCACACTTCACCTCTGGAGCACTACAGAGTGTTTTGATATGACAGGACACTCACCTGTTTTACCTTTGCCTTCTACCTAAAAGAGAAAGCAGGCTAGTAAAGAACCTCCCATAAAACTTGCAATAACTTTCAACAAAGTTTCAAGTGCACTTGAGACTATACATAAGTGTAGCAACAGCCACATTTCACCTTGCTCACCTAAAGTATAGAAAGCCACCCAGAATGTGAGTAAGTTTAATCAGTTGCTGAAGAGCAACTTGGCTCGGACTGACAGTTCACGTAACACAAGGTATCAGAACTGGAGGTCGGAGATCCCTCTGGCAGACGGGTCTCTTCCAGCTGCAGCCCTACCCGTGCTGTGCTCTGAGCCAACTAGCACGGCAGGAAGGCACTAACAGCTTGTGCAATTCATCAGGGTCTTCACAGGTACTAAGCTTTAAGTACCCTTTCATAAACAACCCGTTAGAATTCTCAACGAAGCAAGAGCTAAGGGTGGTCTGAGAGCCACTGTCAGCCAACAAATACCTCAGATAATTAATGTACAAAATGATGAGAACCTGGAAGAGAATTCAGAACAAGCACATCAGGAAAGTTACTAAGAAAGAAATAAAAGTTTATCCTGGCACTGATCTGCATTATCATTCTAGAAGATGAACTTTGAAACTGCTAGAAAGCCTCTCCAAACATGAAGCTGGCAATATCACATAAATAATTTTCCTTCTGAAAGAAAGGAGATGCACAGTACTTCACTCTCTAGGACAGACATTCTAGAGAAACTTTAGAATTAAAGACTGATGGGACACACAGATATGTCAAAATGGACTTGGTAGCAGTTACCTACCACCATAATTTCTTATCAGCAGACCCCTACATCATTCGGCTTGATGTTGACCTGAGGCAAGTGGCCGGGCATCCTATGCAATGTAAAGGAAGCACCTCTTTACATTGTCACATACTCTTACTTAAAATCATACTTATACTGCAGGAGCTGAAATTTCACAGCACTGGATCTTGTCACTTCAGAAATTAAGTGTTTGGATCCACAGCACAGTTATTTTGCAGTTTACCTAGAGAACGTTCAGGCCTTACAAGAGGTCTGTCAACCCAATCCTTTACATTCAAAATCATGGGCAACTATACCAGCAGCTTCTAACAGGATCTGCAGACAAAACACTCTCTGTCCTAGATATTTATCTGTCCTTTCTAGAAACTTCTGGCTGTTGCTAAGAGCTATAAGCAGCAGCTGTGCTCAAGTTGACAGATCACCAGGTTATGTTTGAAAGTAATGATTTAAGAGAGCTTTTTGTCAGCAAGTACACCACAGCACTACCAAAAACTTTCACTTTATTAGTTGGCAGAATAGACCTCAAGCACCTAAGTATCTGCCTGTCTAAGACGGGAGCTGATGATAATCTTAAACATTATGACGTGAAAACTGCTTTAAATACAACTTCGGTGTTACACATCCAATTGAGAACAAAAGTAATGAACTTCCTCACATAATGTACATATCAATCCCCTGACAGCAGTTTGTAGCTCAGTATCAAATGACTGGTACAACAGTTTCAAGTTTATGAATTCAAATTAAGTCATAACAAGATTATCAACCCAATTACTCTCACGACTTAATTATTTTGACCAACTAAGCATCAGCACCACAAACAAGTAACCTCAAAACAGTTACTAAGTCACTTCCATTCAGCAATGGATTTGGGTCACTGGCACTTCCCACTAGGGCTTTGTGCAGCATTTGCTAAGTTTGAGTATCCTCATGGCTGATCAAAACATTGAGAGCAGTTTTATTATCACAGCTTAGAGAGCTCCCGTCTTTTATTTACGGGACACAGGCAGCTACATTGTGCATACTCCCATCTTCCTTGGTTAGGGATAACCCAGTGTTTCTATCCAAGGTTTAGTCTGCCAGCAGGACTCGCATAATAAATATGCAGTGGTTTATAGCTTCTGGTCCATGGGCCCGTACTTATCACTGAGTAAGATGACTGTAGAAGAGAGCTGGCAGTAGACAGAAGCAAAATTAATTCTTTAGTCTAATCTAGTCACATACCAAAAAAAAAAGTTGCCATTGTGACCATTTAGAGGCAACCTGTGATAATTCAGACAAATTATATCATTTAACACTCAAAGTTCAGGAACAAAACCACTGCCAGCCCTTAAGTTTCCCTGTCCACATGGTTTTGTGAACCAAAAAGACAATGGCTCTGCAGTCTTTTAACACAATCGTGCATCACTAACAACACACACTGTTACAGAAATGCCTTTCTGCCTGTTCGTGCTTAACTTGAAACATTCATTTCCACACCAATACAGGAACAACTTTGCAAACCATCTCTCTTCCAAACAAGGAAGTACCTACCCATAATCCAGTTTCTTCTTAGACTGCAACCACACAGTCCGCCCTGAACTTGAATGTTAAACATTAATCTCCATGGTTTGAGAAACTGGAGTGATTAGTCATAATTACACTGACGAAATACTTATTAATCTGAAAGTGGCTGTCTTTGCTTGTCTGTCAGAATAATTCTGCATTTACAATAAGGCACACCAACACTCCAAAAAGGACTGTTTAAACAACAGACATACTAATGAAGTCTGATACTAAAAGATGTTTCTTCAACTCACTCTTAATTAAGGCAAACTGATAAGGCAGCTGCATTTAGCAGCACCTTTAGGATGTTAAGATTTCTGACCACTGGAGGGCACCTGAATTGTTGCCAGGACAATACAGAACTACTTGCTACAGTTGCTGCAGAGTTGGCAAACTTCTCCAATTTATACAAGTCTATTTAGCGCAGTAAGTCAGCCCAGAAATGCTGGTTCCAGCAAATACACGTACAGTGCACACAGTGCATTTGCCAACTCCGGCAAAATCCAGCTAGCTCATACTGTTTTTTAAATGCAGCAACATAGAATATGAGATTAACTCTTTCACTCTTCCACGTCAGCTCTCTAACAAGGCTCCAGAATTAATTTAGAATTAAGTAACAGAGCAAGCACTTCACTTCTGCAATACCAATCCAACCAATGTACATTGTTTCCTAAAGTCAACTTGGACATGAACAAAAAGTTCTGCTGTAAAGTAACATGTGCACCCATGCTTCCCAAGGCAACAAAAGCACAGGAGGAATTTGCTTTCACATCAGTGCTAACAGACTCATGAGGTCAGGCGGAGCTACAGATACGTTTCAGTTGCTCACCTCATCTACTCGGTGTTCCACACAGACAGAAATGTCAGAATTAGACTTCCATTAGTTCTGTCCCTTGCACCTGAAGTTACCTGTCAGTGAAAAAAAGCACAAAACCCCCAAAACTGAAACAACTTCTCTAGCTCCTTTCTTCTCCTGAGAGGCAGCACAGGCTGCACAGTGCCAGCACAGCTTAACACATTACCCTCCTGGGCTAAAGTCTGATCGCAGATTACAAGTTTTACCTTGGAATCAAGTGCCAGAAATGCATATTAAAAGTTAACCACTGTCAGGCTGCTTTATGTCGGCAAGTCTAGCCAATTCAATTGGTGCTTAACTGGAAAAATCAGAAATATTGTCCTGCCAGGAAAATAATTTTATCTAAAGAGACAAGAGGCGTCACACACAATACTGCCAAGGAGTTTGCCATTTCCAGGTTCCCACCCAGTCAGGCAGCAAGGCACAGGACTCAGAGCTTGCAAGTGCACGTTCTGAGGACACAGGAGCAAGTCACAGCTGCCTGCACAGTTTCTCACAGGTTTTATCAGGCTTTGTGAAGTATGATGTTGAAGATAAGTAAGGTCAGTCCTGATTTTCCTGCCATGGTATGCAGGCTACCACAGTCACAGAACAAGTTTTGCTGCAGGCAACTGCATGATCACCACAACCTCTGCATTACCAGTTTAACTATGAGTTAACAGAAGTGATTTTGATTACTGCTGTATTTGCACACTAGTCTGCCTACTAGACAATACTCTGCAGAAATATCCTTATCCAGGAGTTTCACACCACACATTCGGACTTCAGTTTCTCAGACAGACGCCTCCAACAGCCATATTTCCTGCTCCATTCTTTCCACTTCCCTTTCTAGCCTTGAAAACACTGCAAAATCAGAACACCACTAGTACCAACTTCTTGCCTTAACATCCCCAAAACCTCAAGTTTAACTCTCCCAAACACAGAATTTCAGGATGCTAATTCAGATGCAGAGTCATAATAGATGGACACATGTTTCAAAAAAAAAAATCATTAGGTCTGAAGGGCAACAAGGTTTCAAAGACAAGGTTTAGTAAGCCAGTTACTGACACATCACAGTCAGAGCAAAATGCTGGTGTCAAGAGTAGACATACACCATGCAAAGAGCCTAGTCTATTTATAGTTTAGGCAAGAAAAAGGAAGCTTGGGTTGTGATGTAACACAGCATTTGAAGAACTGATTTTTTAAAATTAAGCTTTACTCTGTATTAAATCCTTGCTCCTAGAGGCTATCATGCATGGCATTGTCCTTTCCAACACGGTGTTTTTTACTTATTTCTCCCCTAGACCTTGTGAAACAATCAGCCACACAGAATAAAGTGAACATTTCCCTGGATACCAGTTTATATGTAAACAGAAAATATCTGAACAGATAAGCAAATACAGCATTTCTTTAGAACAACCCCAGAACAGTGAGACAGCATGATTTTGCACCGAACAGCTGAATTTAGAGAGCCTCAAACTCTTGCCTGAATACCCAAGCAGTCTCATTTGCAACAGTACCAGCCATTAAAGAAACGACACAGCAGTCACATACCTGCAACTGTCAGCACCTTTTTATCAAAAGTGCAAGATCAACATTAGGTTCTAGACTGTTAGGTACTGAAATTCACATTATAACTTGGGCCAATACACACCACAAAGTTTGGCCGCTTAGGCTTTTTTTTGGAGCCTTGCAGTAGTACCTTTTTGTCATTCAGAAGCAAAATCATAACTAGGAAGTTGCTGTCTGGTGTGTCTGAACTTAGGATCAAGAAAATTCCGACGCTCTTTCAGCTAGTTTTCTCGTCTTCGCTTTTACTGTAGTCTCAGCACATAAAGATCCTGTTTTACTAAAACCCCTCCTTGATTTCCGTCCATCGACCTCAGCATACCAGCCCAGCCTCTTTCCATTCACCACTTGCATACTTTGGGGGATGGGAGGACCACAGATGTCTGGAATATACAGAGTGTCAGAACAATGGCTGCTCCATGAGAAAGAGATCAAGAAGTAGCTGATTACAAAGATCAACACTGCTATTCCTAAAGTCGCAAGTAAGTTGCCCGTGGTACCTTCACACAGTCTGTCCTTTCTTTCCAGAAAGGAAAATTTTCAGAGAAGGTTTTTGGGAAAAGATACAAAAAGAAACTGCCCAGCGTCCTACATCGAGTTTTAACTAGGGAAGAATTCAAGGTTTTGCTAAATTTAAGAGAACTTGCTGCTCTAAGAGCAGCTAATCATGCACAATAGAGATGAACTAAGCTTTATTAAAAAAAACCCAAGCAAACAAAACAAAACAAAAAAACAAAACCAAACCACAAAACAACACACCTGGAGACCCTGTTCCTAGAGAAGTAGGTGCCCTAGATAGTTCTGGGAGTAGCCGCAAGTTGATCCCCGCACCTCAGGAACGCGCTACTTCGGGAGGCGGGAGCCGCCGCGGTCCCCCCAGCCGGCCACGGGAAGCAGCGTGGGAGCCCCCACACCACCCCCAGCCCAAGTCATTCCTCCCCTACAACACGCTGGTAAGGTGGGTGTTAAAAAACTTAATTTGATTGCTCCCAGCTCCGGGGAAGCTTCATTTCGGTGGCACTCAGAAGCAGCAGCATAACCTCTCCAGCAAATATGCAATGCCACTAAGACCGAAACCCCACAAGGCAACAGATTAGTTATCTCCCGTTGACTGCAGTGACCGTGATTAATTATATTCGGTACAAACAAACCCGTACCCTGCTCTCCTTCCCCTCCTATCGCCAAAGGGAATCTGCAGCCCACCGGCGAGTTAGTACTCCCCTAAAACGAGTGGAGGAGGTGGAACCTTTGAAATAAAAAAAGGGTCATTAAAGTACTCCGGGCTCTGCTGCAAACGCGAGGAGAGCCGGGCGCAGGGACTCGCTTTCTCCCGCAGACCAGAGCAGCCACCCCCTCGCCCCAGGACGAGCTTCCCAAGAGACACCTCGGGAGCTGCAGCTGCCGCTCCTGCAGCCACGCAGCTGTCCGGACCTCCCAAAAACAAGAGCCCTCTCTCTCTCTCTCTCTCTCTCTTTCCTGCCCCCCCCCCTCGCTCCCACCCCCGCTCCCCCCCTCCCCCAGCCCCGTCCTTCCCGCCGGGCACACCCTGGACCCCCTCACGGCCGCGGGGGGACCCGGCCCGGGTTTGCCTCAAGTTCCCGCCGGAGAAAGCGGCACTAACGTTGGAGGAAGGGAGAGCGCAGGGTCCCCCCGGGCTCCGGCGGCGGCTGCTGCTGCCCGCGCGATTCCGGTCCGGTCCGTCTTTCCCTCCTTGTCCCGCCGCTGCCTTCTCCTCCTCCTCCTCGCTCACGGCGGTGCCCCCGCCGCCGGGTCCCGGGTGGCG
>VZTB01017960.1:0-162045 GCA_013397245.1 Thryothorus ludovicianus | reverse complement strand
CACGTCGGCGGAAACGCGCTCCTGCTCTGCCCTTGTAAATATTTGTCAGGAAGCAGTTGCCAAAGAAAGTATCTCGTTATGCAATTTTTAATTTTTTTTTTTTTTAATGGGAGAAGCGAACTTCCCTCCCCAACCCTCCCCCAACACCTCCTCCTCCCCGTCCGCCCCTCACTTCTTTAGCGTAAAAAACAGGAAAATAGGAATTGCACAAGGTTTTTCAGCGGCGTGTGAAGGCACGTCCGTGGCGGCCTCTTCTCGGCGTGCTCGGGCTTGCACAGCAGAATGTTTTACGGACTTTTTGCGTGCACCGTCTTGCACTGGCAAAGTCTGTGTTTAACATACCAGGAAGGAAAAATACATTCACACCTCCCTCCACATGAATCAAGGACCGTATATACCAACGTGGCTATGGAAAACATCCGTTGCCGGCGAAAGATGGGTATTATTTTGTTCCCCCCGCAGCATAAATTTGCCTTGGCACGAGCTGATGTGGGAGACTGAATTCTTATTTTGCTTCTTGCAGCCTCTTATCCCCCACTAGCCTCCAGTTTCTGTAGTTCTTGCAGCGGGGAGACGTGTGGTTCACAGAGGGGCTGTTTTTTTCCACTGATAACCCTGTTTTAAATAGGCTCTAAGTTTCTACTTAGAAGTTGCACTTAAAGATTTGGGTTTTTTCCCGTTGATTTATTTAGTCACATGTAGCATTAGACTAAAGGAATTTCTTTCGCAGTGCCGCTTGATTTTTCACATAAGCTGCTTTATTTTGAATTTGGAGCTTTTTAAAACAGAGGATTTCTCCTGGGATGGGGGTTTGTTGGGAGGACAATGTAAGGCTTGCTGCATACAAGAGGCAAGATGGAACTGGCATGGGTGACAAGGGGCCACAATCCAATGGGGCAAATGCAGGGGAGGGTTTCCAAGGGTGGGTTAACTGCCACTACTCGTATGATATTAGAAAGGCAGTGGTAATTAAAAAAAACTCTATTTTCCTCCCCACTACCCCTGCCACTGCGAGGCGTAGCAATCATCCTCCCACCAGCCTTGCTCTGCTGTGGGCCCCCTCTGGTGCCCACTAATAAGGAAAAGAAATGCCACCTGGGCAACCCTGAAGGAGAATTGAGAAATGCAGTTTTCCTTGTTGTGCTGTTTTCTCTTAGAACAGTTGCCCATTTTGACAATACTGGTCAAAAAAAGGGCAAGAATGAGGGCAGCTGCTGGCAAGAACTGGCAAAGAGAACTCTGCCAGATCAGGCCATCGGGCTGTGAGTGTTTGTCACCATCCTGGGGAGTTATTTGGTGCAGCTATGAGCAGAAGGACCTTGTTCTTGACACCAGAAATTTGATTCCAATTTAAGGTAAGAGCCAGGAAAAAGTATTCCTGAAGATTGGCTTGAGCAATAAAAAAAGAGAAAAGGTTGTGAGGGGAAGAGTTAATGTCTTTGTCCACCTTCGTTTCTCAGCTGCTGCCTTCTACAACCTTGAGAAAAATCTGCTCTGCCTCGGTTTCACCCTCTGTAAAATGGGAATAGTAATACTGACAAACCCCTCCTTTTAGATCCCTGGATCAAAGATACTATATAAGTTCAAAGTGCTGTTTCTATAGGGCATTATTGCCAAATTCACTATAAGCAATTCCATTGGGTACTTGATAACAACAGTAGAATCAGTCAAATGCCCTTGATGCATTGCATGGTCCCAGATACCTTTCAGAGCCTCTTTGTGTGCCATCCCGCCCCCTGAGGTCTGCAGGGATGGGGCTTTTGGAGCCTGGATTTTGCAGGAGCAGGAGGGGTACAGTCCATGTCTTTGCTTCTGGCCCCTGAACTGTGGACCGCTTTTCTTTTTGACCTGACGAGGACAACTGGAACTAGACCTTTTAAAAACAGGTTTAAAACATACATCTTGTATATATGTATATATGTATAAATTTCGTTAAGGCCTTTAGTACCTAATGATTAACTCTTGTTGATTTTTGGATGCTTTACTTCTGCGTGGGTTGTTGTCATTTTAATCTCTATTTGTTTCACTGCGAAGTGGTTGGGATACTTTTGCATCTAGACACATTGCTTATAGAAATTTGGTTAGTATCAGCTTTGCAATTTTTACCTATTAGGTAGCTAAAATTTTCTAAAATTGTTCCTTAAAAGATCCTCAAACCCCTACCCCTGAAAAACAAGTATCTTAATAGCCAAACTGCAATTATGATTAACTTGCCGGTGTTCTCTCAATTACAAAAATTTTTCTAAAATACATTTTATAGTCCTATTTTTTTTAAAAATACAGTGTGTCAAGTTCCATTATCAAAACAAGAAGTGTAAATGTTATATGGGATGTTACAGTGTGGGGCTTCATCAGTAAATTCACGAACAGTGCAGTTATTTTTCCTCTTCTACTAATTTTCCTTTCCTTCCCAAGAAGCACTGAGTGTGTCTATGCAGCTTCAGAAGTTTCCTCTGAGCTCTTTTATACTTTAATAGGTTTGTTTTGGTGGCAGTTTACTAGAAGAATATGCTGCAGACATATTTTTTTTTCAAAAGGTCAAGCAGTCCCCTAACATGTCCATTGTGTATCTTGCAGTAAGAAATCCTCAGTGCAAAGGAGAGCTTTATGCTTGAATTTTAAAAGATAATGATTTAAATCTTTTTGTTAACTTTTTTTTTTCCCTTTCATCCTTAGCACTGCTTTTGAAGAGTCACCTTTTAGTGTGGTAAAAAAGTAGGATAGGAAGCCCATTAATTAAAAATAAGAAACAGTTAAATGTAAACTTAGGTGGTCACTTTTCCTTCCGAAATCCTGGTGTTGAACTATGTTGGTAAGGAACATAGTAACAAATGAGTAGCCATGTACTAATATGAGGACAAAGCAAAATTACCAATTACGGAAATATCTAGGACTCTGGGCCTGAATCTTTGATTTCCCATATGGATCTTAAAAATGTATGCATAATTGGCTTCTAACTGTGCATTCTCTAGGAACATATTCAAGAATCAACTACAGATATTTTTTTCAGACACTGACTAAATATATATTCACTTGTCAGCAAAAAGATATATCATTCTGATCCTCTTAAGCAGAAAGAAAGGAAGAAAAGGAATCTTCTTCCAGCAAAGTGAGGTTGTAGTGTATTAAAAAAGTCACACAGTCTCACTTTCATACAAGAGTGAAGGGGGAAAGAGAGGGGGATGCTTGTGATATTTAAGCACTCTTTGAGACACAGGACTAATCAATGTAACTTTCTGCCTCATACTTGAGGTCTACGTTTTATTAATACACGTTAAGGTCTTTACTCTGCTAAAATAAATAGCTATGCCATTCAGGCTCAGTTTCAGTGGAAAAAAAATATTGTTCTTTATGGACAAAGAAAAATAGAATTATTCAAAGGAAAAATAATGGTGAGATTTTACTTTTCTCAAAAATTATGCAAAAAAAAAAGGTGTGTTTGTATCTGGGTGATTTTGAAGAAAAGAAAGACCCTGCAGACTAGTAAAAAATTAGTACAGAAGATAATGATCAAAAAATCTTGTTAACTGGTTCAAATGACATAAATTGGAGTAGTCTATAGATGTTACTGCAAGCATCAGAAATAGAATTGTCATTGGTCACCAATTTGATTTTTAAAAGAAGTTGTTCTTTCTCTTCATGTTTGTTTTGAATAAATGAAGTTTGCCTTAATTATTCCTTCTTTAATTTTGTACACATGAATTCCTATAACAGTTGCTTTATCAGGTATGTTTTAGAAACTAATATTTAGGTCTCCAGCTGATTTAGTAGCTGAGGCATTACTCATCAGAATATCTAATTACTGGCATATTAAGCCATAGAACAGACCAAACATGAGGCATTGCATCTCCCAATACATATATTTTAATTACTACTAGCCAAACAAATATCAAGATGTCTTTATATTCAAAACTTAATGCATGATCATGTGAGCAAAAATCCACGATACTGATCAAAACATTGTCATTATCGCGTTCTATGGCAGCACCTAAGTTTTCCTTTCAAATTTCAGTGTGCCTGTCTCCTAATCGTCGTGGGTCTCACACTCCTCATTTAAAACAATTGCAATGATTGTGTTGAGGCACTTTGGCAAAAAAGACATCCAAAACCACAGGAAAAAACAATACCAGTCGCAGAGGTGTGACACCGACCTCCTTCTTCCCTAATCAAACTGTCCACATGAAACCCATGGTTTTCCGAGAGTTGTAACCCTTTAATTGTCAATACTCTAAATATATAGCTGTACTCATATAGGAAGCTGTCTTTAAGAAGGTAGCTGATCTATAATTTCGCCTTTTTCTTTCAATAGCTTTAGGCCAGATTTCCTTATTCCAAGTAATTGACTGTAATATACAATCTTAAAACAAGATAGTAAATCATTAAGACACAATTTTTCTGTTCAGACCCCTCTTTCTTAATTGCCATGCAGTCTGAAAATATGAGACTATCAGAGCAGTAGTTTCATTCGAACAAGGCTGTGCATGGATTAGGGCTTCAGAATTTCCTTCTGCCGCAGAAACATTCCCTCTCCCTTTCTAGCTGAAAGCCCGAGCAGCTGTAAACACCTCATGATTTCTAGAGGCTTGGCTCCCCTAACACAGCCTGGTCATCTCACGAATCCAGCGGTCAAATGAATTTCAATGACCGGTAATCAAAATTTTCCTTAAAGCTTGCAACATGGAGGTTGTGGAGGTTGTAGCATTTGTGCAGTTATGGCAAGCAAGCGCTGCATTTCTGAACGCCCGGGTTCTCGATTTCTCACCCGCGTGAGACATGGGTGACACCATACTCCAGGCACATTTACGGACACCGTTGGAGAAAGGATAGGAACGATGGAGACAACAGCTAGAAACTCCAATGCCACAACGCAATTACAGTATGTTTTCCTTTCCTTGCTCTTTCAATTCACAGTAAGTTTCATTCCAGCTCTTAGAAATCATCATTCCTTCCCCCTTTTTATTTCAAAATGGTTGCATATTTTTCATTCACGAAAAGGTTAAAGGCGTTTCCCCATCGCAGGAGGGATTATCTTACCAGAGGATTCTGGGACTGCAGATGTATACTGCGGCAAAATCCTAAATTCATCGGCAAAAAAAAAATCATTTCCAGACCCCAGCTGCTAAAAATAATAGAATTATAGTAAATCATTGATAAGATTAAAACATAAAGCCATTTTTACATTCCAAAGTGCTCTAAAACATGAGTCTTTTCTCTTAATTCATTTCTTAAATAATGCAAATTTTAAAGTAGCTTTTCTATCCCAAGCACGCAGCGCCATGAAATCGATAATTTTTGATCTTTTGGTTAGTAGGCAACATGGTGAGCTATTGCAGTGACTGCAGGCAGCAGACATGTTCTTGTCAGCTAAAAATTTTCATATTGTTTTTGAGTCCATGGAGATTTGCGGATGGGATACAGCCAGTTATAGCTTCAGCTTGCACTTTGCTGGGGGGACGTAAACCAGAACTGTTTTAGATGCTTGTATAGATATAGATATATGTTTTAAAAACAAGAAGCATTACTGGATTTTAAACAAAAAATTATGTAAAAAGAATGGCTGGTGTGATTATAATCGCATCATGCAGGGTCCACGGTTTCCATTTAGTGAAATTTCGCAGAGGGCAACTTCTTAAGAACATCCCTGCTGTGCAGAGTGAAAAGCATGAACAAACCAAAGACAGAATTCATCTGTGTTTATATTTTACAGACAATGAAAAACCTACTCTTTGTATGCCTTTTTTTCCACCTTATTATTTCACGAAAACTGCAGCATTTTCCCCGCCCCCACCCGAACACTCACCACCCCAGCACTGCGGTGTTCGGTCTTTCTTTCTTTCTTTCTTTTTTTCCATCTCTTCTTCTTTTTCGCTTTCACAAATTCTGCACGCGCCATCTTTGTCTATTGTTACTCTTTTCTAATTTCTCTTGCCCATTCTCTTTCAAATCAGCTAATAAACAGAAGGCTAAATGCCTGATCAATGCTTATGTGTTATATTCTCCCCATCTTTTTTCTTTCTGAGAAATAAAATTAAAAAAAAAAAAAAAGACACCCCACACCCCAAAATTTCTGTATTACCATAACCTGTTGTATACAGTGGTGATAAAAAACATTATTAACATAATAGCAACAGCTGCAGCCTAAATAGAAGCTATGAGATAATAAATGTGCTACAACAAATTAATTTGCTGCAGGTGCTTGTGCTCTGAACTGCGTAACCCAAGCCATTTCAAGTCTGAATACAATTATTATTCCCCCCACATGCTAAAACAAAGTGCAGAGCAAAATGTCCTGTTATTATAAATATCTTGTCCTGTCCCCCGAACATTTTTACCATCAGCAAAGAGTGGAAGAAAGGGTTTTAAAACCTTAGTAGAAAGCTGTGGCATTTAAAAATATTTAACAAGGCTTCAAGTCATGTCCAGGCTTGAAGAGATAATGTCTGTTTAGACATTAATTTGCACTTATTGTCTCTTAACCAGAGCTCTATAGGTAAGGACGCAGCGAGGTATTACATACGTGCAATTGGCAAGGCAGGGGCTGTAAACATCTCATTAGTAACAGATGCATATTTGTGTGTGTTGGCTCTTCCATTTACTTCATTGCAGAGAAAAAAAAAATCTCTTTGCAATTTGGCTTGTATAATGAGCAGTGAACTAAGCAGGCATTTTTGCTGGATTTTTTTTCTTCTGGTAAATGTAGTGTTTATGGAAGCCAGTTACTAGTTACCTTACAGGCATGTACCAGTAGCGTGTTGCAGCATTCTTCAGACTATGAAGATGAGAAGTTAGATGAGGCCAAGTAGTCTCCTTTCATTTGGGTACTGTGTTGTAAAAATTAACCACGTGCTTCTTTCTTTATCTTCCCCCCCCCTTTTTTTTTTACTGTTCACAGACCTAATTGTCTGAAACTGGGTGAAAAGACAAAATTAGGGGTTCAGCTGTGCTGACTTTACTAGCTTTTTTGCATAGCCACAGCACGCGCGCCGCTTCTTTTTCCCTGTTTTCTTTGCAAACGTAATTAGAGAACTTGTGTGTTTTTAAAGATTGATTATTCTCACAGAGTAACCTTGAAACGTTCTTTCTACGATCGTGAAAAAAAGTATCCTGCGTATCCTAAGAGAGCTAATCAAACTAATGGCCCAGACAGAACTCCTCTCCCCGGCGCTCGGGCGCGGCACTGCGGTGCCCGGAGGAGCCGGAGGAAGCCCCGGTGCCGAAGCAGGGCAGGCGCGGTGCTGCCCGGGAGGGTGGTGCAGATGCAGAAATGCGCTGAAACCCCGCAGCGGCGATGAGGAGCGCCTGCTCACATGAGGCGGCCTGGGGAGGTCAATGGGATTACTCATGAGCAAGTGTGACGTTACACACAACTCATCCCTAAGCTAGAATTTGCATGTCTCAAATCCCTTTTGCCCAATGAAGAAAACGTATAATCAGTTAAGCAAAGATGTATATACCACGCTAGTGAAAATGGTTCTGGTTTTAAGGCTCCTTTTGTGTCAAACTCCTGTTTTGTTTCCTGCAGCTTCTTCGTGTCTCCTCCAGAGATCTGATTTTTAGGTTATTAGTTGGGCTCAGCTTCCATCTATGTGCATAACAATTTTCTCAGAGTAACAACTGGGATATGAATTTCTAAAATTGAGGCATTCATCTCCATAATAGTTCATGCTAATGTGTCTCCCCGTCATCATCCAAGTAAGTAAATAGTATAGCATTTTTGCATATGAAGCACACGACGAAAATGCGCTTTGGCAAACTTCCTTGCAGGTATTTCTACAGCCCAGTCAGTGTCTCCTTTCTCCTAAGTATAGCTGGTGCCACAAATGAGTGGTGCTTTAGGCTCTTTCCTTCAGATTCCTGGTATTATGCTTTTAAGAGTCAGGGTGCTATTCATGTTCTCAAAGGATGTCCATATTTTGCTGGTAGGTGATTTCAGTGGGGGAATTGGATCAATATTTCATAACTTCTGCATCCATCTAACTGCTTCATGCTGCTGGAAGTACCCAAGCACTGCCTGGCTGAGGTTATCAGGACCACATCACACAGAGTAGGAAAATACAAATCAAAACTGGAGATCTGAAGCAGGACTGAGGGACAGGTTTTCAGGTTATTCAGGCAGCTGGTGGAGTGCTCCATACCCTCCCTCGCTCCTGCTAGCAGGTGCTTTTGCAAATTTGCTGTCTGCCAAGTAAAATGCCTTGCTCGGCATTCAGAAGGAAAATTCAGCACCTATGGTTAACCTAGGCCTACCCAGCAGAAATGCAAGAGCTGGAGAACAATGACTTTGCACAACAAAACACTACACAGCGGAAATCATGGCTTCATTAAGAAAGAACTTGCAACCTGATTAATTAAATGGAGGGGGAGAGAAGGTACAAAAAGCTGTTTATTTCCCATCATAAACCACTCCTCCCTCAGCAAAGAACAAAAATTAAGGAGAAATGCAGGTAGTTAAGTGTAGGACAACCTGTATAATGCAGGTAGTGTGACTGTCAACTTTGTATTGCTGTATATATGGCTGTAACAAAGTAGAGATTATTTTTTGTTCATGAGCTGATGTGACTCAAGGTTAAGCTTTACTGTGGATGTTCAGTGTGAACCGAATCCTTGCTGGTGCTGAGCACTGAATCAAGAGAGCATTTGTTGAGAGTTAAGGGATGCCAGCAGGATCATCCTCATTAAAAACAAACAAACAAGCCCCAAACTGAGTAATTGCATTAGTGCTTTATTATATCTGGTAATATCTGCCCTCCTGTATAATTACAAGTGCCTTTTTTATTTACCTCCTCTAAGTTTCTGCAACCTGTGCTTACACATTTATTTTCTACAAGTGTATTCTTTAGCACAAGAAATGTGAACATGAATGCATGAGTCTGAAGCCCTTTCCTGGGCTGTACTCATCCACAGAATCACCTGTTTGCTGTTTGGGTTTGTACAATAATGTTTTGTCATTGTTTTGTGTCAATATTTGCTACTGAGCTGGCTCTGCCTTTTTTCTTCCACCCACCTTTCTCCCTATGCACTGCCAGAGAAGTGTGATTTGAATGAAGCCATTCCCAGAGATATTGCCATTTACAGCAGCATCACTGGCTATAATTTGTCAGGCAGAATCCATGGGGCTGGAGGGAAGATAGCAGGTGGAGGTACTGCTATATGTGCCCAGGGATCCCTGCAGCCCATCCTGAGCCAGCTCACTTGCCAGGCCAGAGAGGGCTGTTCCACATCTCAGGCCACAGGTGCTCTGTGGCTGCAGGGTTTTGAGCTGGCATATGGCTTTACAATTTCTAAGCTCTTCTTTTGCCCTTCTGCAGGGCTGGACAAGTCAGGCTCTCTTTCTTTGCCTCAGATTTCCTCTAGTAGAGAGGGATGGCTTGGAAAGTATCTTTGAGTGAAGCCCTAAACTCTGGGCACCAAAACCTCTAGAGCAGGAGTGGGGAAACTTTGCCAACAGATTTATTTATCCCTGGTGCCTGTGAAATCCTATGGGACAGAGACTAATGTTCTATGGTTTCTGGGAAGCCCTAGGTCAAAAAGCTGGGTTAGTAGCTATTCCTCCTAGTAAACTTCTTCCTTTGTCTTTCCAGTCTTGCTATGTTTGCCGTTGCCTTTCTCAACCATCAGGTTCTTGCTCCCATTTAGAAGCCACCAAACTTCTTAAATTATTATTTTTTTGAAGCTGGTTAATGTCACTGGACAGTGGAGCCATTCTGCTGCATAAACAACATGGTGCATGCTACTAAGAGACTCGAATGTGGCTGAGCTTGTGCTGTGGAAAGAAGAAGGAGCTGCTCAGGTCCGTTGTAGGAGAGATCCACCCAATGGCATGGATGGGGGGTAGGGGGGCCTTCAGCTGCCAGCACATCTCCTTTGAAGATCTCCATAACTCCAGGGAGGATCAGGTTGCCAGCAAACTCTCTCTTACCAAAACATCCTGCCCCTAGGAAAAGGAAAGAGGAACACAAATCACCAAGGGCCTTTTGTAGTCAGCCCCTCACGCTGTGAGTCTCATCCTGCCACTGCCACCATGGCAGGTCCTCTAACAGGGCAATAGTCCCTTGTAAGGACCTTCTGTAGCTGGACTGAGGGCCAGGAGCATTGTCCCCATTTGTGTAACTCACTAACCTGCTTGGTGCATTTAGGATCCAAAGCATTTTTTGGTGGTGCTGGAGATAGCCAGCACCCAAGGATTTTTTTGTTTTCAAAGCCATCTCTTTCAAACAAATTGTCACACCAGGTGATTAGCAAATTTCACCTGTGTGTGTTGTTTTGTAAACTCTTGGGTTGCATAATTGAATAAGTGACTGTACAAATCATATGGACAAAGACAGGAGAGGGCATGATGTTCTAAACAGGTGAAAAGGGGTGAAAAAGAATAAAAATAATGATTTTTTGACAGGAATTTTCAAAATAGTGGAGGCATGAGCAAGAAAAAAGAGAAATTTTTGGCATGGGCACAGATAAATATGAGTTTCACGTTTTTGAAAAGTACAGATGATCTAAATCTATTCATTATTTGAAATTCATATCTGGTCCTGTGCAAGAAGTGTAAAAACTGATACTGACTTTTAGGAATGTCCCTCAAGACCTTTATACACCCACATTCTGTTGCTTTCCCTTTCATCCTCTTGTCAGTCAATACTTAACCCTTTTGGATTCTGACCTTTTGGTAGTGTGAGGGCTCGGTATGGAGCTGATCAGATAGTTAAAAGGATATTCTTGCATATTTTCACAAATCAAAGTACCACACTTGATTTACTGTGATTTGTGAGTTATATTATTGCAAATACACAGGAGCTGGTTCACTGAGGTGCTAAGTCTCTCAAAATCTCCCCTAATTGGCTTCACAAACCCCGATTTATTTGAAAATTCATCCCATATATTTTTTTATTCTTTTTTGAACATTGAGTCAGATGTTTAAAAAGCACCCTGTATCAAATCATCAAGTATAGAAGTTTCCATGTGATTTGCACATTTATTAAGTCCCCCTAAACAGAGCAAACAGATTATAAGGCTTGTAAGATAATATAATTAACTGATAAAATTTTTAAAAACCCTCTAACCCAAATGGAAGTAAATGTGCAAAATAACAACTAAACAAAAATATTTAACCATCTCTTCACTCCTAAAACATTTCTATGTATGCACCAGTTTCAGGCTCACAGTACTACCCTTGACTGTCGCCTAGTTTCAGAAGAATAAGGAAATTGTTACGGAAAAGGTGACAATAGTATGTCTTGTTGGAACTGAGAAACAAAATGAAGCAGCTGTACATCAGAGAGAAAATCTGAACCAAGAGACTGATAATGAGTGTGGCAAGTATTTTTTCTTGCTTATGGGTGGAAAAGCCAGTGAAGTCTCTGTTTGAAGACAAAGCACGTAGTAATGTGATCATAAAAATCTCCTAATGGGGACTATGTGATGTTCCATAAATGCATTCCTTTCAATACATCCACACACCGTCTTTCAAGGTTGCCTGAAACGGTAGAAGGGATATGATAACATCGGCATAGCTGGCTGTGCACAGAGCTGATACTCCTGTTTTGTTATTATTGCTATTATTTGTGCTGTTATTATTTAATACGTGTGTTGCAGCAGCTTCTCAGAAGCTCAGATAAAAAACATCACCCCATTTTTGCAAAGCACTGTCTGTGCTCTGAAAAGCCTGCAGTTGATGGAAACAAGTGACATTTAGAGGGTGGGGAGATGAGTACCATAATTATGGGTGGGGCTGCTAGTATTACCTGTTATTAAGGGCTTGCCTGACACTTCCCATTTTAAGACCTGTTTTTGGTGGTTTGTAACTGCTTAGTAAACTTTAACCATTTGTCTTTCACTAGACTTCCGACCTTGGCTGCCAGTGCAGCTCAGTCATTATTAACAGACTGATTTATTTCATTTAGGTTTGGAGGATGGCAGGGTTGGGGCTGACAGAAGCTGCGGCTTTAGAAAAATGCAAAAAAATTTGGTCATTGTGCCTGTCAGTGTTTATCCGAAATAAAGACTCAAATATTATGTCGCTGTTTCCTTCTATTCCCCCAGCTGTCTGTCTGCATCCATCTCTGAGCTCTTGGCTTAGATTTGTCTTTCTGTTCTGCGTTTGTACAGTACCTTACTCAGCTGAGTGCTGGTCCATGACTGGTACACCTATAAGCAACAGAAGTCCCAAAAAAATACTCTTGTTTAGCACAGAACAAGTGCTGTTAGGAGGCAGAGAAATATTCCCTGTACAGAAATCCTTCACAATCTCTTCCTTACTGATTGTGACCCTCAAATTACTTACCTTTTCCCGTGCTTACAGTGCTGGAAATGTATAATATTCAAATATGAGTGACTTTTCTTGTCAACAATAGTTCCTTTTAGTAAATGTTTTTTCTAAAAATAAGGAGGTTGGTTTTTAGACTGTTTAAACAGAGAAGTAGTGCTGTTGAAGGATTAAGCTGAGCAAAAGATTATTCCTTTTACCTGTATTTTTGGAGTCAGCACGGAGAGGAAGGGAATGAGCCACTGAGTTCATATTTCCACTGGAAGTGCAAAGCAGAGGGCCAAGATTCATTAAGATTGTTATAGTAAGTCAATATGACCTTTCTCTTTGTATTTTGCTTCCTTCAATTTACTTGAAATTGGACTTAGCAGCAAACACTGAGTTCAGGACATGTGAATTTCTTCAGCAAAGGTCAATATTTTCAACTGTGAGGAGATCATTGTTTCAATAGTGATTTTTGTGTTGCCTATAAAGCCTCACAGGCCATTTCATCCTTTATAGTCAGTATTTTTCACTCCCTTTTAACTAAAGAGTTGAGGAAATCTGATGTGAGTTGGTCATTTAGAATAAACGCAAAAATTACTAGATTTCTGTTACACCAAGTTTTTGACATTGTGCTTTCCATACCTGAAGCCCAATCATGCAAACTTTCAGGTTCTGTTTCAGGTTCTTTTGCTTCACTTTTAAATTTGATTATGAGCAATTTTGTTCCCCTGTGAATATTCTTGACATTTGCAGGAATTGTCCCAACATATAACCAAGACAATAATGCAAAAGTTTGTAGGCTGAATATTTGGACCTGCTCCTGTTGGGATTAAAGATATTTTCTTAAATGCAGACCAGTTCTCTCCTCGTAACTGGTTATGGACCATGTAATCTATGGCACACTTTTAGAGTGTAATCATACGGAAAAGTCCTTGACCAAAAAAAAGCAACCAAACAACACTAGGGCTCAACAAGCCACAAATGTGCTCTGAAATCTGAGTGTGGGCAGACCCAGCAGCAGGCAGTACATCATGCAGAGGGCAAGTTTCTGTTGATTTTAATAAACAAACAAAAAAACCCCCCAAAAAAACCAGTACACCCTCTAACAAATCTGGTTGTATCTAAGAACTTCATATGGCTCTGACTTGTGATTAACTTATTCTTTCCTTGTTGGGTGGCCTCTATTAGCTTTCAGTGATGTATCAAAATATAACCCTTCTACTCCAGTCTTTCATCCTTGCTCACAGGTCTGCCAGATGAAAAGGCAAAATTGACTTGTTTTCGTTTTGTGGACCATACATTTCACACATGCACAAAACTCCTGCGAGGGTCAATGGGAGTATGTTATGCAGGGATTGAGATGAGAATGCACCCTTGCTTGCTGATATTTTTCCTAGGATCAGGTGGAGAGGTGGTCTTCACTAACACCATGCCAGGCTCATGCCAGCTGCTCCAAGTGCATAGAATTATATAATTGTTTAGGCTGGAAAAGATGATAATAAGCCTATTTCTATGCAAAAGAGGTTATTTATAATAATTTCTGCCAGCTTCTAACCACTGGTGTGTGGGCTTTTTTTTTTTTTTGAATCAGATGTTTACAAGAAGTTGGGCTTTTGGGTTTATTACTTCAGTGTTTTAATGCAGTGCTAATGGTCATCAGGCCCATCTGACTCATCCAGCCCAAAAAACAACTTATACCCTTTTCTAATGATAAAAACTAAAGTAAAAGATAAAATAAAGTGTATTTTCCTGAACAGCTTGGTTTTTTTCTTCCTAGCTGGAATTAATGTGAAAACACAGTAAGACACAGAATCTGCAAAGAGCTGAGCTGAAACCATTTGCTCTAGTTGTGTGCTGCTGGGAGGGGGCACTCAAATGGTGAGTGAATCTGCTAGGAGCCACAAGTCAGATTCTTTAGAAACCACCAGCCCTAAAGTGATGATCTCACCACCCAACACATAGAGGCATATTTGAAAAGACCTATTTTGCCAAAGTATCTCCCTTGAGTCCTTCCAGTGAGATACAGTAACTAAAAGTGTGGTGGAAGGTCCTGTAAATGTCTCTGCGAGCATTAGACAATCTCAGACAAACTCTGTGCTTCAGCAATTTTATTTTTTTTTTAATAAGAAGGAAAATAAGGAAAACTAAATGAGTAGCTAGTAACATATATCTGTATCACAAAGGAGGCTTCCAAGTTGGTTCAGACCATTGGAGGGCCCTGAGGGCTAAATTGTTCATAAAAACCAAAACTTACCAGGAGCTGGTCTTTCCTCCATGGCAAGGCTGAATGCGATGGAAGAACCTGAATTTCTTGCTCCTCCTTTGTGTGGCTAGACAGGTCTTCACCAGCAATTGCATTTCTTTCATGAGCTTGAAACCCATACTAACATTTTAAAATAACAAGCAATAACTGTGTAAGCTTCCAAGCTTTCCAAAAGCCTATTTATAGCCTCATATACTTATATAGATACAACTAAATTCCTATATATGCTGACATCCCCAGCTGATTTTATTAGATGAGCGAGCCCCTGTTGGATCCCCAGCCTCAAATGATACTTCTCATTCTAGAGGGGCCCTCAGATAGTTGCATGTTTCACTCTTGCTTTCATGAAAAAAATATTTGCAAAATACGTACCTTTGTTCAAGTGGGAAGTGCTAGTTTTAATCCTGGTTTATATGAAGGAAAAAAGCTGGCTTGATTTCTCCATTCAGGCCTGCCTGAAATCCTTATCATGCCCAGTAATATAGTATCACATGGGAGATGAATTCCTTTGTCACCTCACCTAGAATAGCCTATGACTTTCTTCTGAAACATCCACTTGGAAAGAAAGTCCACAAAAACATCTCTGATGCTCCTACAGGGGTGCCCCCTCTAAATCAAGTTTTATGGAATGGAGGAAGAAAAAGGAAAAATCAGAGAAGGCTTCATCAAATTGTGGACTAGGAAGCCAAAGATAATGCTGTGCTTAGTACATCTGATGCTCTTCTAGAATCTAATCTCAAATTAAAAACACGCTAGGGCCAAGGAACCCAGCAAAACCTTTGGGAGGTTCTTCTAGTAGTCAAACAATTAGCACTTCTAAAGTCTAGTCTGAACTTGCCCAGTTTCAGCTTGCAGCTTCTGAGTGATATTACACCTCCGTCTTCTGCACCACACAGCTCAGTATGAGGTTCTGTTCTTACAGGCTGACCAAACCCATCCCTTCATTTTCCTGGTGATAAAGTGCCAGCCTTTTACTGCATGAGGCAAACTTTCTGCACCTACTCTGCTTTACAGCTTATCAACCCTGCTCGCCCACAGACACCAGGATGGCATGAACTGGCTGCATCTAGACTGTGCCTGAAATACTTCCAAGGTGATGTGGTGGGCTAAAGCTGTTTGGCTTGTCGACCAGACTCACACATACATATGGCAGCCCCTGGGACAACACAGCATGGAAAGCTGGTGTTCCTCACTGGGAGCCCATATTCTGGCAGCCCTTAAGTGCCCTTGGACATCTCAGGAGATAACCACTGTGTCCCAAAGTTCTCTCACCCGTGTGTTAAAGACTTGGTCTTTTGGCCGCTACAACTCCTCAGGTTTTGGATATTTTCCACCATCAAGCTGTCTTTGCTTTCCAGGATAGTCATATTCTATAATGACCTACTACAGTCGCAGCTGCTTTGCATCTTTGTATTGGAGTGGATTAGAAAATGCAGTTTGCTTACTAATAGCTTGGCCTGCATCAGTGACCTCTCTTCTTTCTTCAACCCCAGTCTTTGTGTCATCTGCTGAATTTCTTAACAAAGATTTTGTTTCTTTTTCTGGGTCACTGATAAAAATGCAAAATAAATCAGCTGGTTTTGTTGGCAGAAAGGGCCCATGGGACTGTCCCTTGCAACTTGTGGGTTCTTAAAAAAATGGGTTTCTTATTGTATCAACCACAAACTTTCCCCAAAGGTAAACTGCCTAGGAAATGACTCCTATCAGTATCCCACTGGTATTCCAGAGCACAGCTCTACTGCACAGGGAGAAGAGATTTACGCATATTGAATTCACTGTTACTACTTTGACAAATAGTGTAATCCCTCAGAGCTAGTTCCTGCATAATCACTTCTGTATGTTTTTTACTGACCTTAGAAACAGAACTAGAGATAAGAATGGTTGAGAAGATGGAAGGCAGCTTACCAGACCCTTCTTTGCTTCGGGCTGAAACAGACTGCCTGGAAACTGTTAAAAGATGTGCTCCAACTTCCAGTGTTTTCTTCAGTTTTGCAGTGACAAGGACACCCTTTTAAAGGTTTGGGTTAAAGGAGGGATGTGTTTTGAAGGTATACAAAAGGAAGAAAATGTGTTTTTATTTTGTGTAACAGTCTGAACAGGTACCACTCTGTGTGTTTTAATCATGGCAAAGACAGAACTGCTTCTGTGATGCTTTCATGCATCAGTTTCTTTTCAGAGGGAGTCAGTCAGGACTGCAACCCCAAACAGATGGAATAAGTTTAATGATCAACTGAAATGGGAGGCAACGTTATCTGGTTTAATACATTTTAAGGCCTTATCTTCAAGAGTTTGAATTAAGGTTGTGATGACTCCAAATTGCCTGCTCCTTTCGATTAAGCATTTTGCAGAACTGTGCTCATGTTGTGATTACACATCTGCATCTGTGGCTTTTGCTCCCCAGCAGGTTCTCAAGAAGCATATGTCTTAGTGTATCCAAGTGACATCAAACCAAAGTTTGTTGAACTAATTATTCTTTATTTTCCTGAGTCTTTCTCCTCCCACTTCTTTCAAATATAAGATTTTCATTTATCTGGATTTCTGAATTCTCAGACACAGCAAAGTCAAATAGATGAGATCTGCATTTTCCTCTAAAGGTGACAGTTGCACAAGAGATCACACAGTGAAATTTTAGCTAATGAAATGGTGATAATGTCAAATGCATCTCATGTCTGTCTTTGAGATGAATATAATGGAGTTGATTGAAGGCTCTGCAGATGGTCAAGGCCGTTCATGTATTACCAATATGGATTCTGTGTGCTGCTGTGTCTTCAGACTTACAGTTGTACACGCATTTCTAACATTTTCAAGGGTTAAAGCATGAAGAAATCTGAGCAATTGCGTTTACCAGAGTCTGTCAACAAGTTATTTAAAAAACAAGAACTAGGTTTTCAGATCAGATTGATTTATTTATTAGCAGAGCACATTATATGCCCGTATTATATACAGGGCACACACTTAGACCTTTTCTGCTAAAAATGAGATCCAGTCACAATATATACTTTATTTTTCATGCTTCAGCAAGTGTGCACCAGAATGCAATTTTAAGACTTTGAGAGAGAAATGGAAGTTGAATAACACATTTAACTTTATTTCAGTTTTTCAAATGTCCGTATGTGCTTCTACCCAGTACTTACTGTGTCTGTTTCAATATTTAAATGCTGGCAGACATGTAGAAACAATTGGGATATCTTGTGATCCCCATAAAAATCCCCACAACACACTGCTAATTCACAGTCTTCAGAGACCCACCGAGTATCTTCAGGGCTGTCATGTACTGCAGCTGTTATTTTTTGCAACTTATATGCAAGTGCATTAGGACTGAGTAAAACTGAACCGAAATTGTTGAAGACCACACACAAGAATACATTGCATTGTTTTGTTTATTAGCTAAAAGAGATCCCAGCCTGAAGAAACATTAAAATTTTTCAAGTGGTTTGCCCATGATTAGTGCCTCACTGAGGTTCTACAATAATTTAATTCATTATAAGCAATGTCATTTTATCAGTAGCATGCCACATGTATTGCCTGTGCATTTTCTTAAAGTCTAATTAACCTTCAATATCGTATGGGTTAGTTAGTGTTGAAGGCTTGAGTGTTGGGGTTGTTTTAGCTTGTGTTTTCTTTTAACACCGACCTTTTCAAATTCCCTCCTAGATAATGGGATATGACTTTTAAATGGAAGATATAGCTTTCAAAATGATTCAACATAATAAGAGATAAAACAACTGAGGAACTGAAAAAGCAAATAGTGCCTCTGACTTAAAAGGAAAACAACTATCAGTGCCCCTAGCAATTGTCTAATTTGGAGACATTTGAAAAAGACAGGTCTTAAGAGGGAAAAAAACCCTTAAACTGAACATCACAGCTTCAGAGTTGTGAATTTCATCTGGCATGAATTAAGAAGGGTGCAGATAAACAGTATCTGATGTAAAGCTTCACAGCTTGGAGTTAACCCACCAGCAAATTTCAGCAGGAGGAATGAGCTCAGGCTGGACCAAGATTCTGTGTGGCAGCTTTGGTCCCACATTACCAATCTGAACATGATGAATTGTCTTGTACTGGGAGAAGAATGGTTCTGATTCCAAAAGAAAGCTGGGGTGTGCCCTGCTCTGAGTTGCTGTGCTCTGGCCACACCAGCTCTTGGGTTAAAACAACTCAGAAAGACCCACAGCTCCTGTGGCATAGTCTGAGCTCTACTCCAAGCTGTTGCACTTTCAAAAAGGTCTGGAGGATCCAGACTGAGGTGCTGATGGACAATTATCATTCTCTGGAGTCATCACTGGGATCTGAAAGCAAGATCTGCTTTTAGGTTAGAGTAGGGTGGGGAGATCACTTAAAGAGAGCAGCCTTAAGTGTGTGCCAGAAATAGGTATGGTTTCTGCACTGTTTTGACAACTCTCCAGATTTTATCTACAGTATTAAGAGCTGTTTTCTTACTACTGCCCTTCCCCCTCCCAACTTCCTCACTCCCACCTCTTTTTTTAAGGAAAACCTCTGGATCTTCTGGTGGTAGAAATACCTGGAATCCGTTTTCTTAACATACTCCAGAGGCTCAGATAACAGAAGACAAATATAAGAAACACAAGTTTATTTATTTGGAGGCTTTAATCCTATGCATGTAAAGCAGATTTCCTGATCATTTGAAAACTCAGTCATGATCTGTGAAGGCTCAGGGTTGCCAATACTATTAGCATACCCACTGAAGAGTTTCAGCTGATGAAGTTGTGAGTGGTGTGCTCTCTGGTGTGCTCTCTCAAGGGAAAGTCAGGCTCGGGAGATGAGGTTTGACTTCATTTACTCCATGTGACCTTAGACTGCTGCTTAAAACAGTCAGCTCTTTGTTTCTCCAGCTGTCAAATGAAGATAATGATTCTTACCCATTCTTAGGACAGCACTTTGAAATTTATAAATGAAAATATTATTTATATTCAAGAGGTTCCCAGACAAGGAAAATGAATGATTTCCATAAATGCAATATATTCCTTCCTTGCATCATTCCAGTCTGGAATGTCATATCTAGTTTCTGGCACTCACACACACTGAGGACTGTGTGAGAGACAAGTACTTATAATGATTTTATACATATGCAGTCCCTCCCTATAGCAGGTCTTTGTATGTAATTTTCTGTATATAACCATATATATGTGTGTGTAATGGACACACAGAACACCACTTTAAGTGAGTGTGAACCATTTCATGTTCATGGGCCTGACTGCCTTTATAATGCTCAGATAGCAAAACTGGTAAATATTTTGTGTGACTTTAAAAGGCAATAACTTTATCAGTCTGCTGCCTAGCAAAATATAAACATTAAAAATATTACTAGTTAAAAAGATGATGTAATGTTTGTCACAGGAGGATGACAATGCCCTTACCTAATACAATACTAAACTAAGATCCATTCTGCATAATTTTGGTTTCTAAATAACGATGAAAAATCACAGTGAGCCTCTCTGAAAGGGTGATCAGCTGCCTGGGAAGCTCCAGGGAAAAACTCTTACTTTTTCAAGATCAGATGGTTGCAGTGGGCAAGTGCTTCTGTGAGAGTCAAATATCCAAGACAATGAGAGATCTGTTGCCACCTGCAACATGGCAACCGCACCTCCCTCCCCAACCAATGGACCAGAGTGGAAGTTCACTTCTGCCTTATGCTTAAGTTAGCTCTGCTGTTCTGTGGGGGCTGGACAAGAGTAACAGGAGATGTGTTGACTGAAAATTGCTGCTAAATACACCAGATGGGGAGCCAAAGCAGCTCACATCCCCAATCAGTAATTTATAACAAAGTCTGCACAGCGTGGAGAACCAATTGCTTGAAATCGATAGAGATTTAATGATCTATGAAGGTAAAACAAACCATTCTGCCAGAAAGCAGAAGGTGCTAACAAAGCCTTCTGAGTGCTGGAGGAGAGAGGGCTTTCTGGGGGAGGTGATGAGCATCCTGCAGTGGGTGCACTGGGGCTGCCAGGGCGCAATGTGGAAACCCTCTTTGGCCAACACCTACAGTCACTGCTGGGTGTCTGCAGTGTCAGAGGGTGGCAGGTCCATCTGTCAGAGGATCTGAACTTTTTTTCCTGACTGAAGTGGTGATGATCCACTTCCTGATGGATGTCCTGGGCCTGGATAAGGAGGAAGGGGAAGATGCTACATGAAGAGGGTATAGCAGAAACTCTCTGAAAGAAACAGTTCCAAGGAGGCTTTAGGAGACTTAAACCCTGCACAAAACTGTTCTAAATACCATTTCTAGTAGATCCAAGTAGTCCCCCAACACTATAATTAGAGGCTGCAGCTTAGGAGTACTGACTGATTTCTTGTTTACACTGTGTAATGTTTCACTGCTCCAGCCAGGCAGAGGTGAGACTGTAAGATATTTAGCACTAGAGTCATTATGAGGCCCTGAGGTGTACTTCAGGAATTATCTGGGCTTTGGCCAAATACTACATTAGACAATGGGGCATATTTATTACTAAGTGTCTTGTAACATCCTATCTCTTGTTAAGGTTTCTAAGACAGTGCAAGGAGAAAGAGACAGACCCACTAAACCCTCCAGTCCATCTCCTGTCCAGAGCAGGATTGCTCTCTTGAGTGCAATCACTTATGCTCTGCAAGCATAGTTTTAAATGTATTAAGAGATGCATCATTTAATTTATGAGAGTAATCAATACTCTAAAAGACCTGTCAATAATTTTACATTCTTTTTCTTATTTTTGCCATTACAAATATCTTCCTGTTGCAAGTTATGCCCACTGGTGTTCTAACCCTTCTGACATACATAGATGCCTATTGGAACTTCCACTGTTCATTGCTTAGCCAATACTTACACCTTTAGGGCCAGACTTTTACACACTTACCCATATTTTGCTTTATAAGTAGGTCTGTTAAAATGTAGGGGAAAAAGATGGAATAAAAATTAAAGTGCTACTCCACAGGAATAAAGGTGCCCCAATCCACCCCTAAACTATTTTAATCTTTCCATAAAGTCAGCCCAGACAATCCCTTAGACACTATTGTTGCTCTCCACTGAACCTGCCCTTTTAGATGTTAATAAGGTACCCAGGAGTGAATTTAGTATTCCTAGTGTGGTCACACCAAAGCCATATGGAGTGGAATCTTTTCTTCCCTTTTCTAGGAGGTGATATCTTTGAATTTGCAGCCAAAAATTTCCCTTTCTCTTTTTTTGCTCAGTCACTTTTAATACACTCTCTACTATCACCCTCAGGCTTCTTTCAGCATTACTTTCCTCATTTTCCCTTCTGAGGAATAACTGAGTTTTGGATTATTTTCCCTAGATGTCTACGCTCAAATTTCTTCAAGTTGAGAGTCCTTCTGTTATTTTTTTCCCACAGGTCATATCATATGTCATCAGCTATTAAGTACCATTCTAAATGTGGATTATAAGTTATGGATTTCATTTTCATTGATTTTCAAGGAGGAGGAAGGAATTTAAGATTACCAACATGTCTGAATTTAAATTCCACCTCTCTCATCAGCAGCAGAAATAATGGCAATTTTATTCATTACAATTTAATATATATTTTGTTTAAGATCAAATATTTTCACAAATATACAGCTGAGAAATTGAAAATCTTCTCCTTAGTAATCCAGAAAATAAATACTTTAAACTGTTATTCATAGCCAAATGAGAATTAGAAGATGGCATATTTAGGGTGTACTGTAATTAAGTCTCAAGGAAAATAAGTAGGGGAGTACTCTGTAAGATGACTGTAAGATTGACTGGGAGAAAACTGTAATTTAGTAATTACAATTCCTTCTCAACTCAGAATGCTATATTTGGCGATGTTATATGTAAATTATTTTAAACTAAATTTGCCACTGATGTAAACTGAAAAATTAATCCAATTGAACTATACATTCTCTAATGGGTGAAGCAATTTTGTTCTGTTCTTGAAAAAGTTAAAATAACATACAAAGATGCTGTCAGTTACAAAAGTGCTGGAGAAAAAGAAAGTGTCTGTTACACATGGAAAAATTCTCCACTTAGCTGTACCTAGAGGGAAAATTCATTAAAGTAGTCCTTGTGAAGTTGAACACAGTTTGTTGCTTTGCCTGGATATATTGAAACACAAATAATTCACATTTCAGCTCCGTTTTAGAAGGCAGAGGAGTTCCTGGCATCAAAATTTCCTCTACTTCAGATTAGTTCATCAGATTGGATTGCATTTTCTAATGTAATCAAACTGATATGTGTCCTAAGTTCCTATGCAAAGGTATTACATGAAGATGGAAGGGTGTAAATTCACTTGAAGGAGGTTACAGAATGAGCTGTGTATCGGCAGGCAAACCACACCATGACTGTCAATAATCTCTGCATGCACATCGCTTGGTATGGAGCATTTCCCAGCATTAAGAATCAAATACGTGAGTGTGGCAGGGAAAAAAAGCTAGAAAAACTATGGGTTATTTGAAACAGTTAATTGATGTCAGTACAGCTTGAGCATTTTGTGAAATAAACATTTATATTTTAGTGGATGGTGCTGTTAATTGCTTGGCACTCCTATGCAGAAATAATTAAAAAAAATCCAGACCTTATAAGAAAATTGAACAGTTACACTTAGATCATGCTAGACTTTGGTAAATTTTTGGTGCAAATTTTTTTGCCAAAACATGTGGGTTTGTGTGAAATTATTTTAAACTGCCAGTCTTCATGGGTCTTTTTCTTCTACAGAAAGCAAAACTGATACAATATCTGAATGCCTCCAAAAGTGGCTCTTCAAAAAGTTGATTCAGGTCCAAATGTTCTTCTCTAGTCATAGTGAATTGACAGAATTTGGCATCAATTTTCTCAAAACAGTTCCGTGAAATTTTATCAGCTGTAACATGAGATCTCTAGAGAGCGACTCTGTCTCCATGACAGGAAGACCCGTCCCTTTTTCTTCAGCTGTTGCTAAAGTTGGTATTCCCCAGACAGACAGAGAGATTTGGTTGTAAGAGTTTTCATTGTTCCAGATAAATCTGCTTTCTGGGTTGATCCAGCTCATGTCACGCTCCCATTTTTACAAAAGCTCAACACAAAACTTGTAAGATTTTTTTCAGACTTAGTTTTCTTTGTCTTAAGTCTTCAGAATTCCATGGCTATCTCTGTATCCTCAGCCATGTGCTCTGCTGGTGTCCACTCTACCATGACAGTGTTGTGCTTTAGAGGACCTGGTGTGACCTTGGCACAACCAAATTCATTCAAATCCAAGCTCAAATTTATTCCAGGCCCAAGTAGGATGGTCTGGGGAGAGTTGTTCCTTCTCCCCAGATACCCTGGGCAGGTGTCCTGTGCATCTGCATCGGGGACCACCACGGGGGGGGATGGAGACACCTCACTGGCCATGGAGGGACACACAAGTGGCTGTTGTCTACAGCACTGTTGACACTGTCATTTAGCTTTCTTCCAGGGGAGATACTTGAGACGTGCTGAAAGGCATTGGCCATCAATAGGTATTTTATTCCAAGATTCCCACCAAAGGTCTTCCTCCTTCCACAGATCTTTCCATTGAGGAGGCCTCGGACAAGACGTATGGGTGAAGACAAACCAGACTCAGTTTCAAAAGTGAATTTAGTTTTCTTTTTCTGTAAGCACAGCCACAGTCTGGGATGATACTGCTCCAAAATTTGCAGTTCCTGACTTAATTAGCTCACATGGCTTGAGATACGTGACACTGACCATTACAGAAAGCCTGATAACAAAGGGTGATGATCCCACACAAACACTTTAAAATAACACAAGCTATACAGGAACAGAATCACTTGGATGCTGTGTCTCAGTTTTAAGGAAATTCTCCCAGAGATGGGAGGTACTAGAGTCTGTCCTTTAATTTGCCCTGCTCTGTCAGATTCTTCCTCTTTCATATGCTAACTTCCATTCTTTTCCAGGAATATAGACAATTTTGCATATTCAAAACTTTTGGAAAAGTACTCAAACCTTTTGATATTTATCCAGACCAGATCTAACACGGAAGTTTCCAAGCAGTGATGAACCTAGTAACCAATAGAGCTAAGTAATAATGAGCAAGAATAATTAAAAAATATATTACAATAATAAAATTTTAATAATAAAAATCCAAATGTCAGCTGGGAAAATGAACATTTAAAATCCAAATGTGGGTTCTGTAATAAGAATTCTCTCTGCCACTCTTTAGTAATGGCTCCAGAAAGTATGGCAGCATCCAAAACTCTGTAGAGCTTGGTCTTGAGTTTGTATTTTTTAAAGCAATTGGCAGAAGTCTCCTTGAAGGGCCAGCCTTGGGCATGGAGACATGGGTGAGCACTACCATGGACATCATGGATGGGTGAGCATGGGAGAAAGGCCTGATGGGAACTGATACCTCTGGAATGGAGGGACTTGGGGTAAAACTGCACCAGTGGATGCAGAACAGGGGTCGCAGCCTCTAGGTGCAGTCTCTACTGCTGGTGCAAGTTTGGCTGTACCTTCAGCAGCTCGTGCTGTGGTCGGTAGCAGAGCTCTACTGGGAGCCCACAGGTACTTGTTCCACTGGTGTGTGCTGAGCTGGGTACCCAGCTGGAAGGAGTGGGAGGTTACTTGTTGGGTGCTGCAGTAGGGCCCACAATCAGGCTTGCCTTTATTTATCTGAGTGGAACTGCTGGGAGTACGGCACTGAACTCTTCCATTTGCCTTTTACATGTATTTGTTCCCCTGCAAAAGAAGAGGGCTTTGGCATCAATAACCCCTCTGGGACAGAAGTAATAGTGGGTAGCCTGTACCCACCCCTCAGCCACACCAGGCTGTGCCTCATTATCTGTTCAGTTCAAGCCACCAAGCAGGGAGGATTCACGCTAAGGTGCCAGACAGTGCAGTGGTTAAATTATAATGGCTGAGGCTCAGACACCAGTTCCCTCCTGTCAACTTTGTTGTCAGGAGATGGTAGCCTGGCAGATGGGTGGTAACAAACCACTGGAAGGTAATAACAGCATTTACTCAATGAATGAAAATGAGACCCCTGTTTTATTTAAGGTTACTCTCTGCTGGCTTCAATATAATGCCATAAGGCAGTGAATTCTGCATTCGTTTCAGACCTGATTTGAGGAACTTTTACAGTCTATACTGAAATATCATTGGGGTTTAACATCTTGCTTGCATGGGGCAACTTACATGTCAGGGGCCCTGAATCTCATCAACTGCATTCTTCATTTTTCTCATCATCCCACCTGTCTTAGGGTTATTCAAAATGTCAGCTGACAAAAAGGGATATCAAGATTTAATTCATCAATTAAAACAAATTAGTCAAAGGCTTTTTGATCTACCAAAGTTTTGAGTTGTGTATAAGACCTGCTAGATGAGTACAGCTCTCTGGCCATTTTCCCTGTCAATATTTTGACCTTGAAAAATGCAATAGTGCAAAGGGTTTTAAGTACATGCTCGAATTTCAAGACAGACCAAAGGAGCTAAGAAAATGCTTAAATGGTGCTGTAAATACACAGTCTGGCATCATTCTACAGCCTCAGCTTTATTTACACCGTGTGATGGGGGGCAGATTGATTTTATCCTTCTGCCATGTTCATGAGAAAAGACTTAATTTTGAAAGTATGGTGGTAGCAGTGTGAATGGAGTCCTGGGGTTACCTGGAGACAGGTACAAACAAATTGAACGCATTGAAAATAATTCCTGTGACAATCGATTGCCCTTCAGAGTGGAAAACGTCGTTATTAAAAGACATGGAAGCTGGCAGTAACAGAAAATAGCTATGCAAGCATATATGTATATATAGCACAGCCATGAGCCACATAATTTTGGAAAGATTAGAATGTTCAGCCCAGAAATTTTGGGTAGACTCCTTGACATATCAGTGAGCCTATTCCTTGATGTTGTGTCAGTCCATCTCGTGAGTTTTGGCCCAGCCGATGCTTAGGATAGACTGACCATAAACTTACAGGGACAGGATAAGGCTTTCTGCTTATGGGGAAGAAGCCAAGCTATTTATATCCACAGGCATAGCTCTCACAAAACCTTAGGAATCCCTTTGGGAGGAATGAGAGAGAAAGAAAAAATTAAGATAGGTGACTTGGTTTTAGAGAGGCCTTCTTTCCTAACTACACCAGCCACTGCCTCCTCTGGCACCAGTGCCCCGGTAGTGCCACCAGAGAAGTTTTTGTACAAGTTTAGAGCTGCCTGCACTTTTCCAGCAAGCAAAGTGTTTTTTTCTGGCTGCATGGTAAATAAAGACCAGAAGTATATCAGGCGAAGATGTGTGTATCTCCAGAAAGATTATTTGTCAGCCTGCAACAGATCTTCATCTTGACTAGCCTCTATAAATTTAAGTGCGTTAAGTACTGAAGCACTGAAATATTCTATTTTCCCCAGTAACACAAGTCAGTTAAAATGATTCAATGTGTTTGTCTTCCTTTAACCAGCTGCAATCTTCAAGAAGAAAACAATTGATATTCCTCTGGATGCAAAATCACATAATGTAATTTAGCGGCTAAATACTGATATGTGTTTATTAGATTAGGAACCTATTTATTGCCTTTTTTTTTTTTTTCTTTTACCACAGTATCTACAGCTATCCAAAATCTTCCTTGACATTTCTCCACTTTATGGAACCAGCTGAACTAGGCAGGGGTGAAGCTGCCCTGTGAACATTTCTATTAGGTTGGCAAAAGTGCCCTGAGCAGCTACTCGTCTTTTTCCTGGCTCATGTTTCATTCCCTTTCTGAGCTAACCTTATGGAGATGTCTGTTTAAGTGAACCTGAGCCAGCGAAACACCAGGCAACAGACTGAAAATCTTGGTTTAATTGAGTCATCATGCCAAGCGCACGGGAAGCCTGGTGGCACTGACAGAGTGCTGGGCAGTGGTTTGGAGGGTTGGTTGCTTCACCAGCTCCAGACAGGCTGGGCCCAGATGAGCTCACCGACCGCGGGGTTCAGAGCCAGCCCGTATACGAGCAATAGGATGCAGAGGTTCTGCTGTGCGAGAGACACCCCAGCATCAGCCGCGATCCCGGCAGGGCTGATGCATCCCACAGCCCTGTGACTGCTCAGAGGCAGCAGCTGTGTGCCTGTGAAGCAGAGATTTTCCAAGAAAGAGTAGTACCCCCTGCCTGAAACTGAGTGTGTGTTTGGGACAGGGGCAGTAGATTCCCATTAAATAGGAGCGTGTGTCACTCAAATGCAGAGACTTGGCAGATCTCCAGGGGCAGAGCTTCAGAAGTTACAAACCAAACTCTGCCAGAGCCCTGTGGGAGCTCTTTTTGAGAAAACAGTGAACAATCAGGCCCAAATCCCAGGAAGACTGTTATCCCCTCTGGAGGCAAACCAAAGAAAATGTTCACACCAGCACTTCTACATAAAAACAGAGTTTTGGTGTTATTCTACTGCCAGTGTAGTTGGTTGTCTTCCTGGAAAAGCTGATGAAGAATGAGCTCTGCATCTTTGCTGTCACATGTAAGTTTTGTCTCCAGAGTTATAGTGATAGTGGGAACATCTTCAAAATCTCTGCTGAAACCCAGGGCCATATAGGCAGAAATTAAGCACAGCTGTGCCTAGCAAACAGTATTTAATAAGACTCCATAAAGTGGAATCTCTATATAAGTGATGCTGCAGTCACGTATGGGACTCATTTGGAGAACAAGATGCAGGCCATGTGTGGCTTCCCAGAACTCACTATTGACATGGTAGATTTTGTGATCTCCTGTACATTCCTGATATTTTTTTCCTTGCCTTAGGCTTCTCCCATTTGTTAACTGCCTATGCAAACATAGCCTCCTAGACCAAAGTGCTGTCTCTCCTGGTTACTGGAAATTTTGCCAATGACTTGTGTGGGACTGAGATTTAATAATAGCTCTATGAAATATTTTCATGCTTGGTGTATAAAATAATTTCATACTCTGTAGACTCTCTTGCTTTGATATATTGGAAAATGAGCAACATTTACCGTCTCTGACAATTAAGAGTGCCACATTTTCTAGGTATGGTGTAGAGCGAACATGCAGGCTATAATTAAAAACACTCCATGATGCACTGATCACCAAAGAGGCATTTGTTTATTCTGCCTACAGTGCAAGTTAGCCATTACAATATAGGTCTATCTATAATTACTTTAATATAAATAAAGCTGTAGTGTCTGTGCTTTACCCAGCTGAGGGCTACACTTGAGTTTTAGCAGAGCCAGAGGGATGAATGTAATTTGTTTAACAGATCAGTCAGATCACAACTGGCCTTGTGAAACCAAGGTGATAACCAGAGAGGCCAAAAAGAACCAGCCACCTACGGACTGGGATCAAATGGGACCTTCTATGTGGGGCCCTGCAGAGCACTGATGACACCTGCACTTCAAAGGCAACCCACAGAAGAAACGTGAGCCCGTGACCTTTGGTTCTTCACAACAAACAAACAAGATCAAGAGGTGGCTGTGGGGCTTTCTTAACTCCATTTGATACTATGGTAGGAATATGCAAGCCATTAGGTCTTGCTCTGATTGAATTTGCAATTTATCTGTTTTGTCTAGAAGCTCTCCAGAAGGAATCATTCTGGATTTAGAGTTTGTTCAGAAGAGCTAAGTGTGTATGGGAAGGGCTGCCTTGGTAGCACGCTTGCGTTGAGCAGCAGTGCAGTTCTCGATCCGTGCACAAGTGAAACAAGTTGGGCCAGTGGAGCACAGCCCTGCTGGCCTGCCTGGCCCCAGAGCACCAGGCATGGATGGAGGCTGGCTCTTCAACTGGTTTTGTGTCCCCGATGGACATTGCTGGGTCAATAAAGCTCTGCTGGGCGGACCTGGCCAAAGTCGTTTTGCCTTTCTCCTGGAAGGCATTTGAGTTACACAGCTAATGACAACACCAAAAAAAGCAGCAAATATAAACATTCTGATTTAAAAAGTCCCTGTTCCTATGTTTGCTGCACTTGCCTACACCTGTCTCTGTGACATTATAATACTGCCAGTTCTCTGGTATCCACTGACTATTTTGGGGAGCAGAAATGGTAAGACTCAAGCTTCTAATGCAAGTATAAGAAAAAAGAAATATATAAATATGTCTGAACTCAAAAATTATAAACTATAAATGCAAAAATAGGCAAAAGCCTATTGCAATTTTTCTCCTCTGACATCTTTAACAATACCAGGGGAGAACAGCTTTACCACATGCTGGTACCATCCACACTGCGGGCACCGATCCAGATCCCTACTGTACATCAGTTTTGTTCTGTCCTAAGTGGGATGCCAGTTCTGCTTGTCTACAGGACAGGCTGTATTTCTATTTGCAGTGCCATCATCCTTGCTCAACCACTGCTCATGCTCCTGATCTTCCACTTTTCCTTCAGTTTTGCAGCTACTGCAGTATCCCAGCCCTGGGCAGGGGCTGATCCAGGAGAACTCACTCTATTAGCAGTAGAACAGTGAGGAAAAGCACAAGGAAGAAGGATATTCACAGCCTGAGTCAGCACATCCTTCTTGTTTACTGTCCATTGCACAAACCATTGCTGAAGGGTGATGCAGGTGTAGGACTGAGTGCTCAGCAATGACAGACGGGTAGGGCTGGTGAAGATACAGCCCAGCAAAGAAATCCAGAGGGAACTGCAACCTCAGCTCTCTCAGAGAGGAGCATGTAAGGGCACATAGTCATGCCAACCAGGAGTGCTGCTTGTTTCCACATGAGCAGCCAGTTTTGGGGTCAGTTTTGTCATAGTTTTCCCTATGGCAATAGCAGCAAATGCATCCTGAGTGCCGAGGAGCTGCAGCATTAGTTGCTGTCTCTTTCTTGATGAAAATACTAATGTGTGACCTGCATACTATGGAGGAATTGGAAATTTTAGATCATTACTGGGGAAAAACATGGCAAAGATTAACTTGTCTCACCGTAATGCTGGTGTCTCCTGCAGCAGAGAAGGAAGAAAAGGCTTGACACTACACTGAATCCACTTTTGTCTTAGCAGGGTACTGGCTGCATCTGTTTGAAAGGCTTGTATTGTATCACTGCTCTTTGTTATCAGGTTTCCCATGGTGGTCAGTGTTACATATCTTACATTGTTTGAGCTAATTAAGCCGGGGAATCAGGGAAAGCACATTTCCGGCGGGGATTTATTGCCAAAAGATATTTCAGCTGAAGGGGGAAAAAAGGAAATCTCCCTTTATGTCCAGCATTCCTGAGCTGTTTCATAACATTCAGCATTCAGCTTCATGGAAATAAACTGACAATAACGTAAAGAACTTTGAACTTGAGCAGTTTCCCTCTGTTTTGTGGAATTTAAAAGCACTCTAAAGAAAACTAAGGATCTGTGTAGCCACAAAAATAAAAATACTTGAATCACCTCAGTTGGAAACATGTTTGTTAATAATTTACAGACAAATGACTGTTTGCTCTCCAGGTGCTTTGTACCAAAAAAAATAGAGTATTATTTGCACCTGATTTTATACTTTTTTTGCTAGAGAAGTGCAAGTGACAGCATTTTACATCTTCACTGGTATCAATTTGTAGGATGCCAGCAGGGGCAGAGGGACCTGGTTCTGTCCTGCCTGCACCCAGCACAGAAGGGGTGCTCAGAGCACCTGGCAGAAGGAGGGCTGAGCCCTGTCTACGTGCCTGGCACCACTGAGCTGAAGCACCTTTTACAGCACCTCCAGCTGCCCAGCAAGTGCTGCCCGTGGGGCAGAGCCCGGGCTGCAACGTGGCTGTCGGCCCAGGAGAAAGGGGAAGCTCTGCTCTTACGTATGGGATGTCGTACACAGGTTCATTGTTAGGAAATCCTGTGTGTGAACAAAGCCCTGCTTTTCTTCCAGATGGTATTAATAATCGCTGTCAGTAAGGCTGGTGATGTTGACAGTTTGTTCATTTTCACCAGTAGGTCTAAAAGGCTTTGCTGAAAGAAGTGAGGATGATGATCCTCTGACTGCCAAGGTACACCAACAACAACCAGGGATCACTATGGATTATTAAAGGCATACTGTGTTTTGGATGAGAAGGTCCTGGTTTCGGTTTTGTGTAACTTTTGTTAAGCTTTGACTGTTCGTCATGTCTTCTGAAGCATGGTTTGTTGGCTGTTTTGTTTGGTTGGTTTGGTGTTGTTTTTTCATTTGTTTTGTCGGTGGTGGTGAGGTTGGGGTTTGTTTGTTTGTTTGCTTGGGTGGGTGGGGTTTTGGGAGGTTTTTTTGTTTTTCTTATAATAGTAGTTTCAGCTGAAACACTTCAGCTCTCCCAAACATAATGGGAGAAAAGAATTTTCACCCATGGGAAAAGAAAAAGCTGGCAGCTTTATCTTCAGAAAGCATTGGCAGTGCCTCTCATTTGAGGCAGGAACTGAGAGTCTGGTACCATTGTCAGTGAAAGAAAATGTACTTTAAGTTTACTAAAATTTGATTTCTAGCATTTGCTAGTTTGCAGATACTCACCACAGAGGAGAATATTTTAGCCAAACTTCCCTGGTATTTGGCCTACAATGAGCAGGCTAGAAGGTGACATGTCATTGCAGCCAGTTAATCCTTTAGGTCAAGTGAGAAGAGTCTGGAATAGAAGGGATTCCAACTACTAATGGCATGTATAGGTGTCAGTGAAGCTGAAGATAACACTTCAGTCTTTCCTAGATTGTTTTTAACAGGAAATTACATGCCAAAACTGTTAAAATGGTTGTGTTGCCATTGAAAAGTCAGACACTGAAAGTCAAATAGGAAGAATTTCTCAATTAAGGTTTTCTTCATAATCCCACACCAGTCCCTTTGAGAAGATTTTATTATTATGATCCATCTTTAATTAAATGATGATGTTAATTTTTTTCCCGAAGTCCCCGTGCTCATGTAGTGCAGAGGGTGTCTGTGCTGTTAAAATTAATGAAGACTGTATTGTAAAGAAAGTCCTTGGGCATAGGGTTCTCACCCCAAGTGCTCCTGCAGCTGGAAAACAAAAACGTGCAGCCCATGAGGCAGCAGGTTACAAGAAGGGAGAGGATTACATGGTGTCTTAGGAGTCTGTGGGATAGCACATTTGCTCTTGCCACTGCATCTGGATGTGCTGCTGACTAAGTCACTTAGAGCAGGTTTTTCACTGGTGGATGTTAAATGCAAAGCTGTCACTTCCAGGGTGCCTACTTTTGCTCTTCCCAGGAGAGGCACTGGGCAAGAAGCACCGAGAGAGAGGTTCCTCACCAGCAGGCCAGAGCTCCGTGCTCAGCTTCCCCGTGTTTTTTCCTGAAAGCAAACGAGCCAGACCAAAGTGCAGAGCACGTTGATACTGAGCCTGCATTCAGATAAGTGGGACACGTGTAGCATGCTTTGGTGGGGAGAAACCTGCTCTGGTGCATGCAATAAACCTTGGGAGGGAAGGAGGTGGGGAAAAGCTGCTGTGGAGCTTGCTGCAGAGTTTCCTTCTCCTGTTGCACTGATACACTGATCACACAGATAGGCCCTTTGATTGACCTGCTGAGCTCATAGAAAGTTGAAGGAAAAGTCCTCTGAAAATGCCCCTGGAGGTCAGAAGGACTATGAGTGCTATGTAAGCAACATGAAGTCTAAAATCAAGCCTCTAAAAAAGCATCTCTAAGCTGATCATCTTCTCTCACCTCTTTTCCACTACAAGGGAAGACAAAGCAAGAGGAAGGGGAGAGAGAGAAAGAACACTGAATATTTCCTTTGTTCTACAGAAGCTCAGGTGCTGAACTTGTTGCAAATTTTCTTACGTGCAAAAAGGAGCACCTGGTGTTTTTGGGCTGTTTTCCCCCTCAATCCTAATTCCCCAATCCTATCATACTGGAATCCACTGAGATTCTGGTGACAGGTGCTGGACACCTGGAGAATGAACAGCAAAGGCAGTGATGCTGCTTTCTCGCAGCAACATGAGGATGAGCAAGAAAATAGGGTCCTTATGGATCCTCTGTTATGGCCATCTGAGTGCCCAGAGCAGAGCAATCTCGTGGGCTGAGAGCAGACAAGGAGCAGCAGCAGCAGCACAGCATTTTCCTGAGGCCATGGATTGAGACGGAGCTGCTGCAGCCTTAATAGACACTGCAACAACCATGGCAAATGTGACCTGCTCTATTATTGAATTGTGTGGTGCTGTTTTGCTTTTCCTTTAATATTGGTAATTATGCAATTTCTAGACAACTTCCCTGTCATAACCAGGGCAGCAATGCTGACAAAACAAGCTTTAAATAAGCACTTGTCAAAGTAACAGCTATTTTTGTTTGCCCTATTTAGCACCGTGTTTAAGGTCTACAGTGGAAATCTCAGACAGTTTTAAATACATGGTGCAGTTACTTTATCACTGCATCACAATATTCAAAATCCCTAAAGCCTGGAAAACAAAAGTGTTTTGACAGCACCTTTTGGTAGCTCCTGCCATCAGAGGAAGGTCAAAGCTTTTGCAGGACCTTCTTGAGAGCTGGGAAGTACAAAAGCTTAGGGTATATGAGCCCTTCTTTCAGGCTCTAAGGATTATCAGGCAGAGAAGATTCAATATCCTGCTTTCTCCCAACTCTGAGATCTCTGGAACATTCTCTAGAGGAGAAGAAAGACCAAAACCAACACCATAAGACTTAGCAGTCCCGTTGTTCCTCAGGTAGGAAGGAAACAGGAAGTACTCCCAAAGCCTCTTCACTCATAGTTAAGAAAACACAAGAAATCCTTCTTCCTTGCCTTCATGAGTCCTGTCTGAGGCGATGGACTCCAGGCTCCTCAGGCACTGGGCTATCTTGTTTGTCCAATGCTGGAGCAGAAGGCAGAGCTACAACCTCAGCACACAGCAAGTGGTTTCTTACCCGAGGCGCTGTGAAGGGGCCTCTGCAAGGCCCCTGCAGCCATGCAGCAGAGCAAGGATGTGCACAACCCAAAATACATGGAAGCTCCCTCTCCAGGCGGGGAAAGGGAGATTAGACAGGCAGTGACACAAGTGTGACAGTCATGGAGGAGTGCTTCCTTTAAGAAATAAAGCCACCAGCCAAGCACAAAAGGACTGCATAGTATCATATGGGAGCAATTGCATATTGGTTTATTTAGGCTATTTTCTATTTTTTGCCCCTCTGTCTCCAGACTACGGACTTCCTAGACTGTGCGCTCCTGGGAAGTTTGTGATGAATTTCCAGAGAGTTTCTGGAGCTCTGCTGGGACAGCTGTCTCACACAGTTACCTTAAAAAAAGCTGTGTGGAGGTGGAAAAGTGTTTAGAAAGTTCTTTGCTGCACTTACGATAGGGACAACAGGAGCAAAAACGTTTGGGGGTCCTGTGTTTTGAGCAACACCCTTGCTTTCCTCTCATTCTCATCTCTACCGGCGGATGCCAGAGAGACAGCCAAGGCAAACATAACACATGGGAAATGGTCTGTTAACCCAAAACAAAAGAAGTTTTCTTTTATCAGCTGTTTCCTGTTGTCAAAAAATAAATTATTCTGTAATATTAGGGCACTATGCATAGAAACAAGGTAAATTCCCTAACTTTTTGAGCAGAATTTAATTTGTTAAAATAATCCTGGTATTATAACAATATCCTCTATTTCTATTTATCCCCATTGCATTCCCTCTCTTCTCTAGTACAGGGAGGAAATGAAAAACAGTAGCTTGGCAGGTTAGGCAAAAAATGCTTTAAATTATCGTAATTTAATGGCACCTGCCTTATTCCAGGGCGCCTGTTCTGCTCTGCTGCTGGAAGCATGCAGAGAGGCGGGTGCGGATGCAGGCTGACCCCGCGTCCCCAGAAATCCCGGGCTGCTTTGCTGTGGCTCTCTATCTCCTGACTCCTAAACGAGCTCCTGCAGCACCGGTCAGAGGGTGAGCTAAGAAGCCGAAAATAGCCTCTTTTCTGATAATACAGGGCTCCGCTCATAGAGGCGGCACTCTGGCATCCCAGATAAGATGCACACAGCCTCCTTTGGCTGCGTTTGCAGCCTCTCGAGCCTTTCCCCGCCTGGCAGAAGGGCTCCTGCGGTGCGCCCGGAGATGCTGTCGATGGGGTCTGAGGGTCCGGGAAAGCCGCGGCCGGGGCTGGGGCTGGGGCTGGGGCTGCCGTGCTCGGAGCAGCACTGACAGGAGGGACCAGGGCCGTCTTGTGGAGCACTTCAGAGCTGCCAGGGGCGGGCAGGCCCCAGGGCAAGGCAAGGATGTTTCTGATCGGTGGGGTAGGGCCATGGGAAACACCTCCCGCTGCCCCAGGTGCAGGCGCAGACTTCATGGCATCTGCGAGAGACAAGGAGAGAGCTTTGAGACAAGGGAATTGTCCCCTGAAAGTGTGGGAATGAGGCGCTCGCTGGGCTGATAATCCCTGGCCGAGGGAGGCAAACGTGATCTCTGAGATGTGATAATCATGCTATCTGACAAGCATTAAAAGGTATTCAGCTTGGTTGAATTGCTGGCTGCAGTCATATCATGAGCAGGCATTTGGAGCATTCGTAGGGATGTATTTCCTAAGCAGAGCAGTGCTCCCCTGTGGCACCTGTATTTGTATTTATATGAAACCACTGATATTTGTGCACAGATGCCCCATCAAACAACACCAACTGGGGAGGAGTGCTCCTCTGAGCCCCAGCTGGTTCATTTCTGAGTGAGAAATACAGAGCCTGATCATGCCAGCATGTAATAAGTATATTCCAGAGCAGGGAAAAAGTGGCCAGCCAGGATTAGACAATGTCTCCCTTCAATAACAATTCACTCCTGCACCCTGAGATTAGGTTCTCTGCCTCCAGAAATGATGCTAATTAGGAGACACTTGGAAAAGTGGAAATTCCAGCTGCTCTGGCAGCTCTCCCTCTTGCCACTAGAACTTCTGACTTCTCCTGGTCTGCTGAATGTGGGTGCAAGCACAGCCTGTCCCCTTCCTTATACCTTTATGGGTAAAAGAGGCCTGGAAGATATGCTGTAGTGATGTCTGGGGAAAGGTGCTGCAGTTGTGTGAAACCCTTCTCACCTGTGCTGCTTTAGCACTCAGCTGTCCCAGGTCAGAAGCTGCTGTGGCACCATCATGCAGACAAAGTGCTGCAGAATATCCCGGGCAGGATAAAGGTGTTTTAATGTATGCTGACACCTGAGGCTTTAGCCAAGGAGTTTAGCATATGTTTGCATACATGATTTAAAATTCAAGTGTAAATAAGGCATAGATATGAGCTGATAACCATGTTCTAGGATAAAATATGACTAGAAACACTGGTTGCTTTAAGATTTGATAATCGTGTAGTCTAGCAAGTGTGAATTTGGACATAGCCAAACTATCTAAAATATTAGCAGCAGTTAAATCTTGTTCAGACCCTTACTTTTGGAGTATTTATACATAGTAAGCTATTTTTGTGGAGAAATATCCTCTTGGTTGTGAAAACCATGCACCCAAATCTGATTTTTAGAATGTGTTATCCTCTGATTTCTGTCAAAATAGCCTAAGCTGAATGGTCCTACCTTAGCTGTGGAGGATGCTTCCCTGCCTCACAGGATGGTCTGTCCAAGGGTTTTTGCCTGAAATTTCTGCAGAGGTGGATTGGGTCAGTGGAACACCAGTGTGGTGTTGTTTTGTGAGGGTAGGGGCATGGGCACAGGTGCTTTGTTCATGGGGGCTGAGCTAATGATGTGTGTGCCTACAGTGTTACTAAATAAGCAGGCCTACAGACAGTAAAATCCATTTTGCTTCTTGTGAGTTTGTTCTGTGAGTTTTTGGTTCAGAGAGGCTTCTATTTCTTTCTGCTTGTATCAGCCTATGAGCACAAATAAGAGATAGAAGTCTAAATGCTCTGTTGAGCCTGAGCATGCAATACCTGTCAGATGTGCATCTTGGATACTGTTTATTTTGCTTTTTTTGATTTTCCTTTCTTTCTCCTAGGATTTATTCTCAAATCCTGCGTGTGCTGTGCTTGGGAGGGGAGGGTTTTTCAGATGCTGCATCTAATGGGAACAGGCGGGAAAGGACTCAACATTTTCCTTCTACCTCTTCCAACGGTGCTGATCTGATCAGCAAAGTTAATGGAAATTCCCACACCTTCAAGAAAGTGACCACGATTTTTTTAAGCAAAAGTTGAGTCTGTGGTTTCCTATAGCTCACACGGGCCCCACCAACCTGCAAACTTGTAATCTCAGTGCTTCTCACAAGCAGTATATGCAGGAAAGCTCTTTGTGGGTACCGTACATCAATGACCAAGAAGAGGGGTTTTCAGCATGTCAGCTAAATAAAAGTTTTTCTGCTCCTTTCCTAACTCAGATCTGAAACTTTTTTCTTCTCCCTCTTATGCCTGAAATCCCCTTGTCTTATTACAAGTGAAAAGAGAGCCCCTTGTAAAGCAGTTATAAACGGTAAATATTATCTTCATCTTTTTCCCAGGAGGCATGTCTTCAAATGCACGGACCTGTGAAAACCTCTGAGGGAGCAGAAGGCTGAAGGTGGGGCTGAGTCTTGACTTGAGGCATTAGACACTTATTTCTCATACTTATCACTTTACAGCTCAGAGAGGAAATAATAAGTAAAAATTCTGATTTTTTAATAAGAGAATATCTAGACTCCACTCTTTCTAATGTTGAATCAAATAATATTATCAGCTGCTTGCTCTTAGCAGTAAAGTCCTTCCCTAAAACAACATATTTCTAGCTCTGCAACCTCTTAAAAAACAGAGGGCCACAAGTTATCGAACCAGCCCAGGTCTTATGGCTTTAGCTGGGGATCCTTTCAATTGAATGAGAACATGCCAGGATTTGTGGTTCCCCCAAGGAGCAAGATGTCAGGATAATGATGTGCTCAGGATTGCCCAGTCTGAGGTGGAGAGCTCGGGAGACTGAAGATGGAAAACAAGAGCTAGAGTCTTTCTCCTTCTGTCTTGAGCCATTTTTTCATTTCAGAGGCTGTTTTCTATCATTTCTTGACTGGGGGTTTAGTGGCTGGTTTGAAACAATTATTACTATTATTCACATGAAGCACTTTATTTCACATTTAAGACTCTGTAGCAATAGTGATTGAGAATTCATGTCTCCCAGGCATGGGGTAAACGAGTGCAAAAAACCATCTCACCACTGCTGTTCAAAGATGTGGTCTTTTATTTATTTTCACAAGAGTAAGAGAGTCACATTATTTTTTAGAGTGTCTTTTTCTCGTGAGGTTACTGTGTGTAAAATTCAGGGCTAAAATCAGCCCTAACACTGCAGTGAACTGGTGGATCAGCTGCCACAAAACACTTTTACTTAGCCAAAGTATATGTGCTACTGGCAGCATGTAAAGGATTGGTCTCTAGACTCCATTCTGAGCAAGGTCAGCCTGACAAATGAACAGATTCTCCTTTGTGTGTTAAATACTAATCAGAAAGAAGGGAAATAAATATTACAGCCCACCTCAGGCATGATACACAAAATTTAATACACTAGGCAAAACCCTGAGGTCTCAGTTCCTGAACTGTAGTGGAGAGCTAATTGAGAAGTCTTTCAAGCTTGTTGTACTTTCTTTCTGCCAGGCTGGCAATGTGGCACACGTGGTACAAGGCAGAGCTTGGAGCTGACGTTCCCTGGTACCCAGGTGTGCGGCTCGTGGGTCCCTCCCCTGCAGCACAGCTCTGCTGTGCCCCCCAAAACACCCACTGCACTGAGCACCTCCACAGAGAAAAGGCAGCCCCGGGGCTCTGCTTCCTGCCCCCTCCCTCATCCACACACCAGAACTCCTGCAGACGTTGTCATTAGCAGTTCTTCCTCCCTTCTGGGTTGTGGCCGCTGGGAGGAAGCAAGGCAGGAACTGTGGCTCTCTCCCAGAAAATACTTTCCTTAGGTTTCCTTCCTTTTTATAGTGGGATTTTTTCAGTTTAATGAACCACCCCCAAAAGGTGGCTGTTGAAAGCATCAGGGTAAAAAAAAATAAATTGTATGTTAGCTCTGGGGCCAAAAAGAAATATTTTGTAATAGCTGCCTAGATTCCTTCAAGGGGGCAAATATATGTTTCACTGGAAAATCTTGTCTTTCCCTCCACTGCATTTACTGACCAGTCAAAAATTTCATGGATCTTAAACATGGACACTTGGCAAGAGGAAAGATCAGCTCACTTAGTGCTTTCTACAAGCCATTTTGAATTCTTGATGACATCAGAAGAGGATGGTTATAGGTGGAAGCTTCTTTAAGTATACAGAAGATAGAACTGGAGGGGCGAGTCCTTTTCTTTCCAGCAATTGGTGATTTTTTTTGCCAGAGGATGTATTGCTTGTGTCTCAGTCCCATGCTGTGGCGTTTTATTTTTAGTTTGGATGTTGGCTATTGGCAATCATGATTGCAGTCTCTTGGAGCACTGCTTCGGGTGACATTCATCTGGAGAATGTTGAAACATAGGGGAAAGAATTATAAGCAGCAGCTGCAAGACATTTTTCACCCCAAAGGATACAGAAAAAAGCCAGCGGAACTTTGAACCATGAGAGTTCAGCTGAGGATAGGAGCCAACCCTTTCATCAAGCTAGCACAAATCCCACAGGCAGACAGATCTGTGCAGCGTGGTGATTTCTGAGTAGGGTTAGTCTTGATCTGCTATCTCAACAGTGGATTTGGACTGGGATCAACTCCCAGCTCCTGACAACAGGCCAGGTGTGTCTCCCCTGCCAAACTGCCCTCTGCAGCTGGAGCAGCACCATGGCCTCACAAAGCCATGGTGGCTCTCCTGGCCTCGTAGCCTGGACTCAGCACAGATAGGAGCTGCCACATGCTCCCAAAGAGGAGTAGTAAAGCTTCAGTTGTGCCCAAAATTTTCTTTATTCTCTTTCCATCCATGTGGACACTGATGGCAGGGAAGATAGCTGGCCTGAGCTGTTCAGCAGTGTCCTCATAGCAGGAGTATTCCATCCTTGCAAACTGGATGTTAGTTCTCTGCTGAGTCACAGGTATCCTGCCATGACTCAAAATTAGCAGAGCACGTTCCATGTTTGGATTGAGAGGTGCTACAAATATCCACTTATTTGAACTTAGCACTGGCGAATAGCTTAGGTCAGAAAGGACCTTCTTGTCCAGTTCTATCTTCAGAATGAGATCCTGTGTGAAGAGGCTTTGTTGGGATACAAGGGCTGTTGCTGACCTGCCTGTCAGGTGTGGAGGGCACAGACTGGATACTGAGTGACAGGAACAGGATGTGTTCAGGTTCACCCTTGAAAGATATGTGTTAATGTGGGCACCACAGAGACTGGAAAAAGACATTGCCAAGCCTTTCCTGACTCTTGAATTATCATTAGTTCTTCTTTACCTGGCCATCATTCAAAGCATACCCACCAAAGCTTTGCTGCTGCTGCTCAGCTTAAAGCCAAATAATGAAGGAGCAAGCTACCCAGTTAACCCACCACATCTCCCCATTCTGCTGGGAGAGTTGAGACCTGCAGAGCAGGATCTGGGGCCACACGCTCAGTGAAAAGTAAACCTGATGGAAACTGAGATGGCTGCTGCCCTACCAGCCTACTTAGGGGTTTACAAGTCAAGTTGGTGTTAAAAGATGAGTGTAGCTTAAAGCCTTTTCTTTTTTCTTTTCTTTACAGTTCAAGGATGTGTATAGCTACCTAGTTAGTCAGCTACCATCCAGCCATCCTAGGCTGTTATTTTTCACAAAGACATCTATATTTATACAAATACATAGATACATCTGTCAATGTTTTTTTGTAACCTAGCATTTATAGGATGCAAGACACCTCCCAAAGCTAAATTCAGCATACTAACCATCTATACATTCAGAAACATTCATGGTACACATTAAAACATGCATCAAGGCTTTTGCTGTTTCTGCTGTTGAAAGCTACGTTTGGTCCATGTTAGTCTGATCACACTGTTTTGCACTTGCCCATGGGCGTCTGTGCTGCACACCCTTTGCTCTGACTGCTGGAGGGTTCTTTTCCTCTCATTGATATCTACTGCAGGAGAACCTTCTGTGCTGGGGTGAGTGGGGGAATCGTAGGCAAAGCCACTGAAGCTTTACTGATGCTCAGGCAATCTCGTCCCTGGCTCCCCTAAAGCAATCAGGTCCCAGCTTGGGCAAAAGCACAGCCATACAAGCAAGCACAGGTTCAAAGTGCAAATAAATACATGCTCCAGGGCTCCCTGTAGGGATGGAAGGTGAGCAAAAACAAAGGTAGAGACATGGTAAACATACCCAGCCTGTCTGGAAGGAAGAACAGGTTTGCATAAGATGGGGAGCTGGGCAAACATACGGTGCTTTCTGAACTCTGACAAGTCGTCTGATGCTTCTCACAGTCTGAAAGCACATATTTAATTGAGGTGGGAGGGAGGTTTACATTGTCGATACTTGTTAAGTGTTTTGACTTGGACATAGCCTAATTTAGCCATCTTCAAGGCTTTCACCAAGGTATTGGAGGTAAACTCTGCTAATGTCAGTGAATGAGAAACCACCACTCTCACATCAAATCTAGACTCTTCCTCTGAATCTTATGTGTCTTCTGTATGTGTATATTTTCTCCCTCACCCCCTGCTTCTGTGCGTATCTCTGTGCATCCTAACAGCAGGCACATGGCATCAAAAGGACAGTGAACAAACTGGGACGAGTGATGCTATTGATGTGGGTAAACCAAAACTTCCATGAGGTGAAGATGAATATTTTCAGTTTTCCCAGATGTACAGTCATTCAAAAAAGCACAAAAGAAGAGCACTGATTCGAGATGAACGAATTTTCCTACAGAGACAGATGGGTCTTGTTATACAATTCCCTTTCAAATGGAGGCTCCAGTGTGAGGACATTTTGGGACCTCAGGTCCTTTGACAGGGAAAGAGAGCTCCTGATCAGACCAGTAAGGGCTCCCTGTTGCATTCAAATGTTGTCTGTGGAAAAGCAAAGTGAGTGAAGTTTTGTTTTGCTTGACTGAGCTTTACAGTGCCAGTTATTGTTTTGAAAAGTGAAGAGATACCTACTATATCTCCAGGGAAAGCGAGCAGCAGCTTGCTTTGGAAGAGACTGCTATTATGGTGAAGTTCTCAGCTTAGCTCTCTATTTTTTGCTTTATGTATTTCTGGCTTTTTTTTTTTTTTTTTTTTTTGTATTCACATCTGCATGAATTTCTCCTGCAATAGCAGTTTCATGATTAAATGACTAGAATAAATGGTTTCAGAGCATCTGGGAATAGGCAGAATTGTAATTATTCATTTATTGATAGATAGTGAGGTAGGTATTGATTTATATAAGGTATTAAGTGCTCTGGAGCAGAGGAATGAAATATTACTTGTATTTTAAAAGAGGAAAATATTTGTTTTCTACTTTTAAGCACCTGTGGGGAGAATACTACTTTGCTAATGCTAGACTGTTTGAATGCTTTGAATTATTTAGGGATTTTCAGTATAGGTTGATGCAAGTGTAAAAGCCTGTCTGTGATAAGTTAAATTTGTTTAAAAACCTACATCTTCTTCCTTATGGTTCTTTATTGTTAGTCACCTGTGGTTCTTGCCTAAAGGAAATACAGCCAGGCAGAGAGTTCAATTAAGGAATCTATCTGTCTGCCTGCCCATATATCTGTTTGTGTCTTTCTCTTCCACTCCATGGATGATATTACAATTGCTAGGCATTACATTTTTGTAATCTTTATTTCAAACTAGGCTCTCATAAGCATCGTATTTCGGGTGAAATATGTCATTATCCCTGTTACAGTGGAGCACTGGCTTTATAAAGGGAAGGACGAGAAAATTCACTTAATACGCCAGCGAGTTCCTGTGGAGCAGAAGCAATGAAGCCCAGGAAGGGACTCATCCATGTGGGTTTCTGATGCCTAATAACAGCCAAGCTCTTGTAGTCAGTCCTGCAGAGGATGAGCAAAGAGGGTCTCTCTTCTCTACTTAGTCTTTTATTTTCACAAAACCCATAGGGATGAGATATTTCTGAAAACTCACCTCTCTGACAATGTGCCTGAAAACAAAAGGTTTCAAGAATTGCCAGGGAAGACTCACAGGTGGGCACTCAGGCAGGCTATGTGAGCCTAATTTGTGAAGGAAAGCGCCTTAAAAGTGAATCCGTAATCCTCGAATCTTGAGTGCAAGAGAAACTGCAGCACACCCTAGAGGAGAGGGAAGAGGAGGGTTGCCATGGCATGCACTTACCCCATCCCATTCCCAAAGTGCAGCAGCACATTTCCTGATGTGTGGGAAGGTGCCTCTGACCTCCCCGAGGACATCCTGCGACCCACAGGAGAGCCAAAATCACAGATCTCCAGACCATCCTTATTTTATCACACTGTCCTCTCTGTTCATTCAATGGTCTCATTCACCCCTTTCCTCATCCTCCTCCAGGTGTTCCCCTCCAGAGTGCTACCAGTAATTCCCAAATTAATGGTCATTCCTTCTGGCAGAGGTTTCCCCCCTTTAATTCCTATTTTAAGAATTTTCATATTTTCTCCAGATCTTCCACAGAGGAGCAATAATTCACCACAGAGCCTGTTTGGCAACCTTTTGCTATATTTTATCTTATTTGTGGCTGTAAAACAAAATGCTTGTCATACATGTGTCCTCTGGTGATGAATATGTTTCAAATACATCACTCATGCACTAGGATTTGTAAAGGGACACATCTGTCTCCTCATGGCATGTTAGCATTGACAGATTGGGGCGGTCACTGCCCACCAACATGAGTGTGCCAGAGCTCTCCTCCTGCACAGAATTAGTGGGCAATAAGGCCTTCTTTTCCTCTCTTTCAGCTTTCTCTTCAGACTTCCGATTAGAGTTGTTCAAACTCTTTTTTCTTTTTTCTCCCAAAAAATGTGCTATCAAATACATGCAGGTCTCAAAAACCCTAAATGTTTGCCTCTTATAGGCAATATTCACTGCTTCTCAAGGGGGAAAGAAAATGTAGGGGCCAGAGCCATGATGAAGTGAGTGCCTCCCAGTTTGAAATAAGAATACATGCACAGCATAAGTAACAGTTATAATGCCTGAGCTGTGCTTCTATTCCCACCAGTGCTGTCACATCAGTGCTGACATACCTGGGGACAAACTCTGCTCCTCAGGTTGAAGATTGGTGTATTTGTGTATTTTCATTTAGCCCAACCCACCCAACCAATCAGGCTCACAGCCCAAGTTTTTCTGTGCCAGCCCCCTCGTAGTAACCAGTGTGAACCATAAAAATGCCAGACAAAAAACATCTGCTTAAACTTCTTCCATTAATATGCTTTGTTTTGAGACCATCAGCTGTGCCTCTCTGCCCTTGATTTGAAGTAGGAGAGTCATGACTGTAAGTCAAGTCCCAGCTATCCTAAGTTAACAAGCCTAAGTAAATGGGAAGCATTCAGCCCTTTGCACTGTTTTAAATAAATCTGCCTAACCCTATACCCTTGGGGACTCTCTACATGAGAAATCTCCTTCACATTCCATGTGTGAAATGATAGGGTAGCTTTGTCTGAGTTAAATAGTGTCCAGCTGCAGTGAACTGAGAGAAGCAAAGCCTCACGGCACTTTAAGCCACCTCCCACAGGTATATGGTTTAAATTGGGATAAAATGGCTGCTGGAGATTACTCTCTCTCTTTGCTGAGGGAGCTTGAGGGAGCTTGAGAGGTGGTTTCTTCAAGCCTCTATTTCTTCGGCGAAAAATTGCATCACATAGCCAGGAAACCATACTCAGTGTTGCACAGGAATTCAGGCCCTAAATATTGAATGATCAAATGCTTGGGAGAATATGACTGAGCAGCTCATGAAGAAAACATGAACCCATGGATATTCATCAAAACTGTGAGATTGGCAACCACAAACCAAGGAATTCAGGGCAATCTTGCGTCAATCACAGATCAGTTGTAACTGAGTTATAGGGCTATAGCAAGGAGAAATTTCCTTGCTCCTATGTATAACCTTAATGTTTTTGTCACAACTGATTCAGAAACAGCCATAAACACCATCAGTTTCCCTAGTGTGTTAGCATAAATTAGGATATATTAGCCTAGATGACTCCTAAAAATTGTCAGAGTAACGTTTCTCCACATTTTATCACAAGACCTAATGCATTCACTCTGGAAATTTTGTCAAAAATCAAAAAGAAATTTCATTGAAATACTCTTTCTAGGAATAAAGAGTGAAATAATTTTGGAATTCTGTTCAAAATGCTCTTGGTGCAACTTATCCTTTCAGAAGTAGTTTTCTGTAAACACTTACATGGAAGTACTTTTATTTCAAAATGCATAGTACTATGTGATTTTTCTTCTAAATTAGTTCAGATAAATATAAAAACATTTTGAGCCACTGTGTAATATTTGATATATAGTCTCTCTGTCTACCTGGAAACATGAATAGCTTCTTGTTTTGGTTTGAGAAGCAAAACCAGTGAGACACTCCAAGGCAGAAATACAATTTATTAGAAAAGGGGAAAATAAAACAAAAAGGAAACAAAATACATGCAATAAGGAAAAAGAAAACCACTGACAGAGTCAGAATACAACCTGACACCCTGTTGGTCAGGGTGTTGGCAGCAGTCCAGTTGCAATGGTGGCTGCAGTCCTGCTGGAGTAGCAGTTGTGGCTCTGTTGAAGCAGTGATCCTGGAGAAAAGGTGCAGCCCTCTGCTGAAGGTGCAGTGGTGATGGATGGGCCTGTTCTTCCTCTGGGAGTCCAGTGGATAAGGCTGACTTGGTGTCCCAACTCTCAGGTTTTTATCCAGGTGGGGCTTGGTTCCCCCCCTGGCTGGAGCATTTCCCAATGGGATGATGGAAGTTTATCAGTGGACTCAATGGCCCATTAGCAGAACCTATCCCTGGAGGGAGGATGGGCCATGGAGGAGATAAGGAAACTGCTCTTGATGGTTTCTTATCAGCTGGCTTATCAACAGAAGATCACATCACTACCCCCCATCCCAGTTCCAACGGATGGGAATAGAGTAACACACCCCTGATTATACTTTACACTGCTACCCATGACAGTTCTGCATCTGCACTGTATACTCTCTGTAAGTTTCTGTGCAAACTTCTCCATCTTGACTTTCCTTTTTGTTTGCAAGTGAGTGATATTGATACTTTCCACTTTTTCTTTTCCCCTGCTTTTAAAATATGTAAACAGAAGAGCAATCAGCAGCTCCTTAAGTACAGTATAGCTCCATCTCTGATCCAAGTTAATTAATAAAATAATGATTGGTGATTATTTCAGATAAGTGCCTCACAAAACCTTGTGCATACTACTTTTGAGTATAATTTAAGAATACATTTCTTACATCTTGCTTCTTAAAGCTGCAAATAAAGTTCACTTCCTCCCGTTCCCAAAACGTTTTAGAATATATATTCTTTACATAGGCTTTCCCATTTTTTCCTCTATCTTACATTCCTATGACCTAAATAGTCTCCAGAAAGACATTATGTCTAAGGTCAACTAGGCAGGAAAATGAAACCCTGAGAACAGCCATAGAAGCTGCCTTTACACTCACCACTTCTTCCAGCAGCAATGGTTAAGTTTAGCAGCAATCTATTATTAAAGAGACCAGGACCCTCCAGTCTCAGAGAGAGATGTCTGGAACCAAGGTGGGCTACAGCAGTGTGCTGCTATAAGGGCACAAATGGCTGGAGAAGGTATAAACAAAAGGATTATTTACTATTCTTGGCAGTGCAAATGGGATACCTAGTGAATTAATCAAGGAGTGGATTTAAAACAAATCGAAGGAAATCACCAACAGAGACTTACACTGGGAACTCATTGCCACAGGATATTTAGATGGCAAAGGTTTGAAAGTTTTTTGCATAAATTTGAGGGGGTAAGATTGATTAAACATGATAAACAGAAATGCAACTATTTATGTCAGAGAAAAGATGAACAAAGAATAAGTATTTACTATTTCCCAGCATTTTATTTGGTGTCCAGTAGCTCAGGGTGGATTTGTTTTTGGGTGACCAGGCAGCAAATTCCTAAACAAACACACATAATTAAACCATGAAGCTAATGGCTCGAGGATGCCATGAAAGCCAAAATCAAAATGCAATCAAAAAGTGATTGGAGAGCTTGAGATCAGAAAAGACTCTTGTGGGATGTTAAATACAACAATACAAAGACATCCTTCAGTTCAGCTTGTCAGAAACTGGAAGCTTATGGCCAAGGAAGGATGAATCTGAATTTGCCCTTTTCTTGCACATTTCCTGAAGCATCTGCTCTCACTGCCTGCCAGAGACAGCTTTCTGGGTGGTTTGGTCTGACCCCTCTGGATGTTTTGCAGGTTTGTATCCAAATGATCAGTGGTGAAGTGGCACTTGGATTGTGCTCAAAACAAAAGCGATGCCGAAAGGCATGGAAACAGCAGAGGCAGTTTGCAATCCTCCTGCAGCCTTGGCTTGTCTGTGGGCTCAGAGGGATGACAGCACATCCCTGAGTGAGTGTTATAAATCTAAAGGACCTGGTCACTAAATGCCACAAAAATCTAAGTTTGCCTGGTTTTGTTAGCTTGTTTGCTTTTAGCCAAAAGTTTTGGCTACAAGAATTACACAAATGTGGGGAGTGTTGTTACAGCTGGGTTAAACTTTTGTGAGAAACACAGTCTGGAGGCATCTTTCATTTAACACATCTGTAAGAGGCATTAAGCATATCTCACCTCTCCCTCTCCAGCTCCCTGCAAAAAGCAGCCCGGGTGTTTTTTAGAGATTTGTCTGCTCTGCACAGCAGTGCCTCGGCAGAGTGTTGTTTCAAGGGTGTGGTGAACATGCTTGTTGCTGTAGGGAAAAAAAGCTAAAGGTGTAGAGGGAAAAACAGAGCTCAAAAAAAGTAGAAGAAAGTTTGAACAGAGTCTGAAGGTTTTGGCAGAATATTGGCATCAGTTTTGGAGGTTGTGACAAAAAGAGGTTGAGAAAATAATTATTTTGCTGTTATTTTGGCTCCTCCTCTGCTTAAAGAAGCAGGGTTTTGTACAGCCTTCCAAATAAATATAACTGCAGCAGAGATACCTGATTGCATCACCCATCTCTCCTCCCAACTGGAATAAGCTAGAAGAGTTTGAATTTTCATTAACCACTCAGCCTAGAGGGATAATAAGTCATTTTACAGAAAATAGAGAGACAGGTACAATGGCCTGATTCTGTTTGCAGTGTGATGCAGAGTGCTTCATGAAGAGGTTTGATTCCTTGTTTTTGTGGTGCCTTAGTTTCTAGTGGTGAAAGAGAGACATTTGGGATGGCACCAGGCTGCACCAAGAAATAATCCCTGGGTTGGAAACAAGCTCTGTGAAACAGTATCCATGCATTTTTCAAGAGTACCCACAGGAGGCAAATCAGCCTCAAGTCGTTTTTAAAGTGTGGCAGGCAAAGTCTTAATTCATGTTATTTTAGGAACTGTTCTGTCCCCAGATCACCCAATTTCTGTGCCTCTGAGTCTGCAGAACAGCTGTGTAGGTTCTGGCTGGTAATGGTGGATAAGAGTGGGGATGAGACTGGTTACCCAGCACTGTAAAGCAAACCTGCATATGTCCAAGAGCGTCTCACTGACATTATAGAAGGGGTAAATAAAAGAGGCAACCCCTGAAAAGGAGCAGTTCAGGAGCTCTTCCATATGAGTCATTTTATTCCTGCAAACAGAAAAGGGAAAAAGTCCCTACCTGGCTTGGTATCTGAACCAGAGTAACTGACTCTCCCTACTTCCTGGCTTTTCTCTTTTTTTCCCCTTCTAGTACGTAATGTGAAAGTGTGTTAGGCCCAGAGCTCAGAGGTGGGAGTCTGTGAGACAATGGCAGCTCCAAGACCGTAAATGGAGGTGACAAGTTCCCAGAAATATTAAACATTAGCACTGAATATTTTGTTGATATTTAATTTCATGATGTTTCATGTTACTGAGCAGAATCAGAGAGGTCTCACCTCCACAATTTTGTTCCTTACTCCTCTGCTCTGTACATTCAGAAGGCAGGAATGTGAGATGCCAGCACTGTCAAGGTTGAAATGGCTTTATACAAACTAACAGAAAAGGCAAGTTTATGAAGTGGAGATAGGATATAATTCTGTTCTCAGCTTAGACTGACTTGAAGATGGGGAGCACTTTGTATATGAGGTGAGCATGCTTATGTGTGTGTGTGTATATATATATATATGAAGCTGAACACAGGAAAAATCCTGCTCATTTAGAAATCACATGGTGGCAAGCAGCTGAGGGGGGGAGCTGGAATTTTAAAGTGATCTTTTAAAATGTTTATGTATATTTTGTTGCAGCTGGAAATATCTGTTTGTACCTCAGGGGGGTTCCTGAACTTCCTACGCTGGGGAACAGCTGGCCCAGAGGGGCAAATTTATTCCTGCTGCATAACAGGAGGAGTTTTATCAGGGAAGCAACTGCCCCGAGGCACCCACTGCTCTCTGTCTCTGCAATTGGAGTGAATGCAGGGTCCAGATCTGCCCCTCACACCCATCTGGGTGCCCCTTGCATTCACCAGCCCACAGCGGGGTTCTGGGCACACAGCAGGCACCTGCTTGGTGTGCAATTCGGACTGACCAATTCCTTTTGGGAACACCAGTTACAGCAGTGGAATTGCTGCCCCGACTGGGAGCCAGCTGAGCCCACTTAGAGAAGCGCTTTCCATCTGCAGCCCCAGCCCAGGGCAGGGGTGTGGTGAGAGGGCTGGGTACACAGTACGGGAGCGCATCCTTCATCCTGTCCCTTGTGCCCTCTTCTGCTGCCAGCATGCCCAGCTGCATGGGGCAAGGAAGAGCCAGGAGAGGAAACGTTCCTCTCATGTACCAGAAACATAAACAAGGGTGTATTTACCAACAGTGCTGCTTCCAAAAGACCAAATTGTGCTATTTCTCCAGGAGAGGTGTCCTGGAGGACCAGCTCTGCTGCTGGTGGGGACTGCTGTGGTTCTGCTGAGCTTAGCTGTTGTTGCCTGATAACATCTGAACAGCTGGTTGGTTCTCAGGTGTTGAGAGACAGATGCAAATACACAAACTCCAGAAGATCTCCACAAATAGACCCCCAAAACAGCAAGTGGAAAATTGGGGTGGCTTGGGGAGAATGGCACTGCTCTCACCTGAATGCTCCTGAAGATCCCTTCCTCATCCATTCCTTGATAATGACAGAAGTTACCCTACCTTCTGTTCACTGTTTTTCCTCCAGAATCTGCCATCTGCTGATCCCAAGCCTTTATATGGTGTGCAAGGTGCCCATATGGGTGGCCTGAGCTCAGCCTTTGGGGTCAGGAGTGTGAGACTCATGAACCAGAGCAAGCTCTAGTTTGATGGATAAAGCTGAGTTCTGCAGTACAGGTAAAAAGGAGTGTGCCAGGGTTTACACCAACCTCCAAGTGAACTCTTTTCTGAATGTCCACCTCAAAAGGTCAGCTCATGTCCACCTCATAGGATTCTGTGCAGCAGTATGTTTCTCCAGAACTTTGTGTGCACTGCCTTTAAGCAAGGGGCAGAATGAAGGACCCCAGCAGTTCAGGCTACTTACGAGGAATACTCTTGCTGTCCCTGAGACAAATGGAGAGAGGGTGGGGTGAGGGAAGGGGAAAGGAACATGCTGGCACATGTGGAAGATGTGCATATTCATTGTAAACAAAGAATGGCAGGGCCTGAATTTCTATTGCCTCTACCCTGGCAATGGTGAAGCTCTTAAGCTGGGTAGAGATGTCCTGCCACCCCAGGTAAGTGTTACTGCAATCAGGATGCAGCCTGCAGCAAATCATATCCTCTCCGACTTGCCTTTTGTGGTCTCTAATTCACCTTTCAATTTACACTGTAAATCAAGATTAACCCCATTAAGGCAATGGGCACATTCTAGCATAAAAGCTGTGTAAGTGGAAGGTGAATTGGATCCAGTGGTGTTATGAGGATGTTATCTGATTATTTACTATGCTGTTAAGTAACAAGTGCTATCCGTGGCAATACCAAACAGCAATGGGGTGCTGGTGAGATGCACAGCAATTTACTGTTATTATTTGTACATTGTATATTTTAGGAGAAGAATTTAGCTCTTTATTTAAGTAACCATGTTTGTGCTCTCTCTTGAATACAAAAGATCATTGTTGTCCCTTCTGTTTCTCACAGATTTTGTTTGTCTTCTAGTTCCTTTTGGGGGATAAGAGCTGTGTTCTGAGGGTGAGCAAACTTTCTGAGAACCACCAGCACAAAACCACTCAGGCCTTGAGAGAGTGCTAAGAAGTGGTGATGCCATTTGATTGCCTGTGTCACACTGAGGACAACAGATACCTTTCCTGTCATATTTTTGTTGCGGAGCAACAGATTCTGTCATGGCCAGACCCTGATTGAAAAGATGGCAAAGATGCAAGGACACAATAAATGGGGATTTACAGCTCTGGTTTCCTTCTTCTTCACACTTACCTCCTCCTCTGTGTCCTGTGCTGCTTGTGGCAGCACGTCTAGATTCACTGGTGGGCAGGGGAGAGGATGTTCCAGTCAATGAGAAGCAGAACTAGCTCATCCCCAAAGTGCCTGTGGAACTGACCTCCACAGTGTGGCAACAGGACAGCTGAGAAGGGGTTAGCCACCATCCTCATTGCCTGCAGGGCAAAAATACTGGCAGGGACAGAGGATCTGGCCCTGGGAATGGGGTCAGAGCACTGCAGGACTGAGACTCAGGATTCTCCATACGGGACACAACTGCAAATAAACAGCTGTGGTTAACTCAGCAGTGGTTTGTGTGCCCATTAGTGCTTGCTAAAAGTGCTCACAGTCACCAGCAAAGGGTTGGATCACTCAAATGCTTTTAAAATTAAACCCTTTCTAAAAGCATACCCTTTCTTTGCTATTTAACCTAGCAGTTTAGAGGGAAACCTCTGAAATATCAGTACTGGCCCCCTGGAAAAGTCAACCACATTGCTGCTGGGCACTCCCTTCCCAGACACACTTGCTGCTGTCCAGATATGTGCTAAGCTAGAGAGACGAGCTGGTTTTGGTTAAAAATTAATTCAGAGAACCACAGTGATTAGATTCCAGTTGCATCAGTACCCTGTATGGAAGGACTGATGTCAGCTGCCCCAGTGCCTGGACCAGAGCTGTGCTGCTCCTTGCCTCTTGTTCCCTAGATGCGTGCATCTTGCAAGTGAAATATTTTCCTCTGGATGCCATGGACTCACATCTCCCTGAGACTGACTCTCACAGAAAGCATAAGGTCAAATTCATGCAGTTTTCCTGTTTCTTCACTGCCTTCCTGCATGTTTGTCTATAGAGAGGCTTGTTGTGTCAGTATTTGTCCTCTGAAAACAACAGGGAAGAGGTGATGGCACAGGCCACTGTGTTGCCACTCATGCTCTGTCTCCTCAGACTCATTGCATGAAGCTAACTGGGTCATTTGCTTTTGGTAGCAAGGTTGTTTTTCTTCCCCCTCAAGTAAAACTGGCTTTTATGTAAATAATTTTTGGACCAGCTGCACTGAACTAATTATCTGGGTCATTCAAATTTCAGCTTCTGGAAGTAATTATGGCCTTTGGGAGTATACTGTATAATACCGATTTATGATTGGAGACTGAGAGTCTTCCTTATCTGCATGAGTACTATAAAGCAAAGTTAGCAAATCTTCCTTACATCCTCAGGGCCGCAGAGCGCTGCTCTTCCGCATGCAGAACTCCCATTCGGTCTAATAAGCATCCCCCTTCTTCCCTTCCTCCACATGCTCATTCTGAGGAGTCTCAGGCTGGATATAATCAGCAGGCTCTGGTGTGCCATTTGGGACAGCACTCCACCATCCTTTCTCCTTTTTTCTGCCTGAAGCTTTGTACCCCATTACCTCTTAACTGGGGCATCAGAGAAAAACAAGGAGGAAACTTTACAGAGAGGGCAGGGATAATGTGGAGGGATGAGTAATTGGGAAGACTGGGTTCGCTCACATCCGCTGAGGGAGGAAGGAGTTTACACAAAGACACAGGTGTCCTAGATTTTGTTTGCTCTGACACGGCAAGCCTATAAGCTGCCTTACTTGTGCTGGAGGGCTGTCCTGCACTGCTGGCAGGAAGGGGACTGCAGCAGGACAGGGAGGCTGACAGGAGGTAGCAGCTCAGGCCTCATCTCGTCTTGCAGGGGCTCAGGGCCACGCTGTGCCCCAGAGGGGAGAGAGCAGCCTGGAGCAGCTTGGCAGCGCTGCATAACGAGGAGCACAGTGCTGCTGTACAGCCGCCGCTGATTTCTCTATCCCACAGCCAACTCCCACGCTGAGGAAAGCTCATTTAGCTCTGATCCTCAGGCTCTCACTAAGAACAGGGACCAAAGGGCCAAAAGCTCAGAGCTAAAATAAAGCTATCTAACGCCAGGCCAGAGAGGACATTAGCCTAAGATACAGTCAAAATCAATTCACAGGTTGGGCAGAAAGCAAGTAAATGTCATCAGCTTTATATTTTTTAAAATTTAATTATATAATTCATACAAAATATGGAGCACGTATTTTTCATATAAAATCAGGAGTAATATACAATATTTATATATCACTAGACATCAAGACAAAAATGAGCAGAGATTCAGAGTACCTCAAGGATTTTGAGCTCATCTTCAGTTCATACCTTCATCTCTCAGCAGCCTCTGTCTTGACACAGACACTCTAATTCTTTAATTTTTTTTCCCACTGCTTTGTTAATCCATTGGAAACAAACTATAAGGTAGCAAAAAGTAGCAATCTGCTGCTATCCCAGTGCTCAGCTTTTTGTGTTGCAGTCTCCTGTAGCCTGTGTCCAGCTTCATTGTCATGGTGGAAGCATCTGCCCACTCCCATGTGCTCCTTCTGAGCCCAGAGCCATAGGATTCTGCGTCCACAGACAGGTGATCTCAGACTTTTCTATAGTAAATACTAATTACAACAACAAGCAATAATGCTTCACGACTCAGAAAAACCACTGTAGTTATCTGTCCAATTTACATGCCACAAACATTGAAAATAAATGAAAATCTGGTGTAAGAGGATCAGAAGCAGATAACAGTTTTAAACTAAAATTTTCTTTTTTCTAGCAGGTCATGATTAGATAAATCTAATTAGAAAAATAACAAAAAATTTAGATTTCTCAGTTACAAAGTTACAGGTTGTACTTACTGACTGAGATGTCCTAAACTGTTTGGTCTTGCAAAAGTAACCACATGAAAAAATCCAACGTGACTACTTGGGAAGCAGTTTTTGTATTTTCTCATTCAAAACTATTATTTGTTTAGAGTCTTCCTCTAAATGTACAGCTAGGCGAGTTTTAAAAAACTTGATAATGTTTTAAACAAAAGTGAAACCACAATGTCAATCAAGTAAGAAAAACCCCCATCTGACCCAAACTGAATATAGGCATTTTTTTGACTCACCAGAAAGTGTTGATTTTTCTTTTTTTCTTTTTCAGCACGACGGAAACCAACTCCCTTCTTGCTTTCTCCTGATTTTTTGGGATTGGCAGTTAGCCAAAACCTCATTTGCCTAGCTGTAGAAGGCATCGTTAGTCATCAGCAGGGTTAGATGGGGAATAGCTGGAAAGTTAGGTGCTCCAGAGATCAGTATTAGACCCAATCTTATTTAACATTCTCACTAATGATCTGAGATCATATGCATACTCTATATTATTTGTATTCATTGACAGCACTCAGATTCAGAGGGGTTGTGAACCCCAGTGGGGAGAATGAGAGATTGAATAAATGGACAGAAGATTAATATCCATTCAAATTGATCCAATTAAGGATGTTCATTTCAAAAAATGCTAGTTAATAGAGCTGAAGAAAATAGCCCCAAATGCCAATGTTAGCTAAAAAAGTCCACTCAGCAATGGTGCTCAAAAAATATTGGATACTGAGTGGCTACAGACTGGAAAGGAGCCTGGAGTGCAATGTAGAGGCAAAATGCATCTCACCTATTTGTGCTGAACAATTACTACAAATTATTTCAAAAAGCAGACATACTCACAGGTAAAAGGTCCATCAAACACTTTCATATTCAAAGTTCCTGACATGACCACCATGTCAGGAGGTGTCTATAGACTGCCAGACGCCATCAGGAAAGGCTCTTATTTTTTTATTTACCTTTTCTGTGTGCTTCTTCAATTTGTCTGGTGCTGGCCATTGTCAGGAACACTCTCATAAGACCCTTCTGGCTAAGTCCAATATGACTGCTTTTATTTCCCTGTGAACATCCTCGTTTCCTGCAAACTGAGGGTTCCTCTTCAATAGGGGATCAGTAAAATGATGCTCAGATGGGCAGCCCAAATCAAGAGGGAAGCAGGATCAGAGATGGTGGCATCACATGAATGAAATAATCTGTGGCCAGTAGCAGAAAAAAAACTGCAAAAGAATATTTTTGACACTGGGAACATCCAGGGCTGGAGGAAGAAACCCTGTCATTAAATGTTCAGACCATTTCTGGAATCCCGTAAAAGTGGGACTTTTTTGGCTGCTGTACGGGAAAAGCAACTTCTACTACAGCAAGTAACCAGCAAATGGGTTTAGTAGGTCTTCTGCATATTTAACCTCTCCAGTAGCTGTCTTCTACCTTTGATCTTGCTCAAAATCAATGAACTCACCTAATCAATGAAGAACAGTGCATATAGATTGAAGGCAGCCCTTTGTGATTCTTTGAAGCTCCCAAATGTCAACCGAAACATCGTAAAAACTTTTCCGAGAGTATTTATTGGCTCATCATTTATAATGAGTCTGGTACAGAGAGGCAAAGCCACAGATCATAATGTCTGCAAACAGATGTGTTTGGAACACTTATGTAAGTCCTGTGGTAGGGCATGAGTCAATATTTCTTATGGATACATAATTGATAGCTGAGAACAAGGATCAATTTTCCAGTGAGCATGGGAGGAGTGCTCACTCACGTTTTCATAGTTTGCATGGCTCCAGGATCACTTCAGCTTTAAACAGTAATCTGATGAGGGTTTTTTCCTCACTTTTATTTTTTAATTCTTGGTTACTTCCAAATATCCTCTTCTTTCCTTCTCTGTCATTTAAACCAAAATCTCTTCATCTCAAATTAATTGCCTCAATTTTTCCTCAGAGCTGTGACCACTGAATAGCCTTGTGTGCCTCTGATGGTCACCCTCCATCTCCTTCCCAGGAGCTAACGGCAATGCCACAGTAAGCACTGCCTGACAGGAAATTCCATAAGAGATGTCCCTAAACCAGCGCCGATGTCCCCACTCAGAGGCAGGGTAGATACACCTTGGGTGACAGGTTGCATGTTGTGTGGTGGCTGCAGGCACTGAACTGCTCTGCAGGGCACAGACACTGTTCCCTCCCAGCGGGACCAGGGTTTGCAGGGAAAGTCTATGCATACCTGGGACAGGTAAACAGAAACAAAAAAGAAAACTATCCACTGAAGAGATGATAACATGTTCTTAGCCCGAATTATCACACTGTTTGGCACTTGCCCGTTTTGTGTGGAGATGTGGTTTTCTTTTATGGCTGAGTATGACCAATGCCAGCACTATTGGGGTGTCCTTATGATTCCTAGCTCCATTACAGGTTAGTAGGACTGAAGCCAGTGTTACTGCAAATACAATACAAACCTGATGTATAGGGCACAAGGAAGGACCAGAGAGGCCACATCACTTAAAGCACATTAATGTGAACAGAGGGTGTTCTTACAGGCTACAACATGCATCACTGGTGAGAGTGGGCAGCAAGCACCTGATTTATACATCACTGGTTTTTCACACCAGCCTGTCCTCCTGCATTTGGCCCTTTCCATAAATCTAAGAGTGAGCCATGCTCCAGAAAATGTAAGCAGCCCGATCTAAATAGAAAATTTGTGCTACAGCCAAATTCAGCAGAAGGAAGAGTGCACAAGGGTCTGGACTGGCACGCAGTGATGAAACTGTTTGGACAGCAGTGTCTGCAACCCTGCCGCTTGTGCGTGTCCTTCTGCCGGTGTCACTGCCCTGACACAGTTAACACCAGTCCCACTGTTGCTCTCGCTCTCTCAGCTGCACAAACTCACTTTCCTCAGGAGTTTACTCTTGCATGCTAGAGCTGAACCTGCAATGCAGACACAGGGGCTGACGTGCAGATGCTGTTGTGGCCCCTTGCAGAGGGTTGGGGACAGTCGAGGGCTGAGTCATCCCACACTCCTGCATCAGGATCTGCTGAAGCCTGTGCACCAGAGTCCTGAAGTGTTTTTCTTCAGAGAAATCCTTCTGTCCGTTTCCACTGCAGACTCTGCACTGCACTGCATGTGCAGAAGTTCCACTCCTGACAGTGGAAAGTGTAACAAAGATCTGCAAGGATAGAAAGGAGAGTTTTCCTTCCCCATGTACTGCATCCATCATTCTGGCTTCTGTTCTGCAATAAGCACTGGGGATAAGTTTCAAATTGCAGGAGATCCCAAGACTGCTTGGAACTAGCAGTAGGTCTTTATCATCACTAATCTTTCAAAAATCTTAAGCCTAAAATAAATGGTGTGACAGTCCTGAATGTCAGGAATCAGGAGCTGTAGCAGTTTTGTTCACAGACACTGTGTATATGCATTTGGGAATGCAGTAGGCAAACCCCCTCTTTTATTTGTTCTGGCTGCACATTGTTTATACTTTTCTTCCTGTTTTTGAAAACAGAAATTATTGTCTCAGTGACTAGATAAAATATTTCTCTTACGAAAGAAAGCACTGGTTGAAAAGAAGCACTTTAATAATTTTATTTCTTTCTTTCAGTAAAGGAGAATAAGAGAGATTTCTGGGACCTCTCACATTAATATTTAATGACCTACCTAAGAAAAGGTTTCAACAACAAATGGCTAAAAATGGGAATAATGTGGTGTGATGCACTAAATGCACTCTGGGAGTGTGTTAGTTCATACTCTCTTCTACTCAACCATTACAAACCAGGTTGGGCCCGCTCCTAATAGCCAGAGTCTCTGCAGCCAGTACGAGGCATTATTGAAGCCACTCACAAAACAAAACAATTGTCTCAATCATTGGCCTTCCAGAACTGGAGTAAATTTGGTGACAAGGCTAAATCTTTATGGAGTGAACTGCACTTGGTCATGGGAGTGAACACACCGAGGCTGATGAGGGTCTCAGCATGAGTGAGGGCTGACCACAGGAGCAGGTGCTGTAGATCTGGAGGAAATGTGCCCTCCTGGGACTCTCACTGCTGCACAAGTACCCCTTTTCTACAGAATGCTTGGCAGAGCTGTTGGGGCAAACTGAAAACCAGGGCAAGGAGGTGGTGTGAGTTATGAAAGTAATTCTCTGGATCCATTGTTAAATCAGAAATATAGCAGAGTTAAAAAGATAATGAGGCTATACAGAGTGAAAATAGAGAGGACTGTGTTGATCAATCTGTACTTTTTTTTATTGTAAGACCTTATTGCATCCTTATTCCAGGGCAGATGGAAATTCTCCAGCTCCTAAAGCCACCAAGAAAGCAGCTGAGGGAAACCTCTTAACAGCTTTATTTTCTTTTTTGAAATATTTCACTCTTCTACTATGACGTTACCTTATGTACCTAACTAAGGGCTTATCCAGGTTACGTTCCTTATGTCCAAACTTCTCCTAAAACAGCTTTTCCTTGTCATTGCTGTCCATTGTGTTGACACTGACAGTAGGCAGTATCGCTGCTATTGTCACCTATCACAGTATTGTGAAGTATCATCTATCATGATATACCAACTACTTTCCCAGGGAAGCTGAGGTGTCCAGAATACTGTGTTCTCACTGAGATCCACACAAAGCAGCTGGCATCAGAATGGCAGCTGAGCGCCACCAGTATTGACAACGTTTTGTTGCTGCTGTTGTTAATTAGAAGCCCGAAGCATTTGAAGGCAATATGAGAGCAAACAGTGTAGGTTTGCACCAAATCACAAGCATAACTCATCAGTGTAATAAGCCAAGAGACAGGCATTTGTAGAGCAAAGTTTTGCTGCACATAATTCTCGTCTGGCTTCCTGATGTCAGAGGGGAAGGGCATGGACATTCCCGTCTGTAGCTTCTGCCCAGATGGCAAGGCATGGCAGCTCACCCACAACAGCCATGAAAAGAGCCTCTTACACCCACTGTGCCAGGGAATCTGCTCTGGCTGTAGGATCAGCCAAGCTCAATCAGCATCCTCAGTGGAGGTGAACTCTTGCCACTCCAATGAAGCCAAAGTATGAAGTGGTTTTGCGTGAGATTAGAATCCACTTCCCTCCCCCTTCCAATTTATTACAACGATTTTGGATAATAACAAAGGGAAATTCCCATAGTCAGAGGGGAAATGTTTTCTTCTCTATCTCTTTCATTGCCAGTGGGCACTAGCAGCTCTCTGGCCAGACAAAAAGACAGTCATTTCAACAAAAAGTACATGTGATAATGATGCACTTTTTCAGTTTGCAGACTCTGTTCTCCAGTGCTGACAGAAGAACTGTAGGTTTTATATTGATAGAACCAAGGACCATCTGAACTGATTTTTGCCAGTAATTTCCTGGTGCTCTCCACAGAGGAGAAGCTCTGGGGAGGTAGCTCAGCTTGCAGGGGGACTGTACACCAGATGTCTTCTCCTACCCTTTTCACCAGGTGCTCCTGCAGCTGCACAGAAATGTTGGGTGAGGAGCAACCACAGTCCCTGAAAAGATTGATGCATCTCTGTAGACTGAGAGAGGAAAAATTTGACATCTCTCCCCTTCTGAGAGGCCAGAGGGGGAAGGCAGCAGTCACTTTAGATATCAAGTGAATTATGATTTCAAAGGAAGTTCATGGGAAGGTCACAGAGCAAAATCAGAGGTTACTTCCACCACAGAGAGAGATGAAGGGGAGCCAGAATTTCTTTCCTCAACTTTTTCCTTCTTCACAAATGTGGGAACTATTTTGTCTTTTTTTTTTTTTTTTTTTTTTCTTGGTTGTTGTTACAGTAAATGCCTGAGACCAAAACTTTGGAAAAAACCCACTCTACCTCTTGGGAAATTTTCATGGCAATCATTCCTTCAGTCTCCTTGTGCTGTTGGCTGTGGTTTGAGGTGACATCCACCCTGGTGGCAGTGGTGTGGCCCTCCCCCTCTCCATGTCAGTTCTGATTGCAAAGCCACATCAAGCAAACCCAGCAGCTTCCATGAAAATATCCCTACTGACTTCAAAGGATTTTGGATGCAGCCTCATACAGTGGTCAAACACTAGACATACCAGAGCAACCAAAGCAACCCTTGCACACAGCTGCAGCTGCAGGCACACATATAACATGGTAGAGACACATGGCTAATGCATTTCAACCCAGATTGCACCCCAAAATACTTACCCTCGTGGGTGCAGATGTTGTACCTTCAGATGCACATATGCATGGAAATCTACACACATATATGTATGTCTTGGTACATTTAAAACAGTCTGTTATGAAAAACATGGGATTCCTGTTACCAAAATACAGGTCTAAGGCAGCTATTGTAGCTTGTGAAGGATCCTCATAATAATGTTTTCATAGTGGGCCAGTAGCAGAGAGCTGGTGGAATGGCAGCCTGGCACAGAGACAGTGAGGAGCGTCACAGCGAGTTGGTGACTCAAAGGCCATGTGCCCCTGTGCCAGCAGCACAGAAGGCCATGGAGTCACACCAGCAGGAGCCAGCTGCTGGTGGAGACTGCTGTCCAGCAAAGGGGCTGCTCTGGGCCCCTCGCCTCTGGATTATATTATTATTATAACTCAGCTTAGAGGATATATTCCATTCAGGAAGGCTCCGTACTCTGTGACAGCGAAGGGCGTAGCACCCTAAAAATGCTGCAAGCCCCTCTGCAAAATGCAAAAAGGACACATTCATCAGCTACACACACATCTATGATTTTGAAAGGTTTAAAAGGGAAGAACCATAGTGAACTGAACTGGGAGAGATGTTCATTCTGAGTCTATTATGGCAGTAGCTCCATAGCAGGTTTTATATTGAGAAATTTGGCTTGGCATTCTGAAACACCAAAATGAGCTAGATTTTTTTTTAAATTTTAAATCTACCAATCTATTCATTTCCAGGATAGAAAGTTCTCTTTGAGTTTTCAGGGAACAATCTGATGCTACTTTGGTCACTGGGAAGCAGAAAAGAAACAAATGTTAAATACCAGCCACTCTTTCTCACTCTGATGGAAAACCATGGTGTACTCAAAGCACTTGCCTGGGATACAACCATGCTCCAGGAAACTTTATGCAGAGTTGTTCTGCTTGGGGAAGAATATGAGGCTGGGGTTTAGGTCTGCATCCATAGGGAATGAGATATGATCATTAAATTATTGTATATTCTGGAATTTATGAAGAGGGGGAAAAAGGAAGATAGTAATCATGATGAGAAAAGACTAAGGCGTGTTAAATGTTTTAATGAATATTTTTTTTCGTTGTGTTGTGCTGTTCCTAGTGTGCAAGTGCAATGAGATATTACCAATAATGCTGTAAAGCAGTTTCTCTTTCCCTATGTTTTTCTGAAAGGTAATAGTTTCATCCATTTCTTTTCCATTATCTGAAGTTGAAATCTTCCATCCTGTGTCTACCAAGTTAGGTTGCTTTTGTTTGTTTTTAAGTATTGGTTAAATTACTTCAGCTTTCATGTTTGACATAGGATGATTGAACAGAGCATTGTTCTTACTGTCTGGCAACAGCTTCTCAAGAGTGACTTGTCTCAGGAAATAGGGGGTGCTGAGAGATATCTCCACTAATATGTTTAAATTGCCATACAGAAAATTGGTTCTCTTCAAATACATCAGCAGATAGGAGGTCTCAAACAATTAGCATGGGGAAGAGGGACTCTTAGTATGATATTTGAACCAGATTATTTTCCAAGTCTGTTTTCCTAGGAGAGGTGGCAAATATCAACCCAGCCATGCAGTGCAGAGCAGAAGTCAGGAGACAAAGTCTTCCCAGCTGCTACAACTTGCTGTGTGAACCTGGCAAAGACAATTAACCTCCCTACTAATTTTTTGTCTGTAAAAATGCAGATGCTTTTTAAAATGAGTGACTGAGCCAGAGTCCAGGCACATTCATGGAAAGAAAAGTGTTGGCTTCAAGATCAGGCTTATAAATCTCATGGGTGTGGTGAGACATGATGCAATGGCATTTGTAAATCTCTGAGGTTCTCAAATGTAGGATGATCTGAGCAGGTAAAGAATTTCAGTGACAACTTCTAATGAATGCATACCTATTAATGCTACCCCCTCCCCTCCCTTTTTCATGTCAAAGTAGAATAAGAATGAGATTTAAAGTATTTATTGAGTGGTTGAGAAAGCCAACATTTGACTCTGTGCCTTAGAGCAGTGCCTGGGGCAGGCAGTAATTGTGCAGAAAGGCACTGATAACATGTCTTCTTATTGCTTAAGAAAAGTGCTTTTCCAATTTGCTTTGTTCACTGCTATACCAGACTCTAGATTCACTGCTATAAATACAGTGAGCTATATATAAATACACATACATACACAGACTGTGACTCAGACGTATTACCAGCACACTATCAGCCCAAGACAGTACAATTGAAAAAATCAGGAAAAAATGAGGGTTCATAATTTTTTATAAATAGAGCCTGATCCCAAAATCACTTTTGCAGGGCTTGTTTGTGTGAGTATTCAAACCTACCGAGAACAGAGTGGCTCATAAGCACAGAAATTTGCACCAGACCTGTAAATTGAATTGTATATTCAGCAGGGTTTGGAGTTGCATATCATATTGATTTTTCAAGATAAGAATAGGGACAGAGATTGTAGAAATTGTATTCATATTTTCACACCTGAAAAGTTTCATTATTTATTGATTGACATGAATTTCCCAGTGTGCAGTGATTGCATTTGTACTACAGACCCACTCAATCTGTCTACAGTCCTTCAGTTGAGATTGACAAATTTGATGGGGTATTCTGCACTGTGAAGAATTCCAGAGAATTTGGAAATCCTCACTGAATTGACCAAAGAAACATGGGTCTCTGTCTCATCCATCGTGCTGTGGGGGGGCTAGTGGATGCACTTCAAGTTCTTTTGAATCTGCACATAAGGTCATATGTAATTCTCCCTTTTCCTGACTTGCTTTAGGTTAATTTTTATAGTTAGAGACTCAGTGTACACATTTGTGATTATACATCTGTATACACCATCTTCTCCCAGTATATAATTAAAGACCACTGTATATAAGTAAACGTTTTTTACCCCTGTGTCTGACAATAAATGTGAGAATAGCAATAGAAGACGGATATTAAGAGCTATAAATGCATTCAAAATAAGCCAATTTAACAATATAAATGCACTTCTGAACAGTGAGCCACATCTACCATTTGGCAAAGTTTCTGAAACGCACCAGATTTTTACAACTTTTTTGTTACAGTATTCCAAACATTACTGTGATCCTAATTTAAAAATAAGCAAACTGCTGGTCTTGTGCCTCAAAAGGCTATTTAGGAGAAGCAGAGCTTACTATATAACAAACAACAGGGGTAAAGTCAATCAATGACACTTATCTGCTGCTCACTTTGAGAGCCCTCAGATATGCGTTGTCAACTGAAGTTACAAATAGATGTTTCTGACGAAAAAAATATCTGGCTTTCAAGTGCAGCAAAGAGGTACAGATTCTGTTCTCAGTGAATAAGGAATGGCTCCACTGACTATACATAACATCAAGACATTAATGTCAATAGATTTTTTTTTCCTTAGTGTGGTGTTGCAAAATTTGGCTCCACTTCTCTGTATTCCAAGTTATGTCCGAATTTTCAGCAACCACAACAAAAGTATATCTTTATTGCTTGTACAGATTTGTATTTGCAGTACAACTCTGAAAGAGCAAAAGAACTAGGTGGCAAATAACCAGATCTCCTTTCTGAAGTGAGGCAGACACGAAACATGCAATATAGTGAAGAACCACTCAGCAAAGAATAATTTTGCCAAAGAGCAAGGAAAATAAGAAAAGCCATAAAATTTGGTGACCACTGTATTGGAGATGTCAAAATGAAACATATGGGGGTTTTTTTCAGTATGTTTGGTGAGTACATGAAGGCTTCTGGTCTTTCAAGCAGCATGGCCATGGAACCATTGTGTGCTGCTTATATTGAATATATAGGGTACAGTGATCATCACAGCATTGCTGTACCCTCTCTGACTGATCATGTTATTACACTGGCTCACAAGACATAAGTGCAGAGCCCATAAAGGCAAAACTGTAGCATTCAGGCTATGCTGTCTGCCTGGAACGACTTACCTCTTCTGAAGACCTCAGAAAGCTTCAGGCTGAGTACAGCCAAGCCTTCATCTCCCAACCCTTTGCTCCCCATGAGAAGAACAACCTAAGAATTTGGCATGATAGACCACTGCCTATTTCTAATTTATGAGCAGATTTATGAGACATAGGCTAAGAATGCTCTAATGGGTGAAAGTCATCATTCAACAGTTTCTTATCAATGAGAACAAAAATCAGACCTTCATTGGTTTTGAACTGAAGAAACCTGAACTAGAACCAGCTACAGTACTGAGGAATTGAATAATATATCAATAGTATAAGTCTGGGTGATACTGAAATAAGTGATACTCTCTGGCTTGATAGATATATTAGAGGAAGTGAATCTTTTCCTATTTCTTCCCACTTTTCTGTCTTGACAAATGCATGGCAAGAGAGAATCCATGTTGCTTAGCAACTCCTTAGGATGCAGAAAGAAATCAGTCAATACAATTCTGAATTAAAGCTGCAATGACCCACAGAAAATTTTTCTAGAGAAAAATAAGAATAGCTAAATATTCTCCATATTTATCCTGAAGTCACATTAGCTTATGAGTCAAACTCTTTAAAATCAAAAATGATGGAGAAAGACCTTCTGAGGTGGGAGAAGGGGGCTTATTTATTGCTGGGGTCTGAAGAGAAGGAACTCATTTTGAATTCTAGCGATGCTGGTTTTTTTTAGTTAAGGCTGAGAGTGGATTTTTCCATTTTGACACACAAATCATTCATGAGCCAGTCATGCTTTCAGTCATGGGAGACTCTGGATTAATTCTTCCACTTGTTTGAGTTGTCATTGATTACATTGGTATTGCCTTGATCAACTGATGTGGCACCAAAGCAAAGAAAGACAAGATCATTACTGCACATTACACATCCAGCTGTCAGCAGAGCACTTGCACCAAGCCTTCAACAGCTGAGCTAAAGTGTGGTCCTCTTAGCCCACAAGTGAGCATACAAGTCACATAGTCCTGTTTCTGGCACTGGATGGTTGACTGAGCATTTTCAGCATGTATTTATTCACCAAACACAGCCATCAAACTTGCAAAAATCAACAAGATGGTCAGGGTTTGCCAGAATTCCCATCAATGCTAACAGGTTTCTGAGTATTCAAAACCAGTAAAAAATGTTATTTCCTAGAAGTCCAGGAGAGATAAATTTAGCTCCTTTACTGACCATAGTATTTATAGACTTATTTATTTGTTTTTATTATTTGACCAGAACTCATCTGAATTTTCAGTAATGCAGGATTTAGTTGAACTGGTCAAATAACAAAGGCAAGTAAGCACATGAGGAAACAGTTGCTGTTTTCATACAACAAATTGCAAAGCACAAGCTGACTTAGCAGTAATAAATAAGTAGTAAAATAATACCTTTGGAAATTGCAACATGCAAGAAAAAGTAAGAGAAACCAGTCTCATCATCATTTTTCAGACCAGCCATTGCTTCCTGTTCACAGAAAAAAAAACAACAAAAAAAAACCCCAAACAGACAGGAGAGGGCTTTTTCTCTCCTTTTTCACTTTGGGACAGTATTAGGATTATTAAGATCACTGCTACTACAGTAATGCTTGTATCTCTAGTTTCATTACAATGTATTAATATCTCTTCTATGCATTTCTGAGATAGTCCCAGTGTTAAGGTTGCTTTCAGCAGCCTCATTGGCTTCAAGGAATGCCGAGGCTCCATCAGCAGTGGTTGTCACAGTTAGCAGCACCTGGCATGGCTGTATTGAATGTCCCATGGCCATATTACATTTGTCCTCTTTTATTCACACTGTTCTTTCCTGTGACACTTGTGTTAGCTGTGAAGTTCACACTTTGCTGTGTATGACAACCAGGCTATACATGGTGTTAAATGGATTTATACTGTATTATAGTACTTCTGTCATGTTTATATCATGTGTAGAATTATGATCTATAGAAAGGTTACTTCTGCTCTATGTGCAAGCTATTCAGCTATAGTTATTCAGCCATGGATAATACAGAAATATATTATGATATTAATAGAAATATTGTATGAACTAACTTAAGAGAAATATTTTTCTCCCTGGTATCTATTAATATTAAAACAATTCTGTAAGAGAAGTGAGGTATTTCAGTATGTTTCCGTATTTTCATATGTTTCCAGGCCTGTAAATATAAGAAGGTGCCTTTCCCATTGCTTCTTGAGACAGACACTAAAGGGAGACAGTCTCTTGCAATATTATAAAGTTGCCCTGATCTGAAGGAGGATAGGTGCCTTCAGTGAGTCACTTCATGGTGTTGAGGGGTTTGGAGATGATTCTCACTACATGGAAACAGGGGACCCAGGGCCAAACAAGAACATCAGGGAGTTGCCTCTAATACACTGAAAATGTGTGGTGTAATCATACCCTGGAAAGCATAAGAGCCACCCTGTAATCCAGCCTTCTCTTTACGTGGAGAAAACAGACCCAATTTTTCGAGGGATGTTGACTCATCTGCTTCCCTGGACAGCTTGTTTCAGTGCCTGACAACCCAGGAAGTTGCAGTCTCATTCCCATGGGATCCACATGCTTACCTACACACACATGTACACACACTTCTCCACAGCTGGGCCAGGGTGTTCATGCAGCTTTTTGTCCCCAGCCAAATAGGTGTTCTGTCACCCTTCTCAGGGCAGGCTGGTGTGGGCATCCTGCTCACTCTGGGATTTTCCTTTCTTGACACTACTTCACATCACTTTCAAGCCTGTATGAAGGAGCTGGAGGAGACACTGGCATCTGGGGGAACATCATACTAGAATCTCTGTCTCTGCTTCCCCAACTTTCCCTTCACAGTTAGGGCAGGAGGCATCAGGAAATCAACCAGGGAGCTAGGATGGTTCACCTCTCTTGGTGCTGAAATGAATGATGCTTAGTCTTCTAGTTAATTTGAAGGGGCCACATCTGGAAGTGTTTTACACAGCCTCAGCCTCTGTGGTAATTTGCCTGAGTAAGCATCTCAAGATTTAGCCAACAGAGAATGTGCCCTGCATAGCTCATTAAGAACCTAATCACTCCCCTCTGGGTCAAATTCAAGTGGCTATTACAATCAATGTATTTATTTGCAGTAAAAAAGTGCTAAAGAGGTTGTAAGACATATAGGAAATATGTTCTGGGAAAACAGCATTGTGGTAACAGTACAAGAAAGAGCCTGAGCTGGTTTAGATGCATCCTAATCCCCTGCTGCTATTAGATGTTGGGATTTCTGCACCAGGGAAGAGGGAATACGAAGGGTGTCAGCTATAGGAATGATGAAAATATCTCACAGTTAAGTGACAAGAAGCCCGTGGCACATCAAATAGCAGAGAAGGACTATGCAGATAACGGCTGGCTGACAGGGGAACCATTTTCTCTGATTGGAGGCTGTCTCCAAGGAACATGGACTGACTCTTTGCTTACTGACCTTGAAAATGGAAATAATTTCAGAGGCACCTTTCTCCCATTTGCAGAACTCTAAGCACATTTGTTTCTATCAAATGAATTTGAATACATGTTGCCGTGACATCACAGGGAAAGGATCATTCCCCATTTATCAGCATGTTTGTTTTGGTATAAATGACAGAGCTGCTTAAAAAAACTGCTTTTAATGTGTGACTTTCCCTTGTGTAAAATATATTGAAAGGATGGAGCTGAGATTGTGAGAAACCAGGGGAGGGAGCATCCTCTGGGCTACTGTCATCTCACACCCAATGACTGAGGATGTGCTGGAAGCCAGGAGGGAAAGATTCATTTCACTAGGAAAAGATTCAATTGCAGGAGAATACGAGGACATCCTTGCTTGGCACTCTGCCTGCTTAAGTAAACAGACATGTTTCAAACACAAGTAACTATCTCCCCACATGGCCATCTTTAGCCTCCCTTCCCCCTTACTAACAAATCTTATGGAAGCAAATCCTTCCCATAACGACTTACTGGTTTCCTGAACAGTGAACTTTCCTTCTTTGCAAGGTCAACAAAGTCCTTCAGGAATTCTTGGAAAATCCCCAGAGATGCGCAGAAAGAAGCCAGTAATTTACTCTATCATGGCATGCTTACAAACACCCAGAAAGGCTACTGGGAGCTGAGGACACTCTGCATGTCAGCAAGTCAGAGCTCCACTGCAGATTTTCTCAACATCATAGAGCTGAGTCATTTTAATTTACTGGCTTATTCTTTATACGCTCATTTTAGTGCTAGCTATCACTGCTAAGGAAGGCAAGGTGATTGAAACATCCAGTTTGGTTTATTAAACTGAACTGCTCTCCTCCGCTGATGGAGAGGTCACCTTGCAGGTACTATAGGGCAGGAATGGGCACATACTGCTGACTGGCTGCTGGCTCGGCAGGTTTACACACTAATTTCCCCCATGGTAATTTTCCTGGTTGCTACACGAAGCAGGATTTGCAGATCCACCCGCAAGGTCCTGATGCTGGACCAGCTGCAATGCAGAGGCTGAAACAGCTTTAGCCAACTTTGTTCTGAAGTCTTAGGGAAGCTGAGCATGGGGCACAAACTCAGTGTGGAGGACTGGCTCCATTTCTTGATTCATGTCTCCACTGCGGTAACAGGTCATGAGAAACCTTCAACCTTCAACCTGGCTTCTGTCACCATCAGGAAAATAGATTTAGTGATATAGGTAAACTAGATTTTACTTCCACTTGGCCAGTTTCTTTTGCAAGGAGAAATGAAGCTGACCATACCTATTGTCTTGCTTCTCTTCTGCTCCTATCCCATAGGCCACATTTAGCTAGTATTTCCAGGTCTAACTCCCTCTTTTTTTTGCGGGGAGTTACCTGCTCCATTTTTGCTGCATAGCATTGAAACCAGCATGCTATCCCCAGTCTGGGGTATCCAAATCCCAATCTCTCTTCTAGAGAGGTTTGCTTTGGCTATGTCACCTGAGGGTGAAAGGTACCATGGACTGGGGACAAGCTCCACCACCAGGGAAATAAGGGAAAAAGAGCTTTGGGAGGGCTGCTGCAATCAGGAAGCACCTACAAATTAGGCCCCCTTCTGATGCTCCTAGGGCAGCTGAGAGAGGGAAAGAAGGTGTAACTTAGCTGCAGCAGCCACTTCTGTGCACCAGGAGCACTGGAGAAGGAAAGGCTCAGGCAATGCTGGGAGATGATGGATTGACTGCTTCACGTGTTAGCAGCAGAAAGTAGCCTCCCTGAGGCCAGCCACCACCTGCTCCACACAGCACTGGGGTCTCTTCTCCACCCTGCCCTGGCAGGCTGCCAGCAGACAAGGTGGGGGGAGAAGTGGGGAGAGGAACACACCACTGTGGGGAAGTAGGTATATAAATAGTGCCTGTTTGGAAGGCCAGGTGCGTCCGTCCAACTCGAGCCAAGCATAACAGGAGGCAGTAAGGAGTGTGTCTTCCTCTCCAGACCTCGTTCCCGAAATTCATTTCCTCTTATGTGTTTCTGTTGCTATGGGTGGGTGAGTAAGGAGGGAGGAAGGAAAAAAAGAAAGCAAAAATCTTTGGTTTATTCTTGGATCTCACACCTCGGACTCTTTATTTATTTACTTTGTACCTGCTCACTTGTGCATTTCTTGTCCCGTGCATGTGTTCTGGCTGAGCCACTCTGAGCCCTTGTTTCTGCTGGTTGGGCAGTTTTGCCCTACTGTCTCCCACTCTACTCCCTCACTCTGTCTATCCCTGCTTCCAGGAGCATGAGCTTCTCTGTCACCCCCATCACTGGACCTTTCACAAAACTGAATCAGCTCACCTTGGCGGAAGCCTTCTTCCTCTGGGCTAAGTTTGTAAATTGATGCAGAGCTATTTCAGCTATTTCAGGCAAAGCAGAGAGAGAGAGAGAGACAGAAAGACAGATAGTAGGTGCTTGCAGCAAGAAGGGGGGGAAATCACTGGAGGACAAAGGGATTTCCTATTTGATTTTGCTATACCGGTTCCCACTCTTGTGCGTAACTTAAGCGGCTGATATCTTGGCACATTGTTGTTTTCCAGGCTCTCAGGAGCGCATCAATTTCAAACACCACCCCTTCAGCCTGGAACAAAGCTTCAGCTCCCATGTACTTCATACCTTCTACTGCAAAGTTGGCCTCAGATTGAACTCTCTGAAAGACTGTATATGGCCAGTGATAGGGTCATGTTTACATCATTCTTTTTGCCAACTCTTTTAAGAGCATGGGAGGCTGTTATGATGAGCCCCTTGGAAAACAAGGATGTGGCAACAGGTTTCCCTTGTTATCCTGGAGGCAGACCCAGATATGGCAGGTGCTCTCTCTAGCTGCCTGATCCTTTACATAGAGCCAGTGCTTGTACCTGCTCACTCCTGGGAAAACACTGATAGCATCAGGGACCCTGGCTGCTAAACAGCCTGGTAGGAAACATTGTTTTGCTTACGATGCTCAGGCAGCCAGTTTCTGGCAAGCCTGGAGCAAGTGAGCCATCCTGCTCCTGCCATTGCTCACCCATGGATATGTGGGACACATGCAGCTCTGAGCAGCAGGGACAGGAGAGGTGGGATGGAGGGACATTTTTGCCAACAGGGCAGAGGGGACAAGTCTTTGTCCTTGCAGCAGTGGGTTTGCTGACCAGTGTGAGCATCCCACACACAACCACCTTTATGGTCACAGCCCTGGTGCCTGGCTGCCCTTAGGGTGATCCCACATCCCCCTGCTGTGTGGGGGAGCACAAGCCCATTGTGGCTGGGCACCATCTCCTCCATACCATGCTCCTCTTGCCTCTGGGCCATGGGACTTGTTCACGTTGGTCAAAACCCTGCCTCCCCTCCAGTCAAAGGCACATTCACAGCCTTGCTGCCACTTGATTGCTGCTCTCCTTTCTCTCCTCTCTCTTTCCTCCAACTTTCTGAAATAGGAACATTATTTGAAAAACAGGAGGTGCGGAAGGAGGCCACGCAGCCCTGCGAGCGCCATGTCAGGCAAAATAAAAACTCCTGAGGAGGTGCTTCCAAGAGACTCTGAAAGAAACTGGAGCATACGTGTTCCTCTTCTCCCTCTGTTTTTGTCACATCTCTGTAATACAGTGGACATTTTCCTGTCTGCTCGGCAGGGCTGACAGCATGTTGTCAGGACAGGGCTGTGTCCTAAATAGAAACTCTGCAGGTTCGGAAAGTTCCCTTCCTCTAATTGGAACCGACTCGCGGAGGTGAAGAAAAGCTGCAAAATTGTTTTAAGCTATGAGCAATTATAACAGCCCTTACAGTGCCAGTGACACTAAGAGGATTTGTACTGGATTATACCTAACGTTAACATGATCTAATGCCGCATGAATATCACAGCCTGCAGCAGGCCCAGCTCTCGGAGTCAGGTTCCTTGTTCTTCAAAGACTGCCTGGGTTCATGGAAGGAGGGGAACAAAGCCACGCTGGCAGAATTTTGGTGCAATGTCATATGTCGTTTAAACATCACAAATAGACAGTGATAAAGTAAAAGTGGAAGGCAAAATGGGGTTTTTTAAGTTGAGAGAAGTGTAGAGTCACCTACAATGTAATATAACCTTATCCAGCCAGCCTCCTACTATTTGGCATTTGCTCTGCTGGGAGAGGGACCACAGACGTCTTGCAATAAGGTAACATGAGGGTGCCACAGTGGCCTCTGTACATGGGTCCATGAGGTGACCAAACTGAGAATCCTTCTCTTGTCTCCAGACTACATCATATTGTCCGAGGCAGCTTTAAAAAGTGTTTCAAAAGAATCCTTCCTTTTATAATGATATAGAGAGACTTCCACTGGTGCTGGTAGAAGAAAAAGAGAAGTAATTGGGGTATGCCCTCATATGCAGAGATTTCAGTGAGATGAAGCTGTGGTGGAGCAGCCTGGTAGGGCTGTATGCAGCTGGTCTGTAGAGAAGGCTGGGAGGAAGGGACAGCATGGGAGCCAAGTCTGGGACCTGCTCTGCTACTGACTTATTGTAAGGCTTGCAGGGAGTTGTTTAATCTCACTGTGGATCAGTTACTCAACCAGCAGAATTAAAGCAATAACATTTTGCTCTGTGGGAAGGGATGAAGAGAAACCTGTACCAGTATGAGGCACTCAAGCCCTAGAGCAAATGGGGAGGACAAAGATGGAAGCCAGGTAGAAGGAAAGGAAGTAGTTGAGTGAGAAGAGACACATGCTGACCTTGAAGGTTTTCTCTCTCATCTTGGATTTTGCTAGTGAAATCAGCAAAGCCAACAAAAGTTCTCAAGTTAAACTTCATGTGTGGCTGAAGGTCGCAGAGTACAGATTGTTCTTGGGAACTACCCAAGATTTGCCTTGGAGCAGCAAGGGAACACCTGATCAAATGGCTGCAAAACTTTTCCTCAGCCTAGACTTAATGCATGGTAGAGGGAATTAATGGGGGTGAAAATGACTTTATATCCAAAATGGGAAGCCTCTCTGCTGGTGCTAGTGAGCTCTGCAGTGCTGAGCTGTGCAGCAGAGGTGAGGAATGAGGCCAAGACATCTGAATTGCACTGCTGTATGTACTGCCTTTGAATTTGGCCCTGACAGTAGGATAGGTCAGCCACTCTTCATACTAGCAACACAATTTGACTGATGAATGGAAAAATTCCATATCAGGCCCTTAGGAGATTTTTATACCATTAATGTATTATATTTATTTTGTGGAGACATGTCAAATAAAAGAACACCTGTGCAATGTTGAACTGTAATCCATCCCACTGAAATCCACCCAGGGAGTGGGTTTGGACCCCAAAGTAGCGTATGACAAATACCAAACTACTGACACACAGGAGTGTGTCTTGCATTGTTGTTCCTTCCCAGTCCTACAGCCCATCTCACCACAAATTCCATGCATCAATCCCTGTTAAGCACTCTTCTGAAAATTTAGCCAAGCTGTCAAAAAACTATGAGCTTAAACAAGCATCCAGAGGAGGATGAACTTAATTTAAAAATAATGTGGTACAGACAGGCAGAAACAGCAATAAAAGTTTACAGATTTCAACCTTTGAACCCTCCAGTAGTGAAATATAACAATGTATTTTTTAAAATGGGAGTGGAGTTATCCCATGATGGAGCGATTCCAGGGGAACACCAGCAAATATTGTGGGGGACAATGTAGGATCATGAGAGCAAGAAATATTTTAATGTTCTATTACATTGTGGGCAATTCTACACTTCTCACAACTTAAAAAAGCAAACAAACAAATAAAAACCCACCCTTTCTGAAACATTTGGGCCAAAAGAGACACACAATTTACACTGATTTTCAAAAGTCTTGTGGGAGTTGCAGGTTGGGTGCTTCATGCTTTCATACTGCTTCATCAATAGCTTCCCAGCCAGGTTTTCATTTCTGCAATGCAACATGAAGCTGCTCAGGAAGCAAGAAAAGGATCATTATGGCGAGGAGATAAAGAATGGAGGGGAGTAATGGGGTTGAGGAAAACCTTGGGACATGACATGTGTTGGAAGATGCGCCACCAGCTCCTCCGTGGAGGGATGAATTTGACCTGCTGTGAAGTTTCTCAGAACTAGTGCTAATATCCTGCTCTTGCAGTACTTAAGCAGCAATTATCACCTATAAAACAGGTGATAATGTAGATTTTCACATTCAGAGGGCCAGCTGCTAAGCTGGTAGAAATCGATAGACTCTGGGCTCCACTAGAACTAGAGTGGTTCATGCCAGATGAAACTACTCCCCAGAATTTTTAAGACACCAATTAATCTTAAAATCAAAATAAAGAGAAGAAAGAGTGTACCTTGATCCCTTCACTTGAACAGGAAATTTAAATTTGGAGATGTCTGAAGCTCCAGTTGATGAATTATTATAAGAGGCCAGTAGCATGCAGCATCACACACTGGCCTTTTTATAATAAACAAATGGAAAATTATGGTGAACTGGCAGAATATAGCAGCTAGTTTTCTGCCTGTGCCCTTCCATCTTGGCAGGATACTGTGTTCCTTCATTCTGTAAAATACTCAGATTGGTATGATACTGCTTTTTAAAATAGGGCCCTAAAGATAAGATCTACTAATGTCTATGAGGGAAAAAAAATATTAAATTGTCAAGGGCTTTTTTTGTTTTGTTTTTGTTGGTATTTTTTTGTGCAGGTACACAGAATTGCCAGGTCAAAGAGTTACCTTCCTGTAACTATAGTACAGCATATATTTCCCCAGTAACACACCAGCTGTTAGTTGAACCTTATAGCAAGGAATCAATAAAGTCAAGGCAATTTCCTTAACATGCCATCTGTAAGAGATTATGGAAGGGAGGTGGGAAAAGGGCTTTCCTTAGTGACTAGTGCTTTACTAAAGTTCAAATGAGGCAATATATAGTAAAATAAATTCAATCTGTACCTCTCTTCTTTCAATTTTAGAGGGGACTAAATGAAATGGAACTGTGTTGATTCTATCCGGTTCAATATATATTCACTTTCTAATGACCAAGGTCATTTTTACCTTCATGAAAAAGAAGCCTAATATAAAATACTCACCCAGACTGAGCAAACACAATATTCACACTTTTTCAAAAGCCAGGTAGATGAGTGATATATTGTGTAATTCATTTCATGGCACACTGCTGAATGTTTTTTTATAGATAGTGTTTAACCTTGCCAATTTTGCTCTGAGATAATCACTCCTTTGAGGATAAAATCTCACATTTAGCATTAGAAGAAAAAAGAACCCCCCACACACCAAAATCTGCAGTATACAACAAATAACAGGGAAGTTACTTAGCCAGAAAGATAACGATTACAGCAGTTTCCACTGCTGACTGTGATTAGCCAGTGGTTGTTATAATATTAATCAGAAATACAGTGATAATTGCTTAGACTAGGTCTTGATACAGCCAGTGAGCAACGACAAAATGCTTAGACATCTTACAATAATGTATTTCTGCCCTGACTAATGGAAGTGACAAACAGATTTGTAAAAATCCCCTATATTTAGCAGTGGAGCTATTCTCAGAGTGTGGGAGCTTTATTTGTGTTTCTCTAGAGTTTATGATCAGAAATATTAATAGTGCCAACATCTCAAGGAAAGGATGCAAAGCCTGGAAGACACCTCTGAAACCCCCAAGGGAGGGGCACGAACAGCAAAAGTCTGCAGGGTCAACACAGTGGCTGTTTGCTCTGTGAGCCCTGACGCTGCCCTGGAGACTGCTTTTGAGAGAGGAACAGTGCAAAAGGTCAATGCAAAGTGAAATTTTACCTGAAGGGAGGAAAATATATGTATAAGCCCAGATTCGTCCTATTGTGCTGTAGGCATGTAGCTGAGGTGGCTAAGTTTGGAGTGCTGTCAGCCCCTGGTTCCCGTTATAGACAAGGCAGGCACATCCCGAGGGCACCTCAGCCCACCTGTGATGTGAATCACCCTCAGGAGAGCCCGACTGTTTCACCCCAGCTGTTGCAAACCAAGTGCCTGACATGCTGTGAGATGAATCCTGGCCCTGACATGTGAGGATGGGACAAACTGGCTTTGGTTGAAAGCTTCCAGCCAAGAAAGAACCAAACATAAATCAAATGCTCATACCAGTTACTTAAATGAAAGATTTCATTAACTTTTAAAGATATTTCACTCTTGCCTCCACCCTTCCCTTTCAGGCACATGCTTGGGGCCATTACTGAAAGCACTGTTCCTTAGGTAAGACCCTGTCCTTACAGCATTTCCAATTCAACCAGAAGCAAGTACTGGGGGGGTTCTTGTAGGAGCTTGATCCTTCCTCTGAGGTTCTTCTGAAGGTTCCTCTGAACCCTCTTCTGAGGTTTTCACCCCAGATTTCGCAGGCTACAAAAGATATTGGAAAAGATTCATTTAGAACCAAACTTGGGAATCTTGATCTAAACACTCAAAGAAGCCTTTGAGCACACTTGTTCAGCTTTTTACACTATTGTGATTGCTAGTTTGGACCAGAGGTGACTGTATGCAATAAGGGGTACAAAAGCATTGTATTCCTTAAAGCTTGCTTTAAATAGTTAGGGACATAATATGCAGCAGAGGGTTTTGAAGAACTTTATGCATGGGGACAAATTGTCCTGAAATGACAGAAGCAATATTCATAAATTAATGTGGAGACTCTGCCTTTTGTTTTGTATCCATTTTTCCTCCCCTCTTATTGACACACCATATCAAATCCATCCAGAAGCAACAGACTTTCAAAAATTCATTGCAAATTAAAGTCCCCAAAAGACGAGTTTTGTCAAAAAATATCACTTGAAATCATCCATAAGGTCTCTGTCAAAATTTCCTTGTCTATAGAAGATTAATTTTCTTTTAGGAAATTTGTCTTTGCCATTTTATTTTAATCTGTTTGACATAGGTTTTACTGCACAAAAAGATATTAAGAGAACTTCATTTTACCGCTCCATAAATTGGAATGGCAGGCTATTTTTTCTTAAGTTTAGCAACCTCAACAGCAAAGACTGGAGTTCCTGTGCTACTCACATAGAGTAAATAATTAGACCTTGATCTGATGAAGGCACTCAATCACATGCTTATTTTTAACTCCATAAGTGCTGCCACTGAATTCAAAGGGATTGTTTGGATGTTTGAGAGAGTAAGTACATTGCTGGTCAGAGTGTCCTAATCCTTAAACTTGTCATTGATTTCATCACAAGATGATGTCCAAGAGGTGAGGAAAGCAGGACTGCAGCCATGGCTTGTTGAAATCACAGGAAGCTATTTTTTACTCCTTAGACCCTCCTCAGAGCCACAAAGGCTGTGGTTTGGATTTGTTTTGGTGGATTTGGTTTTTTGACAGAACTTTTTTCCCTTCTAATTGAGATTAATTGGATTTTGAGGTTAATTTTCCCATTCTAGGGAAATACTACCTCAGTCATGTGAAATGGAGAATACTCATCCTACCCCCTATAAAACTCCTGGAAGACACAACCAGGGAGCAATCAGCAAATAAACTGCCAGGCCCTGCAATTCTTCAGTCATGTGCCTAATCTCAAAATGAGTCTTAATTAGACCAACAGCACACTCCTCATGGAGCAAAAATTACTTATCAGCTTAATTTGATACTTTCACAGACAGCTGACATATGGTTTCTTCCTCTTCCCCCTGCCTGTTCCCGCACTAGAGTTTAAATAGGGCTGAAGTGGCACACAGGACTTCTGCTCTTCCTCGCTGCCAAACTGGGTTTCATCTCGTGCAGGAAAGAATTGGTGCTCTCAAGCTCCAGGACCTGAGCTCACCAAGAGGAGATTGCTTTTCCTCAGAGCAGACCCATATGCCTTTTCCTTCCTAACAGATGTACTACCAGAAAAACAGATTGGTGAGATGGAGCTTGTTCCTTAAAGGTGAACTGAAATGCTTCTCTACTGTGTGTAAAAAACAAAGTCTGCTTCTTTGAACCACACACACTTTGTAGGGTGTATATTCAATGCAGCTGTGCCATGGTCATCCTTGGATACACGATGAGCCGTATGAGAAAGAGATTTATGGGCACAATTTTTCAGTGCCACAGCAGCTCAGAATTATTGAGTTTCCCCATTGAGAGCAATATGAGAAGCCACCTTAAGTCTGATGCAATTTAAACTACTCCATAGATCATGCTGGACATCCTCTAATATGCATCACCACAGCCTTACTGAACCTGATAGTTATTAGCTGGGGAAGAGGATGAGTTGTACCCCATTACATTTATTATAAGTCTATTCTCTTTCATTGCACCACGTCCCTCACTGGTGCAGATCAGTGAAACTGGTGCAGTTAATGGGTTTTGCCACAGTTTTCACCATATAAGGATCTGGGCAATCCTGCTTCTTGCGGCAGCTCAGAAGTTTTAGTCTTTTGTTTTTAACAACACCTGTACGGTTTCATTCTCTGCTCTGCCTGTGGGACTGCAAGCCCCCGTGACCCAAATTCCACTTCCTGTGTGAGATCAGGTCCCACACCCCTACCTCTCAGGATACAGCCCTGGCTGCAGGCTTCTCATCCTCAGGCATGACCTGGGAAGCTCTCAGCAAATCAGTACCAAATCCTGAAAATCAGGCTATGTGAGAATATATGACACAACTTTTCCACTCAGTAATGGACACTACACCTGAAGTGTACCACAGATGGGTGGCTGTGGTATCAATCCCAAATAGGTCTTCTCATACATGTCAGAGGGATGTTTTTCCTATTTTTCATAATACAATTTTGAATTAATTCAGGTGATATAGGTAAAACACTGGTACCAAAACCAAACCCAAGATGGACACCAAATAGGGTGCATGCTGTTGCTACTTCCACAGCACTTTCCTTCTGCTCCTTCTGTTTCTGAGGGCTTAGGTTTTAAATGTGATGAGAGCTTTGTAAAAATATCAGACTCCTCATTGCAAAAGCATTTTTCAGTCTTTGGCTTACATGAGATGCATTTGACAGGACCAAATTCAGGTGCATCTGAACATCAAGATAGTTTCTCATAGCTGGATAAGTAAATATTTTTTTTGCAATACACCCATGATTGATCATCATTTCCATTTGTGTATTTGTGATTGTGACAGTTACACAGCTTACACAAGAAGATGCATTTTTTAATGGTGTTTACATTTATTTCAGCAATCATAGTTATATATAGCTACATATTTGAAAGTCCTAAATAAACAGGTTATAGCTCACTTAAAAAGTAAAATTAAATAAAAATATAACCTAGAATCAAATAATCTGAAGACTTAGGCCTTAAAAAGTACTTGGCATGTATTTTATGTCTGATAGGTACACATATATTTTAAAGGTATTTTGTGTACTGAGCATAAATATGTAAAAGAAGTATAAATCTATCTGCATTTATTGAACAGAAAAATATTAAGTACAACATATAAAATGCATACACACCTGCTTATACATACATGTGCAAACACAGACACACAAGTCCATCCATATCCATATATTCAATACAATAATACATTAGAATCCTTGCATCTGGAAGGTCTTTGCTGTAATCATACTTGGGAGCTTAAAATAACAGAGCTGCCATGCTGTTGCATGTCAGGGGAGCTGCTAGCACTGCAAGTCCTCTTAGAAAAGGAGCTGCAAGAGCAGCAGGGAAAACCATGGGATGCACTGAGGGGTGAGGGGCTGGAGGAAGCCCTTTGATGTGCGTTGCCATTCACCACAGGATGCATGGGAAGTGCTGAGGGGTGACACCCTGTGACACCATAGCTGTTGGGCAAACACATGACACACAGACAGAGTCAGAATTTCCTCTGTTTGATAGTGCGGCCTGTGCATGTGCTTAAAATGCAGATCCCAGGTGGGACAAACAGCTTGCATGCTGCATTTGGCACCATAAGGCTCCCAAGAGAGCAAAAGCACAGAAGATGCTCAGGAAAAAGAGCATCCACAGGTATTTAGGTCCTGTAGAAGGAACTGTGCACTGGCAAAGAGGGGATCACCCTGGAGAAGCTGCAAGCAGGGCTCACAAGCTGAAGCAAGAAGGAAAATGGCTGGTGTGGCATCACCATTTTGTTCTCGAAAATGTTCTCCATTTTGTTTCAAAACTGTGAGGCAGAAGATGTTAGCTAAAGACAAGACTTGATTAAGCACTGACTCTGGACATGCAGAGCATCTGGCTCTGGGTCTACATTCAGTCACCAGGATCATGTTTAGAATCATTCAATTAGTGCCCACAAAGGTTGCAGTTCTTCGCCTCTCAGACACTCTGATGGATGCACAAGCTGCATTGTTCTCCTTCCAAAGGAAGACTACTGGAGCCCACTCCAGCCCCCTCTGAGGAATGGCAGCCCTCTCCTCCCTACTGGCTTGCCCTGACTCACACCTGCAGCTACCAGCATGTAGGATTTACACATAGCGCACTGCCTTGCCTCTGTGAAGATCCTGCTTCCAGCTCCTGCTCTGACAACTGCTAGCACAGCATGGCACAGCACAGTATGGCAAGGTACAGCATGGTACTGGGCAATGGATGATGTTCCTTGCAGAGCTTTCCACTCCACTCCCTTCCCTGTTCCTCTGAGAGAAGTTGCAGCCAGCACCTCCCTTCCTGAGTCTAAATGAAAACTATTTTTGCAGCCATACTTAGCAGGACTAGCTACAGATATTCCCAGGGATGCTGTTTCTTCTTGGCTGTTCTGGGATATTCTGAAGGGGTGTTGCAGCTGTTACCTCTCAATGCCAGAGACCTCACGCAGGTAGTGGTGGAAACCATTCCCCTCACTAGCACAACTTTGGGGTTGATCCTCAATCAGAAATGCAGTTTATGGTATCTCCCCAGGCACCCTCCTTCTCCACAAAGCTGGCCGGAAACCAAAGCTCGTGGTTTTTACTCACATGCCCACAGCTGTGGTGGGTAACACTGCCGTATAAATGACTCAGGTGGGGGTCCAGGAGCAGCTGGATCCACGCTTACAGCCCCTGCAGTGGAGGCTGTCTTTGCAGTGCTCAGAAGCTCCTCCTGTAGCCTGCGTGTGTCCAGGCCTGATGGGAAAACAGCTGCTGATGGCGATGCTGATGCTGAAGTAGGAGCCAAGCTCTGCAGAAAGGCCACGCAGTCCCAGCTGGGAGCCATCAAATGGCATGAAAATGTAACTGAGGGCTCACAAGTGGGATTGCACACTGTAGACCTGACTCTTTTCACCTTATTCAAGCAAGAAGACCCATTAAAATGGAACGATGAAACGAACTGGCTGTGCGTGCACATGCATTTCCCTTTTTTGATCAACTACCTTTCTGCCGATACGCCTAGTAGAGTGTTTGAAATTCCTATAAATGTTAGATGTCCATGATAAAAGACAGTGCCCTTATTTGGCCCGTGGCCATTTTCCATGTTTATTTGGTTATTTATTTCAGTTAAGTGCAACACACCAGTTGATGCACAACACCCATGTGCCGCAATACGGTTCCGGGTTGCCTTGGCAACGGGTGGAAAGGGTTTTGAAGAGCCAGAGAGGCCCATGCTAATGAAAACAAGCATTCAGGGGGCCTCTTCTCCAGGTGGGCGAGAAGAGGCTCCCTGCTGGGCTCCCTCACCCAGCCTGCTTTCAAATAGTCTGATGCTTAAAACAAAAAACTACAAAACCAACAACAACAAAACAGCCCACCACCCAGCCCCCTCTGCTTTTTTTTCCATGCTAAAACGCAACTACTGATTAAAAGTTCTGAGACAGTTCTTTGAAGCCTTTCATTAATAGGTTTCCTTTATGAATCCAAATTAGACGGCCAATGCATTTTCCTTCAAAAAAAAAAAAGAGAGAACTATTATGGAAATGGTTGTTGTTGCTGCTGCTGCTGCTAGCTTTTACATGTTTAATCTCCTACATGTGCATCTGTGCCAGATGGCAGTGCCTGTAAGATGTGAGATAATCTTTGCACACCATCTTCACCATGTTGATGCTGATCCCTGGGCTTCTGCAGGCTGTGGCTCTCGCTTGGACATGGTGGAAGCCATGTGCTTTGTCCCTGCTCTGTGCGATAAGGCTGACCAGGCCTGGGCTCAGCATCCGCAGCTCGCACTGAAAGTCTCAGCTGAAGGTGGGGGGAAGGTTAGTTGTTCAAAGAGGTCTTGTGAAAATGAGGCTGGGATACTGAATGTATGGGGAGACCTCTGCATCTGAGGAAGGGGGTCCTGTGGAAATGCACCTGGGCACCCATGCTCAGGAAATTGAACAGTCATTAGGAATTATCGGACACTATTCAAATTTTTTAGAAACATGAGGAAAAGGATTATGAATGACTCTACAGGCTGAGCATGAGTGTAACCAACAGCTTCAATGAGATTCACGTGTCTCACTTCCCTTATGGCTGTCCAGAAACTGCTAGGTATTCCCAAGGGCCAAACTGCTGCCTGGCTTAATGAGGTGATGGCCATGGAATGCGCAAAGAGATAAATATGTAAATATGGGGATGACATGAAAGGGGAAATATTCAGTGAAGTCCTGAACATAGGTCAAAGGTTTATCTTGGCTGGTGATGGTGAATAACAGGCTGAAAAGCTGAACACTAATGACAGATGAAGGGTTGGGTGAGAGATTTCTATTCCTATTTCTGTTTCAATGTGAACTTTTCTTGGGCAGAACATTCTTCTGTGGACAATGATAAACCAGCACTTCTGAATGCACAGTTTGTTTCACAGTCCAAAGTCTGAATTTGTGACACAAAATTAAGGGAAAGAGAGAAGTGGAAGAGGAGATGCAGATCTCTAACTATGATAAGGAAGCAAGAGACATAGAGTCCATGGGATTGGGGGGATGCCCAGCTTCTCTGCCATGGGCAGTATTGTTTGTACATAACTTACAGTAGCACAGCAGGCAGGGTCACCAGCAGAAGATCTTTTCCACCTCCTTAGAAGCAGTGGAATGTGACAGCCTATTTGGACTGGTGAAATGTTACAAGCTCCAAAGAAAAGAAATTGGGATAATTGTCCCTTTCAAAAAAAATCTGAAGCCAACCCAGACCATGCAAGGCTGGAGACAAAATTCCAAGAGCCAATGGCATAGCTTCAGTGTTAAGCGAAATATGTGAGGGATTTTTTTGGTGGGAGCCTCCACTGCTTGTAGGTGACTCAGTGCCAGAAACTGACTCATGTCAAAACAGCATTACAGTCAGACAAAGAAACTGTAATACACCACCAGGCTCTTGGGCTGATAATGCTCTCATGGAAGGAGTGTTTTACTCTGCCCTGAACTGCAGCAGAGCTTATCACCAAGAGCAGTGACGTACTGGTCACTTCATTAATCTAAGCAAAGGGGAGCGAGGCTGGAAATGTTTATATGTGATTTCCCTGTGCTGAGGAAGGAGATAAGAATAACTATGACAACACGCCTAAAACATTTGTTGAATGCCTCATTCTAAAATGAAGCATACAAAAAAAGAAGGCAATGGGGGAGGGGAGTTGAGGGAAAATCCTTGTAGATGCCTTCCCAGAAAAATCAATATTGCAGCTAAAATAGTTTAAGATGCCTGAAAACTTTGGATTGCCAAGCAGCAGCAGGGCTCCTTTTAGGTGGGAGGAAGTTCAAACCACTGGAAAACAGAGGAAAACAGGCCCCTTTCCGGAACACAAGTACCTGAGGATTCTCAAAACCTGAATTTACATTTTGAGACTACAAGCAACTCTGATTTCAGTGACAGTAATTTAAACTTCATGAAATACTGTCTCTGAACAAGCACATTTCAGGAATTTTTGTAATTTCTATCTGAGCTGTCTCTGAAATAGGCTAAGAAACAAATCCATCCAATCATGTGAAGTGCCTGCAAGAAGCAGAGAAGGTTGATTGAAGTGATAGCAAGGACATCCACAGTATGTCATACATTTAATTTTGAGGGTGCCACCACTTCATATCAGTGCAGACATCCTGCATTGTTAGTGCAACTTCAGGAGCTGTGGTCTAGTGTTCTGCACCAGCATGAGGGTGCAGCCAAGAAGGGCCCTTCCTCAGGCTGGGAAATGAGGCCACAAGCCATTGCTGATCCTGTTGTTGAGAGGGTGTGGGGCAGGGCTGACCCATCTACTGCCCTGCCAAATTTGTGCAAGACCCTGAATTGCTCCTGGCTTGACGTGTGCCCCAGGGCTGCCCCACATGAATAACCCCAGTCTGTGCAGGCTTGCTCATGGGCTTGGGTGACGAGCCAAGATCTGCGTTTACTTTTTTGGGGCATGGGCAAAGGCATCTAATTGCACCCACAGTGTGTTTCAGCTCAGAACTATTTAACGCTTGTGTTACAGAGTCTAAAGCATGATTTGCTCCCTGTGGCTCCTAAAATCTGCAATGTAGCCCTGCCAATGAAAACATGGAGTCTTGGCCATGCAAGGAAACAGCTCACTCAGCAAAAATGGTGGCCTGTTGTTGCATTTGTGATGAAAAGCAGACAAACACCCACTACCGCAGAAATGCGGTTCCATTTTGTTCATGAAAGTGGCAATTTAGAATTAAGGGCAGCTGAATTAAATGGACAACATGGGAAGAATTTGTTTTATGTGGGAGCTGCTGCACATACTTAACTTTGTCATAAGACTTCTATATTGATCATGGCAACCTGCATGGGTCACCTTGCTCTAACCAGATGTGGGGATAATCTGTGAGTCTAGTGGCATACTCATTTTACCTGCAGTGCTCTGCACGAGTACTCATAAACCATCCACTGCTATAAAGCAGCTGTTCTAATGCCCTTAGTAATTGCTGCAGACTACGTCCCCAGATTGTACTGGTATGTAAAACAGAGAAAAAGCACATAAAGACCCTAATACTATTGTCTTCACTGTTTTGTCTTGTTGGCTTTTGGTGGTTTGGGGTTTTGGGGGGTTTTTCTTGTTTTGTTTTTTTCAGGAGGGGGGTGTTTTGGTTGGGGTTTTTTGGTTTTGTTTTGGTTTTTTTAAGTATCATGGATTTATTTGCATTTGTATGCAGTTTCACTTAAGAGAAAATAATGAAGTGTGTTTGCTTCATGATATAAGAGTGGATAGGTATTTGGTATGTGCCACCTGTAATGTGCTCCACCTCAGGAGGTTAACACCTGTGCTGTTGCATGTACAATGAGGCTGGACAATAATTTGATACTAAAGTAGGGAAGTATTTGGAAACATGCTGAGTCAGATACATCCCAGTTCAGACACATATAAACTGGCAGTTAATATTCTGTGAACTGGAGGAGAAATATCTTCTGATATCAGGATGTTTAGGAAGGGTAAATATGCTGGGATGAGAAGATGCATGTAAGAGCCTAGTGCAGAATTGGAATTGACATTTGCCTTCTCTTTGAAGATTCTCTCTAGCAGTATTGTCTGCCTAGAGAGTATCTTGGAGGCAGCCTTTGGCTGAATGGGAGGTCTGTGGGTTCATACACTCCCCTTTGCTGCCATTTCTGTGTACCTACATATCATGTGGGAAGGCCATAGCCACAACAGCTACACAGTACATCCCTTCTACAGCATAGGCAGTGGTGTGGCTCAAAGTTTAGGCCTCACAGCATCAATTTGCTTTAGATAAATTCTCTCTAACTATGGCTTGCTTTTTATTGCCTTGGCATGACTGGTGTCCCTGCAGGAAGGAGCAACCTTTGTGCTCAGTAAGCTGGGGGGGGAAGATGATCTTGGCAGAAGATGCACGGTAATGGGTGGATGGGATACGGTTTTGTTCTTCCCAGGTCTTCCCTGTTCTTCACAGACTCTTGGACTCTTTCTAGCAGTGCTATCAGTGTTATCCAGCCCAAGGTTTAAAAAAATCACAAATGAAACATTTCCCCAAATCAAAACACGGTCAATAAATTAGATTAGATGAAATAAATGCAAAGTGCATTTCTCCTCAGTACTAAAATGCCATGTCCAGGTTTGAGCACAGCACTTCAAGAAAGATGTGAAAAAATGGAGAAAGAGGACAGTCTTAATAATCAATGGTCTTGAAAACATGTCTTGTGCTGAAAAACTGGGAAAAAAACAACATTGTGTTCACTGCCATGGTAGGTAGAACAAGAAGAAATGGTTTTAAATTGCATCAAGGACAGTTTAATCTAGGTATTGGAAAGCAGTTTGTTACAGCAGGGCTGCTGTAGGTGTGGGAGTGGATTGTCTGGGCACAGGGTGCAGTCTGTAGTGTGGAGGTTGCTTACAGGCAGCTCAGAGAAACATGTAACAGAAATGACATGAACATAGCTAACTTGGCCTTGAAGACACCAGATTGACTGCAAGTGAACTTGGCTATTCAGTTGGGAAGGAGCTGGGCCATTTATAACAAGAAGGCTGGCATTTCAGGTTTTCAGAAAGAGGAAGGATTCTGAGTGGTGAGCCAGGATTGCATATATTCATTGTGTGTATCTAGGCTGACCTGGGCTCAGAGGTTTCCCAGCTTCTGCATGCAATACCTGTGTCAGCAGAAAGGCAGCTTAGTTTATGAGACGCACCTCTTCCTATTGAGGAAGGGCATGGACGCTGGGGTTTTCCTGCCTAATATTTCCTTTGGCACATCATGGGTTTTTCTGCAAGCTAATTGCATGCAGTAGTTTGCACTACGGTATGCAAGGCTGTCCATGGAAAGTATCTTCATTTAAACTAATAATGTGGAGCTTCTGTGTGAGCTGACACTCACTTTTAATTACTGTTGGCCAATTTTCCTCCATGCTGAAGCAAGCCTAACCTGCTCTGCAGCTCAGGAGTCAGCAAGAGGATAGGAAAACTCCTTGGAATGTCATTTGACGAATTGACCATCAGGTTGTTCCTTCTGGGAACAACCCCGGGTGGCTTGAAATGAGATGGAGAGCCCTGCTCCTTCCTCCCTATCCTCTTGTCCCTGAGGTGTGGAAAGGAAGGGTCAAAATCATACCTATGTATGGCAACAACTTCTGCACCCTGCCTTGACCCTCACATCCTTCAGAGCTGCCTTCCCAGCCAAACTCTAGGGTGACCAGGGAATATAGAAAATAAAATTTCTGGGATAGGGCAGGTAAGAAATATCCATAGGGATAAACTCTGCATAATTAATTTTGATTCTTACCCCCATGAAGCCCCTCTCAAGCATTAGGGGAACACTGAGCAAGGTGACAGATGAGAAGAGCTGAGTGACCCATGGTGTCCTGCACCCGCTTCTGAGTCTGGTCATGCAGCCTTTGTTTAAATTTTCTCCTTACCACCCTGCACCGTGTGTCTAAACTTAGCTCTCAGCCACAGAAGATCTCAGGTAGGCCACCAGCAGCATTGATTTCAAGAGAAAGACTGTTTCCTGTACTGACTGGTGCTCAAAATACCGTCAGAGGAAGATGAAACAATTTATTCATCAATTCCCAGTCACCATATTATGAGGAAAATACTATGGCACCAGACAGATTCAGGAAATAATTGGGAATGGTAATTTGAAAACTAAGAAATGAAGCTTGTGAGGGTAAAAAGAATTTGTTGTATAGGGATCCAAATGAAAAAAATTTAAAAATAGAGAGAGGAAAAAATGGGTTTTCTTAAAAGAATGTTAAGTTAATTTCAGCTGTAGATTGTACTTTAATTCCATTGCAGCTAAGTACAAATGGAAATAAAGTAAAAAAAAAAAATTGAGGGCAATGTCAAGAAGCACTTCCTTACATGAGCAGTAATTGGAGAGCAAGGTGACCTGTGAGACAATGTCATGAGAGAAAAACATTAGTGTAATTAAAAAATCACTTAGATGCACTACAAGGAGAAAGGATGAATGAACTTTGGCACAAAATACCTCTCCCAGCCCCTCGTCCAGCCCACCAGAAACGTGCTTGGACTCACAGAGTCACTTTGGTTTGAACCAGTACCAAGTCCTGCTGCAGCACCCAGCAGAGCATGAATGACTTTGCTGCATCTTCCGATCGCAGTGAGTATGTTACCGTCGGTGAACGGGACAGAGGTCAGCCATTTCTCATCTTGGATGGTTCTCTGAAATGCATTCCCATGCAGTCTGTGGGCAGAGGACCTCTCAAGCCATCTTACTGGAGAGAGGGGAATATCAGCCCTGTCCTTGACCCTGCCACCGGCAGGGTGGAGTGGATGGGGGGAGGAAGGGATGAAGCCACACCAGTCCTTACTGCTGAATCACTGGTGATGGGAAAGCTGTTGGCTTCAGGGGCAGACTAATAGCATGTTTGTGCTCCTCTGATTCATGCAAGCAGTGAATTAAACTCTTCCCCCAGGCAAAAGGGACCTGCCCTGCAGAGGGACACTGCATCCTCTGCCTGGGGGCTCAGGGAGAACTGGGAGGATGTCCCTCCTGCTGCTGCACACACACACACACACACACACACACACACACACACACACAAGTGTGCTCACACACAGTGCACAAAGGGCTTTTGGAAAGCACATCCTGGCTCCCAGCTGGTTTCCCTGCACTGTCACCCTGAACACTGCTCCTGGACCCATTTTGTCACCTTTGCTCTCCCTGAAGCTTTTACAATGTGTTGGGCTTTTACTGTACACAGCTGCTTTGCTGTGAGCTCTGCAAATCATGAGGGTTAAATTGCACCGGTATGGAAACCAAGGGAACATTTATCACTGACAAAAGGCGGCAAGAATTTTTCTAAATCAGAGATTTTCTTACAGTAGAACTTTTGTTACTGGAGCAGATCTATAATAATATCACTACTGTTTCAGTATTTTTATAACAGTGCTGCTGGGAAGAGCAGCACTTTTAATACAAATGCTGTCATTTAGAATTGCTGCTATGGTAGAAATCTTAAATTAAGCACTGTCCTTTATACAAAATACAGCACCACCTGCTTGAACATAGAGCTGATAAAACACTATATTTTTTTCTGTGTGTCACATCAAATTATCCAGCAATATAAAAGAAATGGAAGTACACAAAAGTCAGGGCTTTATTTCTGAAATGGCTTCACCCGTATCTTCTCCTTACAAGCACAATGTGCTGGGTGGGGGGCAGAGATAGACTGAACTGACTCTTCAGAGAAAATTCCTTCAAAATGACCAATTTTTATGTCAAAACTATGTTCAGAACCACAGGTCTGGTGTCCTTTCAGTTCAGATCCATAACGTGTCCCCAGCTGCACAAAATGTCTGTGTATTCATAGGTGTGGGAAAAGGACTTCTAGTACAGCTATACAATGAAATTCTCCTCCTAAGCCAAAAGTTCATTTGAAGTATGGCTTTTAGCAGTTTCTCTAATGAATAAATTACTGGCTGATACAGCTAAATCAATCTGCTAAGTTTTTTTATTGTTTTTTTTGCCATTGTTATTGTTGTTTTTTTGTGTGATAGTGAAGTCTGTTGTTTCAGCATGAGACAAGGAATTGGGGAATATTTCATCAGCTTGCCAGGCTGGCCAGGGGGTCCTGTTGCCAGGATGAAAGTCCCTTGTAAAGGGAGCACATCTCCCACCTTTCTTTTCTACTGCAACAAGGAAGGTTAAGGCAAGCCCCAAACTCAGACTGATATATGGCAAGGGTAGGGCTTAGCTGTGCACCCCGAAGCCTGAGAGGAGCCCCAGGTGTGCTGATGGAGGCTGAAGCACAAACAGAGATAGTATCTAATCCCCTCACGTCTGCTGTGCGTAACCCCAGGGCCAGGCACTCCACACGTTGCTGTCAGAGGTTGTCCTCTGCACTCCAGGTCATGAGAGTTCAGGTTGGGAAAAATACTAACCACAACCCCAAGTCTTGTGTCTGAGTGTCTTTGAACTATTTTTGAGGCCCTCTTGCCACCTACAGATTATTCCAGCAAAGGAAATACGCTTGTGACACATTCCCAAGCATTATACCATCACCTAGTATTTATTCTTCTGCATGTCAGATAATTGGAAGTGCACTGATGACAGTAATTTCTTCCACAGGGCAGTATCCATTGAGGCTCCTGTGATGGGGTATATAAAGCTTGACTTACATCCAGGGAATTTTGAAGGAGGTGCTGACAATACACTCATTAATTCACAATTATGTTCCTTCAGAGAGCCTCCTGGCACTTTCTAAACACTGTTTAGAGCACATTCCTCTTTTATGAGACACGTATTGTGACTATGGAAGTCAAAAAAACAAGGACAGAGAGGTTTAAGTAACTTGCCCTGAGCCCTACAGGAAGGCATACCAGAGGTTACCATAGAAATTAACCCTGTGCTAGAACCATCTGTTCACAATGGCTCGAATTTTTAGGATTTATTTATATTTGACAGAATTGCACTTTCTCTGTTACTTTAGGTGTCTGCTGCTTGGAAGAAAGCAAAGATTCGGTAGTCACTAATGATTCCTTAGTTACCATGAAATGGATGATAGGTTGACACTAGGAGGTGAAAAAATGGACTTGCCATTCCAAATCAAATCCCAGGCCAGAAAAGTCTTTCAAAATTCTGAGTTTGCCTGGCTGGAGCCATTGAAGTTTCCAGAAGACATAAAGTATGTACATACATCCCTGGAGGGTCTAATCACAGTCTCTGTTTGAGGATGTGCCTTGTAACGTCCCAACTACAAGGAGGTGCAAGAATGACAGTGACCTCCAAAAACCGCAAGGACTCCAGTCAGTTCTCTCAGATGTGGCATTAGGAACATGTTAATTGTGGTAACAGTGCCTAGGGAGCTGGTATCCAACAGGGGTCTTGTCCCCATCATGCTAGGCACTGCACTTTGCCAGTTTGAGTCCTGCCCCTTCCTATCCTCATTGCTCTGGGAGTTTGTTTTCTGTTGTTATTTCATCTGACAGACGAACCCTTCCTCTATGGCTTTGTGAGAAAAAGAGACAGCTCCCATTGTTCCATTGTCCTCCAGAATGGAAAGAGACTGACAAAAATCAGCATCTTTAAATATTCAGTGCTGTATAGCAATGTTTTTGTTTACAGAAACAAAGGTTGTGCTTTAATAAACTCCCTGCCACTGTATTTCTGAAGATTATGGTGGTTTTGTGGAGAGATAAACAGGAAGAAGCTTTTAAAGCTAAATCACATTGTGTGAGAATTGTACCCATCCTGGCACACCATATTGAGCAGGTTTTGGTAAAATGATAATTTTAAGGTCTTTGAGGCAGGGTCTGTCCATTAGGGCCTGAAGAGGCATCCCTGGCTGGTTGTTATTTTTATGTTGTACAACGAGGTTAAACAATATTTCGTTTTTTCTCACTGATACCTTAAGCTGAGTTTGTACTGATAACAATTTCTACATTTTCAGCTTAAATAAGATCTGTTAAAACTACTGGGCTGGCAAACATAAGGATTGTGTTTGCAAGGATCACTTGCGGCCAGATCATTCAGAGGCTGTTGGTCCATTCCACCATGAGTAATATACTCCAGTGAGTAGCTGTACTAGATCAGCAAGGCTAGTGTCCCTGGGAAGGAAAAAAGAGAGCTGTGTAAATGAACTATATCTTGATAGCCAAAAGGCTGGGAAAACTTGCCACGACTCTGGAAATATTCCGTGGATTTTGATTTTCTTTAAAAAGTCAAAACAACAGTTATTAGAGTTAAAAAATTGTACTTGCTTCAACTGTGAATTAAAGTATTTTCTCAAGGGAAATAATTAATTGTTAATTGTTCTTTCTCTTTTTCTTGTAGCCTTATCTCATGGAATAAGTTGTCATTATAAGAGATCAAAAAGCTCATTTTTCTCAGGGAAGCCTGGATTCCAGGACGTATTGAAAACCTGATTGTAAACTGAATGTTTGGCAATAGTAAGAAAGCAGGGCCTCTTTTGTTTGAAAGACAATCTAGCAGATCTACCCCAGATAAAAACAGTTGTCTGCTTTACAGGTATCTGGCAGATGAGAGGTCACTTTTAGCTGATTCAAGCCATATAGGTAGTAATTTTCTTTTTTTTTAGCAGTTCTTTCTCATAAACAGAACTTCATCAGACTGAAACCACCCTCTACTTCTGTGCGGCTGCTCTGTTTTTCTCTAAGTAAATTCTTCACATGCCCAGAAGGAATCTTGTTTCCAACATCTGGGAGTACTTTAGAGGCTTTCATTATTTATATGCCAAGATAATATCTTTTGCCCATGAATGTGCTACTGTTCCCATTGATTAGATGTTTGCTGATTGCTGCCAACTGCAGTGGCAGGGGTAGCATGGAAGCGATTCCCCAGTCCTCGCTTTACATCACAAACTGTGGGTCTCCAAACGCCCATCTGACCTTCAGGAATTCATTAAATTTAGACTGCTACTGACTCGGGAAGGCTATAAAGTGATGAGTTTCAGGGAAAAAAAAAAAAAAGCTGGTGTTTAAAATTAAGATTAAAGACGCATCAAAAGGAAACTCTAGAAAATAGCAATTTAAATGAAAGGGAAAAGAAGGGAAACAGAAGAGGCTGTAGAATGAGAAAAGACAATTTCTTCATTGTATTTTTGATAACTAGGAGTTGCCTAGGTCATCCCAGAGCAAGCTAGGAGTGAAAAGAGCCCTTGCAAAGGCCCATGAATCTGACTCCTCAAGGTTCCCAGGACTCTCCCCAGCCTCTTGTCCATCCTCACAGCCTCTGCCCAAACCTGGCCCTTGACTTTAAAGTGCTTGTCTCAGCAGAGCCAAAAGGAAAACAGGGGGAGGAAAATGCTGATAAGGCCAAAAACTGCCACTCACAGAGCAGGTCTGAAACCATAGCAGGAAGTTTTGCAATACAATGAATGCATATATTCAAAACAAGGAAGAAAGTATGGTTTCCCTATCATTTCCTCATGGATTTGTTAGGAAACATTCCTCAAGTGCTGTGCTGCAGCAACCCACCTGCAATTTTATTAAGAAAATTAATTAAAAATATCAGATAATGCTAAGGCATTTTTGAGCACGTGGGAACTAGCAGGTTTTTGATGAACTCCCTGAGCTTTTGCGAGGACTAGTTTGCATCTCTTCATGGACTGGTGGTTGGTGCTGGTAGCATCCTACTGTATCTGCAAGGTTAGTGGCCACCATAGCTCTGCTGCCATGGGGAGGTCCGTGAGGATAACCCAGATCTTCACAGTCCTGCTCAAGTAGACATGACTAAAATTGTTGTCCGTGTGTCCAGAATGTCTGGTTAAATATATTTTTACTTGAACCTCTTAGTAATAATTGCCTATTTTTCTTGTGCAGCAAACAGTGATATATATTGCATGCTGTATTTGCAGAGACACTGCCCAGGTTTTCTCAGGTTAGTTTCCAATTTGATTTTTTTCTAGCAGACTTATGCTTGACTCCATCTCTGGCACATCTTGCATCTTTAGAAGCAGTATGGACAATTTGTAAGTATTTCAAAGGTTGATGTTTCAACAAGGATACTGTATTCTTTTTTCTGAAGCTATTTATAGGAGCACTCAATGGTTTTGTTTGCTTGTTTTCACTACTGCTGACAAAGACCTGATCCCAGACCACTCAGTGTAATTGCCACTATGACATAACCAACAACTTGGTTCATTTGATTTTAAAGTTGCTAGATGTAAGTTTGTGGGAGTGTACATGGTATTGCTGCATCAGTCTTGATGCAGTGTTAATGACGCTTTTGGGCAATGAATAATAACCATGGAGTACCTTGGAAATTATTTTATTCTTATAGTTTACTAGATTAGCAATTAGCATTCAGTCTACTAGATTGGCAATTAAATTTCAAATCATTCACATACTTAAAGGGTCTGGGAGCGTAGAGAGTTCTGAATTAAAATATTAATATACAGGGTTGTGAAAAATAACTTCAGCAAGGGTTCCAATGGTTTTGGTGCTGGAGAAAGTTTAGGGAGCCCTCTGCTTATCTGTGGTGATGATGTGACAGCTGATTTTCTTTGTTTTAAATTTAAGTAAGTCACCTCATTTTTTCTCCAGAAGGTCATACCAACCAAAACTATGTCACTGATCTCCTCCTCCCCATAGCTGCTGACACACATGGGCTGAGCTTTTCACTGCTGTCAGTGATGTCCATTGCTTTTACAGTGAGGCAAGGGGTGGGCAGGGCATTTCCAGAGGATGTTGCCATTCTTAGATGACCATTCCCTTGCCTTCCAGCATCACGATACTGACTGACAGAGCAGGCTGTCACCTGTACCCTTGGAATAAAATTGTCAGTCTGAATCATTCTAACAAAATTATGAAGGCTCCATACAAGAGAAATTCTTGTCAGTGACTATAAAACGCCATTTTAGGCAGATTTAGAGCTCTCTAGGTGGATTTGTGTGAAATAGGAGCCGGCTTTGTTTCACAGGCTTTGAACTCCAGCCAGTTTGGAGCACGCCAGGGCCCGACGGGCTCTCAGGAGCTCTGCAAAGAGCTGTCCCTGCCTGCCCTGCCGTGGCCCTGCTAAGTCCCACTGCCTGGGAAGCCTCTTGCCACTTCAAGGAGTGCAAATGGAGTCTGACTTCTCTTTGGTGAGTGTGTGAGGAGTGACTTACGGGTGGGGGTTTGAACTCAAGGTTTGCCTATTTGGTGTCGGCATGCCAAGCTTTGTCCGCAGTTGATAAGAACTGAGAGTTGGCTTCAAATCCAGCTTCACTGAAAGTGACTGCAGATATCATCTAAAGAGTTTAGAGATAAAAGCTGCTAAGGCCATGAGAGATACTGTTATTAAAGGGAGGTTTTGGCATGCATCTAGAAAAGAACATATCCCTGATTATTTGTTCTTTCCCTCATTTCATACTCACCGACCAACAGTGTGCACAAGAACCAGTGTTTTACTGTTTATTTCAGAGCTTCCTTTTTAACATTACTAATTGACCCACTGATGGATGCTTGCTCTCCTTACTTTATCACTGTAATGTTGTTCTAGTGAATTCCCTGCTGAAGCAGCAGAGCTGCCCATTAAGCAAGCGCTACAAGCTGATAAGGAACAGCAATATGATTTATGCATTGCATCAGGGAACAGGGACAAATATTGGCATCAAGGTGACTTATTTGACTGTGAAGTTTATAGTGAAAAGGTCTCAGTGGGGAGCACCAGACATCAGTTCAGTGTTTTGCCATAAGCAGGGAGCCAAGTATGCTTTCTACTCTAAGTGATACTGTGTTCAGCACAGAGGATGCAAGCAAAAAGACAAGAAACCAAGGGCAGCCAGCAATGCTGGTCATCTGCAATTCAAAATGGTAGATACCAGGTAAGGCTATCTACCTTGATTACTCAGAGTAATCAAGATTATTATGTGAGTTTTAGTCCTTAGGTGCTTCCAGGTAGAGCCTTACTTGTGTATGGGAACACCAGCTTTTACTGAATGAAGATGACCATACCTATTGGCAGAAAACTAGGGAGGTGGGGCAAGGGATTTCTTAAAAAAGAAATCAAAGAAATCAAACCAGGAAATCACCCCCAATTGCTTTTTTCCTGTCATGTGACACAGTGAATGATGATTCATGAATTATTATTTGCACACCGATAGCTTTCCTTTCTCTGCTCCACACACATCATGAGTATCAGTTTCTTAGAATCATAACCCCTTTTTAGCCAGGATTCCACCCAAATCCTTATAGAAAACATAACAGAAGAACAGCTATTCATGGCCAGACCTGACATGTGTCTGCCCCAGCATTCTGTCTGTGACAGCAACCTCTAGCAAACACCTGAAGAGTGTAATAAATAAATGGGCATATATAAAAGACCTTTTCCCACTAGCAAGATCCAGCTTCTGGAAGTCTGTAATTTAGTGAGTCCCTGAGTTACAGAACCTATCCCATCATTGTGGCCCTTGGTGACCATTTCTTATATGACCTTTTTAACGGATCTTGGAGATGATTTTGCTTTTGGCCTCTGCAGCATTGCAAATTCCATAATTTAATAGTATGCTCTGCAAAAGACCACATCCTGATTTCAAAGAAGATTGGGCTCATTTGTGATATGGTAGTTGGAGCACTGCAAGTCTTCTAGGCTTATAGTGCTGCATAGTAGTAGATAGAAACCCAGATGACAGATTCCTACAGTTGTGTGTATAACCAACTTCATGTGTTCCTCTTCATATAGTGCTGTCAGATACAGAGATCCACAACCAGCAGTCCAGTAGCCACCACTCATACTTTATCTCACAGGAGATGGGAATGGGACAAAGCTTGTCTTAATTCTGCCTTCACATCCAGAAATAGCTCACCTTATGTCATCTTGCTTAAAGCAAAGTTTCATAGGTCCTAGAGAAGCCCTTGTGGTATTTTCAGATTTCCAAACTAGAAATGAGTAACAATCAGGTACCTTTTCTCCTTCTGTGCTTTTCAAAAACCCTATATGACATCCATGACCACTTTCTACCTGAAAACTAAGCCCTTCTTCTGGCCTGCTTGTATGTGGTATGCAATACTTCATTTTTCTGTAGGATTCATTTGATGAGCAGCTCAAGCTGAAGTTCACAGCAGCTGGACAGATGTGAGCTGCCAAAGGAATATGTGAGCTGATCATTAAAGAGGGGACAAAGAGGGCTGGTTATGGCCAGAGCAGGATCTGTCCATGGGATGCAGCAAGGGACACTGTTCTTGGACATAGACACAGGGACACGGAGTTTCCAGGGCTCAGTCTTTAAATGGGGGAAAGGCAGAAAGAAGGATCATGTTGAATAAGCACCACAGTGGTGAGCAAAGCTTCCAAATAGGGGATGTCAAGCTCTGCAGCAGAAGCGTATTATTTTTAAATGCCAGTTCTACCATAACAGACCAAAACCACCATGGATACTCAGGACTCTGGGCCACCCTTTCTCAGGACAGATACCAAATAGGTGAAACAGTAATTTCAATTTCAACACTTTCAAGAAGCTAAAACATTTCCTTAAGCTCTTTGGGTGTCAGTGTTCTCACCTATAAAGGAGAGACAGCCCAACCCAGTGGCTCACAATATCATTGTGAGACATAGACAATTAATGCTAGGGAAGTTCATGAGCTGTTGAAAGCACCATACAAATGCTAAATATTATTATTGAATTACAGTGTGATTGAAACAAATTGATTTGTTAGGAAAGTTTCAATGAATCATATTCGTAACAAATTCCATTTAATTTACAACAGTGAGTCATTAACTGGCTCTTCTGCTGATCTATTTATACATCCTACTGAAAAGATAACTGATTTTAAGAATCAGATCTTAAGATAACTGCTCCTTAGAACAGTGGGATCCAGCATCTTGTAAAATATGTGGTAGTGTCAATCCCTGTTTAGCTATCCCTTTTTCCATCACATTTGATCCTGACAATGGTAGTGTGCAAAGCACCTGCAATAAAATGTCTCTTTTTTGAGTGTTCTGAATTTACCCAAAAGTGCAGTGCTTCTCTTAAAGACCAGTGTTTCAATAAACTTGGTCTAAAATTAAATGCATCATTTTCTGATTCTCTGCTGGCTTCACTATGTAGGATGATTACAAGGTATGAAATACTGAGTTCTGGAAATCCAAATTATTCCTGGATTGAAACCTCCCTTAAATGCCAGCACTTACTTCAGGGGAACAATTCAAACCACAGAAAGGAATAGCTCAAGATGCCTCATCTTCCCTCTCTGCAAGGGAGAGGCAGGGCTACATCTCTGCCTATATAGAAATTATAATTTGGATGTTTGGATGACAGCATCCAGTGTCTCAATTAGTAATGTCAGATTGCATCAAATACTCACTATTAACTGCCACAGATTAATGACCCACTATGAAGAAAATCTCTGCCAGAGGACAAGGGGCCAACATTTAACTACTGCAGGAAATTTCAGAGAGGGACCTTCTTTTGGTGGCAACAGGAGGATTATACTGGGTTTTGCTATGGATGCTGCAGTGAGAGTGGGATGCAGAAAGGGAGTGAACCATGGAAGGATGGGAGAGGGGAGTGCATGCATGAGGTGCCTGGTTTCCCTGACAGAGAGGGGGCAGGGACAAAGGGGACAAAAGGGTGAAGCTCTGTTGTGAAGAGCTCAGTAAAGCAGGTACATGTTTCAGGTGGGTTCAGGGAAGCAGCACCTCACATCTTCACTGGAAATTTGACTATTTCTAATTAAAAGCAGTAAATCAGGGCTTAGCAAATGGAAGAAGGCAAAATGAACCAGGGATAGAAAATTTATACAGAGGGCTTTCTAGAGACCATTGAAGAAAAGGGAAAATTTTCAGGTAAAACTGAATGCAGAAGGACAATATTCTTCTCCTACACTCAAGATAAAGGAACTACTGCGTGAAGGCTGCCCTCTCTCCCCACCTCCCTTGGCCTGCAGAGCCCCAGAAGGCACCTGCACCCCAGTCCCCAGACAAAGAGTAGCTGATGGAGTGCCAGGGAGATATGTCAGGGTCACTGTGGGATGGCACCCTGCAGGCTGGCACAGGGTAGGATGTAAGATTAGGACCACAGGTAGCGTAGTAGACAATGGCAGAATCCTAGCAGTTTTGCTATCCTTGGTGTTGCTTTCACTTAGGCCTAAGCTACTACCTGACAGAGGTATGTTGCCCATCATTAACACAAGTGTTTCTAAAATTAAAGTAAGAAGAAGGCAAGTATTGGCACTTCATAAGATTTATTTTTTTTTAAAGTCTGAAAGAAACCCAGTGATACTTCTAAAATAACAGGAATGAGACAGTTAAAGTGTTGTACAAAGGCTGCCTTTAAAACTTCCTTTTCATTTTCTGATCATCATTTTTGATCTTCTTCAATCGAATGGAGCGTCACTTAGAAACTGATGAAAAGAGAACCTTCATCTGGTTATTAACTCCTTGATGAAAGACCTGTAAAAAGTGCATTGTTCATTTTCAGGACTTTAAAAATATTGAAAATTAACTGAATTCTTTATGAGATACATGGCTTCTTGCAAGTTATAATTGGGCACATGCACTGGAAAGCTGACCAGTTATGACTGCAAAGATGGGAACAGTGTTATGCTGTTGCCAATAAAATGAACATATTACTAGACTTCTCATTCCCTTCTTCACCACTTGATAATCTCACCCTCTAAATGACACTGATTTGAGAGGTAGGAGAGGCAGTTCAAGTTAAAGTAGGGTAGCAAAAAATCATCTATCCTAGCAGATATCAGATCAACTTTTTTTCAAGACACCAAATCAGCTATTTTAAAGTTAGAACAAAATTTTGCGCAAAGGAAAGGTTGTCTTTGACCAGAAAAAAAAAAAAAAAAGCCTTTCTTTGGACTAGCACACACCCTAAATAAGTGACCAGGCAATGCTGTTTCAGTACTATCCAGGTGCTGTGTTTGTGTGCCTTGTGGTCTCTGATTCCTCCTTCCATCCTCACAGCAGGGCTGGTTCCTACGATAGTTCACAGCATAGCTGGGAAATTACACTGCATGCTGCTGAGCCTCTCCTACCTAAGATGTACTTTGGCCTCTACTCCCTCTTGGGAGAGAACAAGGGAGAAGGTTCAGGGCCTCCACGGAGCAAGACATGGATGCAGGTGGAGCAGAGTCCTGGCTGTGTCAGGGGAAGGTCCTGCTGGCTGGTGGCACTCGTTCCTCACCAGTGCAGTGTTGATGGAACCCCGCTCAGCCCTGCCACAGAAGAGGCAGAGGGTGTGGTGATGCCATGGTGAGGCCTTGGAACACTGGGTTGTACAGACACTCCACAGGACACTCCTCTGTCCCCTCTGAGCACTACCACCTTGTCCTGGCAGGCTTTTCTCTGCCCAGCTGGCATGGGGATGCTTCTGGGGAGAGGTGAAGGTGTAGAAAGGAGTCCCTTTGCAGAGGAGCGCACTCGTCATCCCATCCTGCTGTCGATATCCAAAGGCTGGCTTTTTTAGAGAGATAATCCACAGGAGATAATCCACACAGGAGAGACAGTGGATCTCTGTTCTTTAAAGTCTTGAAGCTGGAGCTGGGCAAATGTATCTCTTCATAACAAAAAATCAAAGCTTGGACAGAAACACTTGTGCAACTGTGTCACATGTCAAGAGTGTTTCAGTTTGTCCCTCTTCAAAACAGAAGGGGGGACATCATAGTCTTGTCTCCATGTTAGTTAAAGGAGATGTTCAATTTGTTTTTGTTTCAAATGCATGCTTAGGCTGGAAAGCTACTTAAATCAAAATATATGTAGCCTGCCGTTTCTACAATGAAAATGTTTTATTTTTAGTTGACCCAAATTTTGACCCAAATCACATTTTTTCCTATTTTTCTCACAGGAGAAAACAAAATAGAAATGAAAATTCATTTCAAGTATTTCAGAAACAAATCTTTTTTGAAATCCCTGTTTTGGACTAAGGTACTATTAAATAAACATAAAAATAAGAAAAACTTACAATTGTTGTTGATAGCCCCAACAGAGAATGAATACCAGGCCTTCAGTTGAGGTGGTTATGATTTTTATTTCAGCGATGCTTTAAAGTTCCATGGATCTTGGAGATTTAACTATTTCCAATTGTGTTGGAAATGAGGATGCAACATTTAAGTAGCTGCGTTTTGAAGGACTGTACTTTCATACCTATGTGTTTGAATTGACCTTGCTGTGCAGATATGGGCAGAAATTGTAGCACAGGAGTTCCACCTGAATTGCTCTAGGATGACCCTGCTTGAGTAGAGAGTTTGGACCAGATGACCCGCTGTGGTCCCTTCCAGCTTTACTCATTCTCTAATTCTGTGATTTTGCAATTCTGTCCCTTTATTGGAAAGCAGGGTGGTTTGCCTGAATTTTCTTGCTTTAAGAAGATTTCATTAAGATCTTCTGGGTGAAACCCTCTGCAGCAATGCTGGGATGGCAAACATCTGTGTTCTGAGCAAATTCCACCGGACTAGCCAAGCATTCAGCTGGACTGAGCTGTATCTTTAAGGAGAATGCAGAGTTAAAAATAGATCCTTGAGAAATGAAAAGCTTGTAAATGGTCTAAATGCTTTTTTAATAAAAGGAAATTGCTGCAGGAAGTGATTCCTTATATTCCAGGCTCTGCCAATTGTTTCCAATCAGTGCAGCTTGGGGTAGCTATTATCTCACTAAGTTGTATTAATGTGTTTATTGTTGTTGCTTTTCCTTTTAAAATAATCTACAGGATAACTAGAGTTCTGCTGCTTAACCTGTGAATTTTGCCATAAAAGCCATTCCAAGGGGTTCTTTCCCCAACACTAATGCCTCATAGTAGCACATAATAATCTCCCCCCTTCTTATTCCTCACTGGAATATGGCAAATTAGCGGGATGTGGTGCTTTGAAATGCTCCTCCCCTCCTATATTCCCAATCATTCTTCCTTCCCTGAACCAAAACACCCTGAGTACAACAGGTCCTTCACCCCGAGGATCTGAGCCCATTGATGCAGAGCTGCCTCTGCACAGACCAGTTTGCCAAGGCCTGAATCCTGGGAGTGGCTCATCGTGCAGCCAAGAGCACAAGCAATGGGACACATCTGATCCAGATCATGCAGTTGGCAGTTTAGGGGCTACATGAAATCAAGCTGTGATTCAGAATGGGTAGTGACCCTGTGGACTGTTGTAAATGGGAGAACAATCTGGGACTTGAAGTTTTATGGGCTCTATTGACAATCTGCAGTCTCACAAAACCCTCAAGTCAAGCAAATAAGAGGCTGTCCTGGTTTAGGGCAAATTTGGGAAAAAAAATCTCTGGGTGGAGTCCCTCTAGAGAACGAATCTGAACCGCCCCTCCCTCCAGCTGGTTTGAGAGAAAAAAATTTCCTTAGAGGAAAGTGGAAAAAAGTTGTTTATTTAACAGTCAAAGCACTCCCCAGCATAACAAGTGAACAAATCTGTAAACAAAACCTTTCTGTGCCCTGCAGAGATGCCAAATTCAGAAAGTCTCTCCCGTGGCTGTAGCTCGGCTCAGTTGCTGTCGGTCCCTCAGGGCTGGGAAAGGCCGGGCCCAGGCCAGGCCCGGTGGGACACAGGTGGGAGCTCCTGGGGCCCTTTGGGTGTTTAGTCTAGAGCAGGTTCAAACAGTTCCAAGAAAAAGGAAAAAAAAACACGGTCTGGAGAACTTCTCTTTCTCAGCTAGCCAAAAATTAACAAAAAGCAAAGGGGAGCTCTCTGCTGCTGTCCACACTGCCGACAACACAGGCCATGAGAAGGAAAGCTGAAAACTCTGATCTTTATGTTTAGAAAACAACCACCTCAGACATTCCATCGCGACTCCTTCACTCTCAGATCCAGTTTTTAAAGGTACAAAACTTATTTCTGAGCTAAACAGATGAATGGGGATACAATTTAGCATCAACCCAGGACAGAGGCTTAGAGCAATTTTTTAACTGGCAAAAAGTTAATGCTAGTGGCTGGTGACTAGATGGAGATGAGGGAAGCTCAAAAATTTGCAAAAATAGTAACTTGATTCAGAGCTTTGAGAAAATCAAAGCACATCACTTCCAATGTTGATGACAAACTCCTTCCCTCCTGTTAGGGATTACAGTCCAGACTTGTGTATCCAGTTCTACCAAAGATGTTCCTGAGGACCAGAATGGAAAACCCTCAGTCCAAGGTCAGTGACAGGTTGGCATCATTTCCAACTCTCCCAACAGCTCCAAATATCAACCATTTTTAATAATCTCACTACTAAATATTGTTTCCTGCTTTTCTTGACAAGACAGATTTCTGTCCCTTGGTGATTGAAGTCAAAGGGATTTTTCAGATGAACACACAAAAACATTTTTCGTCTGTACTCAGCACTGGTGGGGCCATAACTCTAGTACTTCACCTGGTTCTGGGCCCCTCACTTCAAGAAAGATACTGAGGTGTTGAAGCAAGTCCAGGGGAGGGCAAAAAAGGTGGTGAAGGGTCTGGAGAGTGATATGAGGTGCAGCTGAGGGAGCTGGGGGGTGTTTAGCCTGCAGAAAAGGATGCCCAGGGGTGACCTTATCACTCTCTACAACTCCCTGAAAGGAGGATGTGTCCAGGTGGGAGTCGGCATCTTCTCCCAAGCAATCAGCAACAGGAGGATGAAGCCTCAAGCTGTGCTAGAGGAGATTCAGATTGGACATCAGGAAGAATTTATTCAGAGAAAGGATGACTAGACTTTGGAATGGGCTGCCCAGAGAGGTGGTGGAGTCACCATCCCTGGAGATATTTAAGGAAAGACTGGATGTATTACTCAGTGCCATGGTCTGGTTAACATGATGGTGTTTGGTCAAAGGTTGGGCTCAATGATCTCAGAGGTCTTCTCAAGCCTGCAGGATTCTGTGACTGTGTAAGCGAAGATGATGGACCGTCCTTTTGGTTTATAGCCAAGTGCTGTTTCCCATGTAGCCCCAGTCCACAGCATCAAGTGTGCAACCTCCTGCATGGGAGAGCCACTGCAGGACAGGGTATGTGTGTAGGTACCCAAACCAGAATAATCACCACACTCTTATAAAGAGGGAAACATGAAGCAGCCTATCAAAGATAGGATATGGACAACAAACACCCTGTTCTATTGTTGAATGCCAAAGGTAGATTTGTATGCAGCATTTTAAATAATTAAACAGCAAAACAGTGTTGCCATCTGCCAACATCCATCTGGTGAGTGGAACACAAAGCTCTGAGTGAGAAGCCAGCACTGAACAAGATCCACTCACTAACAGGAGAGATTCCAGCAATCAGCTCATGGATGCTTTGTGGTGCTGTCCTCTCTTCTGCTCAAAAATAACTGACAGTCCCAATAGCCTCTGTTTAAATAAGGCTTCTGGTAGAGCATGAGGCTTTGCCAGTACAGGCAGAGAAATGGCTTTGTAGTAGATGTTGCAATAAATACATTGTAACCAGAAACCCTATAATGTTATAAGTAAATGTAGGGACACACTGGTTTCAGTACTATTGTTCACATCTGGCTACACTCATTCCTGCACTGTAAAAGAAGTAGACTGTCAGAGAGATATCTAGAAGGTGATGATAATGTTCAGAGATGAGGAAAGGTCTGTATAAGGAAGGATTCAGGGGGTTCAGACTGTATTTTACACAAGAGAAAACTAAGAAGTGACACGACAGAGGTAGTAAAACTAGGGAATCTAGTAATTTCCAGATACTCTTCCAAATATCCTTTTAAATAAGAGTGAGCAACAGCCTAGTGAAATTAAAAATACATTTTATTCGCATCAAAGGGAATACTGATGTTGTGATTGGCTAGTTGTGATTGTGGCACAAAGCAGATTCATTGAACTTGAAAATTGGAATACAGTATTTTTTTCTTCATCTTTCTCTAACTTTTGGAGCCTGTTTGTTTTTAGTCATTTAATGGGGCTCTGAAACATTTATGCAAACACTCAAAGTATGCAGTTATATAAGCACAGGCATCAGACAGTAGAGGGTATTGTCTGTCCTCTATATGGCTGTAGAGTAAGAAATGGGGACTATAGACAGGCAGGGATCCTTATTGGTTGTAGGCAGGATGGGGAAGAACCAGATCTTCCAGCACACAGCAAACCCCACGACAGACTGGGGTCACAGTTGTGGCAATGACCCTTTGGATGAGCAGTATTGCAGCCAGATATTCAGGGGGGGCAACCTTCGTCACAGCATCCTCATCCTCCCTTGGTAGAGCTCCCACAGTGCTCCTTATGGAGCACTGAACAATGCCAGCTGATGCCAGAAGACATTGGGAACAGAGGGCAGTTGCCTTTTTGCAAAAACAGGCTTATCACTTCCAAAAGCCAAAATAATACAGTTGTATTACTGACTGTGATAAGGAGGAATCTTATTCTAGGCAAGATACATTTTCACCATGTGCTGCCTCCACTATTATTTGTGCTGCAATAATGCCACAGTGTGCCAGCCACTGTACAGATGGGCATAGGCAAAGAGACCTCTCTGGACCAGATAGCAACATTTCTTATTGAAAACTACCAGCTGAATGAATTTTCTCACATCAGAGTGACATGAGCTCCATCCAGTTTCAGACTGCCATCTTATAAACCCAGCAGCCTGACTCTGGGATGTACTACCAACAGCAGATAGAAAAGGAGATGCAGTAAGGAAGTTTTGAGGTTATCTGTGGGGAACAGGGATCACTTTCCTACTATGGGCGCCCTAAGAATGTATTTAATTTTATCAGCTGTCTCAACTGCAACTCAACATTTTGTTTATAACAAGGATATTTTCTATGCATTTGGCCGCAGTTTTTACCAACTATTAACAAAATTTTGCATAAAGGTGGTAAGGCATTGAGGTCAATGGCTCCATTCAGTTACCAGATCATTTAAAAGTATGAAGTGATAATTCTGTTTTGGACTCTATTTATGACAGGTAGCATCTCAGACTATGTCCTTCTAGCTCAGTTGCTGTTCGTGGCTGAGCAGGACAGAACGGTTCTTTTAGAGGATGGAAATTTCTGAAAGGCTGGACAGGCACAGCCAAGGAACAAGGTCAGAACCAAGCCAAAGTTGTATGAGTCCCCAGTAGGCTACTGTGTACCAGGCATAACACACTTTCCCCAGAATTTACTTTTTTTTTGTTGAGGTACAAGAATGTAGGTAATCTTTTCTTAAAATGACAGGAAGAGTTTTCATTGGCAAGTGGGTGAACACTTGGCCAGGAATGTTTGAGAGAAGCCATGTGCTAATCTCTTCTCTTGTGTAGGCAGGGGGGCTTGCAGAGAGTGACATTACTGAAGCAGTGTTGGAGCTTTGGGGACCACAATACCTTCTCCACCCTTCCTGTTATTATTAATACATATTTAAACATTCAAACTGGAGTTTTCTCCTAGAGTGTTTCTTTTTCCTCAACACCTGAATGAGTAGAGCTGGAGGAAGGAATAACATTTTTCTCAATTTTTTTATGTTTTTGCTGTCCAAGCAGTTTTCTCAGTGAAAAAAAGCTTTGCTATGGCCTCTCCTTTTGTTTTCTGGAGTCATAGGACTTCTAAGGTCAGAAGGAGTTTCTTGGTAGAAAACAGAGTCAGGAATATCACTTTTGCTTCAGAAGCATTTGTGTGATTTTCTTCAAAAATGTAACTATGCATTTCCAGAAAACAAGAGCAAAAATTGCTGTCTTTCAAGGTAATTGCCTGTTGTTAATTGAGGTTCAGGTGGAGCTAAAGTGGTGGTTGGTCTCACCCCAAGGAACTTCTCTCTGAGCTTTGTGGTATCTTGGTCTCCTATTGCCACTGGTGGAGACGAGCAGACTCTGAGGATTGAGCACTGCTTCTGGTTTTGCAGGAGATGCAGCTTACACCCCGTACACTAACTGAAGGGAGCCTGCTCTGATGCATTCTAAATTATTATAGCAGCATTTGGCACTTTCCATTTAAAAGGCAAGTGCTAAAATAAATTGAGGCAACTTCTTATTTAGATACCAGGAAGGTGCAGGATAAAGGAGGAAAAAAGCAAAACAAAACTAAACAACCCAAACCAGCCAGAATCCAAATCTGTGCTTAAAATCTCCCCTATCTATTTAAGTTACTGTACCAGCTCAGCTCAATATCTAAAACAAAGAAAATGAATTATGGAACAGCACGAGGAGAGCTTGTTAATTTTCCCACTGATGCACTGTGAAATGAAAGCTTTATTCTAAGAATATCATATCCTCAGGGCTCTGTCTGGGGAGACACTGACAAATACAAATGTCCTTACAGTTTTTCTTTTATTCCTGCTTTATGGTGTATTCCAGACAGATTTCCAAAATTATATATAATAATATATAATCTGTAGTTCTGGTTTGGTGGAGTTCAAGGCTGTGATTTTCCAGGACATAACTATGCCCAATTTGAAAATGGAAGATCAAGTACACATAATGAAAGGCAGATCAAATTCTAGAAGAATTTGCTTATTTCTTAATCAATATTAATATATGTGACTTTAATTTCAGCATCTTTCCTCCTGTTGTGTGCCAAGGGAACATTAACAACAACAGCAGCTTTACATTTTTATAGTGCCTTTCATCAAGAAGGATTCAAAAGTGCTTTACAAACCTCGGACAAAATTCTTCTTTGATCAGCACTGAAAATCTCTTAATCCGTGGTGCAAATCTCTGTTGCACTTTCTGTGGCTTTTCTGCACATAGGACTTCCATTGATTTCTACAGGAATTGTGTGTGTATGAAACAAGTGCAGAATGTGTAATGGAAACCTGCACTGCAGATAAAAAGGAGGTAAAAAAATGCACATGTACAGATCCATTGCCCATGGCAGAAATGCATCACTGCCAGAGCGGACCTCAGTTACAATCTGTATGCATTAAAAAAAAAGATCCAGTTTCAGTTCCTTAACTGGAACCCTCTCCATAGCATTGCAGAAGAGGGTCTTCCTTAAAGAAAGAAAAGAACAAATACTGGCTCCTGTACACAAATTTTCTTCTTTGTTTCAGGAAGGCTTCTCTGTCAGACCCTTTGAATCTCCTCCTAAAAGCAGAAGGTCAGATCTGACTGTCAACTGCCAGCGAGCAGCTGCTCCTAGGTGAGTGCTGTGGGTGCAAACAGCTTCTACCCTGAAAACACCTTTCATGGCAAACATCCCTGGATGCTGTTTCTTTCAAATGGCAGGAGAAGAGGCCCAAAATTTCCAGAGCTTCTGTACTGCATGTGTGCAAATCTTGCTGAGCTAAATACTAGCTTGGAAATCTTATAAAATCTCCCAGTAGACTCCCAAGAAAATGGTAGATTTGGAGAAGGTCTCCATGTTTCAGCATTCTAGTCTACAGCTAAATCAGAAGGTGCAGAGGGGACAACCAGTGTTTCCTGAATTAATTCCAAGTTCAATTTGGGCAAACCCCTGAGTTATCTATTCAGATGATGTTTTTCTGTCCTTAGAGGTAATGTTGTGTTTGTGATTAGAGTTCATAAGTGATGAGGAACACTTTCCTATTTAATCATCAGAAAATGATGAGAAGCATCCTACTGAGATGAGTGGAGATTCCAAAATTATTGTTAATTCTGTAGATATTTCTATTCAGTAATCAAGATTTCAATCATGGTGTTGAACCCATAAATCTCTGGCCCTGGCATGCCCTATTTTACTAGGACATTCTGTTTCTCATGAGTAGAACCATATTTTTAATGAGAAAATCATTCAGAATTAAATGTCCCCTGGGGATGCTATTTGAAGAAGAAAAATGCCACACTTGCAAAGACAGGTGTAGTAATGTCATGAGGAATCATTTAACTCCTTCATCTGGAAAAGAAGAGAATATTAGATATATGAGTGTGAACAACATTGGTCCATTTTAAAATAAAGCTTGCAATCTATGGTATCATGTTCATTTATCTCACCTGATGAGCTATACAAAGATTTTATTCCTGTCTCTTTAAAGCCTTTCTCTTCCAAAGAGCAGAATATGCTGCTTAAGTGCATTTTGTCAATTTGGTACATCTACATCTGCATTTGTATTCATGTGTTTCATATCTGACCTGTCACTGAACAGGACTGCCAGGGAGCAGTCATAACATTATCAAGAGTTCATGTTCTACCACTGGTGCTAATCACATGTATTAGAAACATGATTGTGCAGTGTAAACATGATCCTATCCAAAGTTGGTTTCCTTTTAATTGCCAGCCTTAAAAAGCCCTAATTATTCACTGTGAGTTTAAAGGTGGCTGAAATTCATTAGGAACTCAACAGGAACACTTTTTAAAGTTCTCTGAGAACCCCAGGTCCAGTGAAGTCAAAGTCAAGGTATACATGTCAAGCCTACCCTCCATCCAAAAGAGCCATCATCGCAAGGTACTGCTGTGGCTTGGACTTCCAAAACTCTGCCTTGAGCTTGCCCACGATTTAGAGGGAAGAGTTTGGTGGCGTTTGAAGGTAGCTAGTGAAAGTCTAAAGTAACTTGATCCAAATAATTAAAGATAGAGATAATTTGGTGCTTTTCATCTTCAAAGTGGTTTATAAACATTAATTAGTTGGGCTCAGCAAAGCCTCATAGAGTGGAAGCCACTCNATGCTATTTTTAGTACATGCAAGGGCCTGCCTCTTCACATGGCCCAAACCTTTTCTGTGCTGAAATCACGTTGGCATAGTAATGGGTATGGGGGAAGTTTTAAAATTAAATAGCTTTTTAAAACAGCAATTGGCTTGGGTTTTCCTGGAAGAACTGAGGCATATGAAGATCAGAGGCAGGCACCTTCATACCCTGCGCCAGCTTCCAAACCTTCAAACCTTCTGTCCCCTTTGAACATGAAAAGCTCTGTTTCAGGCACACCAAGAGGTGGATCCATCGGCTGCTGGTCAGGGCAAGTGTGTGTCCCACTGTGAACAAAGTTACGGAGAATTTCAGCGCCTGCCTGGCTGCCAGGTTTCCTTGCCCAGTAAGGCATCTAAAAAAATGTCCATAGGGGAAGAGAATACTCTCTTCATGGCTCTGCACCACTTTGTCACAGGGCTCTGCTTCTTTCTCAGGCTCAGAAACATGTCTTTCTGTTTGAGTCTGGTGACCATGAGGAGACAGACATGCTTTTTGCAAATTTGCCTATTTTGCGACACAAATTAACAGTTTTATCATGGCTGCTCTCCTTGCATGGGTGGCTGCCTAGCCCTGGATTGGCTCAGCTCTTACTCCAGGAGAGCTGCTGGAATCTTCCCTACAGAAGCAGCCCCATTCTCCCATCGCCTCCCTCTTCTCATTTGGTAGCTGCTGTTTCAGACATTTCTGGCTTAATTGGTATGGTATACCAAGTCCAGTTGTGCATTTTGCTACGTGGCTCCTGATGATCCTCTTCAAAGGTTACTCTACTGCGGTCATGATGCAAGCTGCTCAGGCACTAACCCTTCAACTTGCTTGCCTGTCTGTCTGCCTTTCCTCAACTTGACATTCACTTTACCAAAACAGTGGGGCAGCCTACCTACTACGAGTAGGGATATGTAAGCGAAGACAAAGACCTGGTAGCTCTAATTGCAGGAAGCACTTCTGAAAAGAAAAATGTAAACTCCCATGTTTTTGTTTATTTTTTCCTTCCCTACTCGTTTGAAAAAGGACAAATAATCAGGCAGTCCAAAATAATCTTATTTATTCAATGTGGCAGACCCAAAATCTTGCTGAAAAGAACAGGTCTCCTGGTTGCATGCCAGCCTATGATGAGAAAGCCCAGGGGATAGCTGTATTCCTGGTTTTCAGCATGACTTTCACGAAGTTGTTTTGCATCTCAGTGTCTCAGGTCCACACATGACAGGGTGTTGTGGGAATAAACAGGGGAGGGTGGAAGCAGAGGGGAGGTGAGCAGCCGAGTTCATCCAGAAGGCACTGGGGGGGTTGTACAAACCCTTACAGACTTCCCTCTGTTGCACTCCCCATTGGGTTTCACCACTTCCCATTCACAATAGCTGCACATCACTTCCTGGAACAAAATGAAGGACACTGTTTCCTCTATAGCTTGTAGCTACTCAGCTACTTATTTTTGTCTGGCAATGCTAACTGGAGCTCTAGGTTTGACTCTGTTTCCTGACCAACCCCAGTGCATTGTCTTCTAGCACAATCTTAAAATAGTCTGTCCTGCTCTCTGTGAAAGCTGGCACAGATGGATTTATACCCCTGTCTCAAAAATGTTTAGTTCTTTGGAATTGTAGCAGAAAATATCTGTGATGGAAGTTGTGTGGTACTTTAACCTCAAAACCACAAAATGTTCATCAAAAGAAAGACTGTGTTGTTTTGGTCCTTCAAGCATCAGTTTTATCACTACAGATTTACCCCAAAACCCCCAAAGAAGGAGCCATACCTCTCCAAAATTTTCTATAATAAAATTTCTTGCAGTATGTCCATATCAGTCTCATGCCTATCACTCTGGGTTTTCTATGGGAGCATGGAGTGCCTGGAATAAACAGCTACAGCATTAACAGTGGGAATGCAAGTATTGAGAGGCAAATCCCTTCATAACAATACCTTTTCCTCAGAGAAAACAAGTGATTTGGTAAAATAAAAGAGTGAAAATTTCAGTGGATTTGTGCTACTGCAAAACAAAATTCAATAAAAACAATCTAAAGCTTTCATTCTGGTATTGAGAAAAAAATTAGTGCCACTTCTGTTCCACTAACTTCTGCCACTTCTGATATTTCTTTCCATTTACTTTGCAATTAAAAATCTTGTAGATGCTTAAGTCAGAGAAAAAAATTAATCTGAGGCTGAAGAAAATGCTACGGTTAACTTAAATTGATTGCCAAAAAATGTTGGAAAGATTTCATTGCAGGACAGCTGCAAATTATTTTCTCTCATGATTTCTCAGCATAGCCAGGAAAAATAAAATTCTCAGTTACTCACACAGCTCTGTTATTTATTCTCATCATTGTTCTTTATCTGATGGCTTCATATAGCAAAATAAAGCAAATGGGAAAAGACAATGGGGACATAAGGCTATTGTGACTCCTGGGATTGTATGGGCTTATTAAATATTTGTTTCCCTTATTGGACCTTCACTTACAGCTAAGAGGGAGTTTTTTCTTAATAAATCAATTGCTTGTGATCAGTTGTCCATGCCTTTTCCTTTTCACAACTCCATGTAAAGGATGTCAGCATAAATGAGAAGAATGCCCTATTAAGTTCATCATACACAAGACCTTCCAACTTCACCTCATCATTAAAACCATAACAGACCTCCAGAGCAGTCTTTGAACTCACCTTTCTTTGCTAGATAAAGGGCAGCAGGTGAAGAATCACAACAGCAACAAACACAAATGCGGGGGGTTTGAGAGACTGTCTATCACAGAAAATGACTATCGTTCACCTAATGCCATTTTGGGGCACGGCATGTTATAGATGACCTGGAAAGCAGACATGAAATACAATGAGTTTTTTTCAAGACCATCAAGTGGAATTTTGGGTTGTTTTTGACTGTTTGTTGTGCCAGTGGTGGGGCTGTGAAGAACCACTCCAGGCACTAGCCAGGGAGCCTGCACTCGGTCTGAAATACTCATGAAGTCAAAGGTTTCAGACTTTAGGTCCATAATAGCAATGTTGCCATCTGTGCCGTGCCTGCAGCCAGAGGCACCCACGGCTGCGCCCGACTGCTCGGACGTGAGCACCTTCAGTTATGGGGCAAACTGGCATGGGAGTGCCCACACCAACAGGGAAGAGACAGCAGTGAGCCCTTTCTCCTGAAAGACTTCTTTGCACTGAAGGGAGGTAACAAGGCTTTGCTCTGAACACCAAGCAAAATATTTCAGCTGGTTCTAGTTTTTCTAGCCTGAATTCCTTTGTTTTTAGGACTTAAACTAAGTGTTCCATCTCACCACTTGTTTTGTAACTGAGAGATGGAAAGTGGGGTTGGGAAACACCTTCTGCTTCAGAAAATTCACAGTTGAAACATTAAGGAGATCACTTTCAGGCATGAGATGCAGTATTAAAATGTAGACCACTCTAATAAGGCTAAGAGGATTTTTATATTTTCATTAAATACCCAAATTAGTCATTTCTCTAAGCATGGTATCATGTAGCTGCACACTTCCAAGTGTAGTTGCCATCAGAGTTGTGGGTTTGGGGAGATTTTTTTTTTCTCATCTGTTTTCCCTAGCAGTGTGTCCTGAATTTCATTCAATGAGCAAAGCACACCACAGTTGTCCTCCTCTCTTTCAAGAATCCTGGTGTTGCCATCAAAATCTACAGCAATAGGATATGTTCAACCCATAATAGCAGAAGGAGCTTTCTGCCAGGACATGAGGGGTGTAACACTCTTTCTTGCAACAGGCAGTGGGGACCACAGGGGCTTGTGTCTCAGATGAGTCAAGACTCCTCAGAAGAGAAAACAGACTATGGCTGGGAACACAAGGGAAGAGACCAGGAGAGCTTGTCACACCGAGCTGATTTTCACGTGAGCTTTTCTTGGCTTTTCATTATTTCCCTTTCATGAGTAAGCACCCTTCCAAAACAGCAGTGTTTTCTTTCCTAGCACATATGTTCAATTTGCCTCCTCCTGAGCTGCGGGTTGCTTGGGGATAGAGTCTGCCAGCAATGCTGCCTGGGCCAGCTTTCCAAAGCAGTAGAACGAAGTGTGACCTCTGGTATGGGAACACTTGTAATCACCCGGTGTGGATCTTGGGCAGCCAGTGGGGTTAGCACCTCTGCTCCGGGGGGAAACAGGAAAAAATGCTCTTAGTAACTTCAGCTGCTGCAGCCTCTGGGTCTGGCTCACCTGAGAGGCAGCGCCTTTAGCTGCCAGAGCAGAGCCACAGCAGATGCACAGAGGCTTTCTGAAAGAGCACGTCTTTTGTACCAACTCCAAGAGAATAATGTCACCTACCCAGCCACTAGCCCTGCTTTCCACAGAGCCTGAGTTTTTCCTTAGAAGTTGTCTATTCAAGCGCTTAGCCTGACCAGGGCTGACCTTGCTTAGCTTATGAGATGTAACAAGATCACTGCCTGAGGTGTGAAATGACACTGGAATGGAGGTCATGATCTTACGGGGAGTGTCTCCTTCCTTTGCTGCGATGTCTCCTCCTGGCTCCCCAGCCCCAGCATCCGATTAATCAGGCAGAAACAAATGCACCGTGCTTCTAGCATACCACTGGCAGAATATAAAAATCTGTCCTTTTGGCTATTCAGTCATCTCAGTGGTATAGATTTTTTTTAATGCATATGAATTCAAACAATTCCTTTTTTATGATTTTTTTTTTTGTCACTACTAGAGAAACAAAAAGTGTTTTTTCTATAGGTCCATCTCTGTAAGATGCCAAAACAGATTAACAGAGAGACGAACAGACAGTAGCATTTTAGCAACGTGGACAGAACACTAAATCAATCATTCTGAATGAATAATACATTTAAGCAGTGCTACGAATGGCAGAAAATTCATCTGCATCTACAGTGAAACTACCTGGACCCATTTCAAGGTAGAATATTCTGCAGAAAGTATAGAAGGCACTTTTATTTTGGTATTTCAAATATGAAGAATGAATTTGTGTATGTGTCAATCTGTCACACGCTAGACAGGGCTGGTTCTGTGAATGGGCATTGCTATGTATAGCTCTAGATCGAGCTGTGGAGAAATATACAGCTTTTTATTTACAGGTCATTAGAATAACACAGTATACAAACTGCATATACACAGAAAGTACAAATATTCTCTGCAACATTCATGAATGGTTTCTTGTGTTAACTGCTCTGAGAAACTTTGTTTTGTAGGGAGTCATGAGTTGTATAATGCTTTTACTGTGATGCAATAAAGAATGAGCTTGAGAAGAAAACTTAGCAGGATAAAGTTGGAGATAAATCATGCCCACATAAAAAAAAGCATTGAAATTCAGGGACAGGTTTCAGTGGCAGGCCTAATGGACAAAAGGAAGGAGGGGAAGTGCCCTTCTGCTGAGTTAAACCAGGCTTGGATCCATGGGGACATTTCAATGGTCTTGTTTATTTTTATCATTAAAACTAAGCTGACTTTTGAAGGGGAAAGAAAAACAAAAAGCCCCAAGGGCTGTTAACCTTTCTTCAGGAGCAAAAGGGAAGGTCATCAAAAGTTTTGTGACTCTTATGAGGAAATAAAGCAAAAGGCAAGTAGTGGAGGCTGGTCTGTGCTAAATAAAATGGGTGAAAGCTCCTGCACTGCTGCAGCCAGCAGGAAATGGAGGAGGTCCCTGAGATGGCAGGAGAAGGCATGGGGGATTCAGGGAGGTAGCACTTCCTCCTTACTGTGGAGAAATGGTTATTAAATTAAGGCTGATCTGGTCAATATTGATGCACTTGATTATAAAGCTCTTCTTTGAAGAGTTCAGCTAAAGGCAGGGAATCCAGTGCGCAGACAAGGGTCTTCTGCAAAGGGAACCAGATCCTACCCTGCTGTGGGTGGTCAAATCCCTCTCTGTGATGAGATGATTTGTAGGAAAACCTAAAGAAGAACTTCAGTGTTTTCCCTCACCTGCTGAGTCACAGTAACCTATGCTGAAGGAGAACACAGGGCTGTTGAGACGGGCAAAGATTTGTTTGCCCATGTCTGTCGAGTGGTGATTAACTTCGGAAGGCAGTCAGAGAGTAAACGAGAAGGAAACAGCCACCATTCATTAGGTGGTGGCCTCTGGATACAAATCCTGCTTTCAGAGTTCCTATGGCAGAAGGTTAAAAATGATGCACTGCCTGGACTGCTACAGATTGTGTTTGCTCATAAGTTCAGGCCAGCAGTGAGATAGATGAGTAGGGTATACTCCTGCCCCTTTCCCTGAAACCTGCTTAAATGGGTTTGAGGGGTTTAGAAGGGAAAAGAGAACATTTGCAAGATTAAGGGGAAGGCTGATTTCCTCTCCTCAGTAAGAATCCTGAAAAGCATAAGGGATATCAAAGAAGAGATGCGACCAGAGACTCACAGCAATCCATCTCTCTGCACATTCCTGATTATCTTCAGGACTAGAAGTAGTAGACAAGGAGTGGTCTCTTTAGAAGTGAATTTTCAATGTCCAAAATAGTGCTTCTTTTCCCATTCTCTATACCTCTGCTTCTTCTCTGCCTCTCAGATGGAGAGCTGAGAATCCAAGCTAGCATATTTTTGAAAAAGTGATTCAGAAAAGAGGAAAAACACAGCCTCTGCCAAATGGCACAAGTTCATTCCTTTTCGGTTTTATTTAAATTACTAAACTCATGCAGATTACTCGAGATCAATTTTGTTCACCTTTGCAAATGGCTAAGAATTTGCATTAATGCTCAAAGAGTCTTCATAAAACATACAAAGAAAGATAAAAACAACTTTAATGAAGAATTGGCAGGATTTCTTCTTTGCAACTACTGCATCCTTCTGAAAGGATGCTATGAGAGAGAGAGAGAGAGCAACCAAAGAAGTATAAAGTATATAATTCATACATTCTCAGGAAAATTAATTCCCCAGATATTTGTGAGGTCTGTAGCTCCCCTGGACTCTGGCATGAGGTATTGGGAGACAAAGGCATTTTAAAAAAAATCTCAGTTGGAGGGAACACTATCCTTGAGAGATCAAATGAGCACTAATCAGGAAGAATGTTTGGTTATTAAATGCATCATTGAGTCTTTTAAATATCACTCATTGGGTCATAAATTCCTATTAAATATAGATAATCCATCGTTGTCTCATGCAGATACAAGGTAAAAATACTAAAAGATTTGCAAGTAATCCACCCCTGCCTCTAACTTCTTCCTTTCACACACTTAAAAACAGGTGATACTGCCATCATCTTCTACTCTCAATCACTCTACTACGGCTCACACTGTCCTTTCCATGGATTTCATACCCTGCTCACTTATTTCTCTTTAGGCTCCTATCTACATTGATCATGCTCTCCTGTCACCCTTGCTCTTTCCCACTCTTTACACAAATGTTTTTCCTAGGATGAGTGTTATGAGTGTTGCTGACAACAGCCTACCCAATACCATCTTTGCAAGCTGCCCTTTAATGTTGCTCTTCACAGAATCATAGATTTATTTGGGTTGGGAGGGACCTTAAAGATTATTTAGTTTCAACCCCACTCCCCATGCACTGGGACACCTTCCACTAGATCAGGTTTCTCAAAGCCCCATCCAACCCAGTCTTGAACATTTTATTTTGTCTCTTTTCAGGAATAACAAGCTTCTGCAGGAAGGGAGCCCCCAAATGCATTAAATGTAACCAGATTTCTTTACAGTTGTTTCACCTGACCACACTGGTGCAAGTGCCCACCATATGGCTTGAAATCTCTGGCCTATTTATTGCAAGAAAAGACAATAAAGTCCTCTGTAAGGGAAACCTCCAGCCTTGTCTGGAATATAATCATACTTGTGGCTTGTAAAGAGCTTGCTGCAGAGCAGCTGGGAAATCTAGCTGCTTTCTTGGAGTGCGTGGGAGGCCACGAGTAGGTGGCAACTAAAATTTGTAACAGAGTTTGGAGGCTTTTTAAAACATTATTACCATTATTTTGGACTCTACAGCAAGATTACAAATCTTAACAGTTGCTAAGATGTATGAAATTTACCTACAGTTATATGCTTCTTGCAAACAAATGCTACATCAAGAATAAGAAATTACTGATCATCCTTTTCAGGCTAAAATGGTTTTCTTTTCAGTCTCCAACAGCACTTTGGCAAGACGAATTTAAAAATAGTTACAGTTTGGAATCCAGATTGCTTTCCTTGCCAGATTATAATGATCACTTCAGCCAGGGCTGAATTTAAAAATGCCTGGAGACTCAGTTCAGGACAGTGCCCTCCAGTCTGTGATATTTTTAGTGATGGGTAAACCCAAAAATTTGGGTGGTTATCCAGAGTTCATCTGTACTGCCCAAATGTCTACAATCTGCAAAAATGGGCAGGAAAGTTTTCAAGGAAGATGGGTTTTGCTCTATTTCCAGTACTGCCTATTTCTGCTCAGGTCAGGAATCCTAGGAGAAAATCCTCTTTCTTCACACTGGTTTGCTGTGAATCTGTTGCCAGTCGCAGCTTAAAAGTGTAGAGCCTGGCAAAGGAACTTGGAAAAGCAGTTGCAGAAAAAATGAACGCTTCTGACAGGCAAAATGATGGTACAGGGTTGGGTGGTGATCCAGATACATTCCTATGTTGACATTCAGTCTTACTTCTACCAAGAAGAGAGAAAACCTGCATGGCCAATCACAATGGAAGCTCTGTTTCATCCTTCCTCTTAAAGTACCCCTCTGAACCTTCCGTTACTGAGGTAGCTACAACTTAGATAGGAGAAAATTCCCCGGGGATTACAGCTTCCTGGCAATTTGGGATAGTTTGCTTGTCTTTCCTGATATGTCAGATACTGGTTGTGATGCAAAACTGTTTTGCAACAAATAAATGAGTATTAAATGTCTTTCAGGCAAAGAAATGCAAGTACCCAAAGCAATTAATGACTCTGAGACAAATTCATCCCTAGTTTAAGCTTAAACAATTTCTGTGAGGTTGCACCAGTGGGCAATCAGATTTAATCTAGAATTAATCTTTTGATTTCATATGAGAGTCCTGAATTTGTGTTAGGTATTAACAATTAATCAGCTCAGCTGGCTTTTGAGGTGAGACCGTAGATAGAGTGGCAATGTGACAAAGGTCTGTGGTAAATACAAAATAGACACTTTGGAAGAATTTATAAATAAATAACAATATCTTAAACCTCATCAGGAAAGAGCCTGAAGTGCTCCAGCCATGGGAAAAGTACAGCATGCCACATTTCAGGAGATTTTTAATGACAAATATCTGGAAGTTACAGACATAACCTGCTGCTGGTCTTTGGAATATGAGCCCCCAAATCTCAAGGAAGAAAGCCTGCATTCTTCTTTTCTTTCAAATCTCATAGATTCTTTAAACCTTGCATAAATATTGAAGCATCATACTTTTCTTCCCAAACAGCACTTTCCCTCACAATGCTTATTCCAGCAACTGTTAGCTCAGCCTTTGCCTGGCTCAGTGTCACAGCACCATTGACAGCAGCAGGAAATTTCCTTGAGATAGCAATTCTCCAAGGGTTCAGGATCCACTTCTCAATTAGCCCTCTAATTGGCAGCATCAGGGACTGATTTCTCATTGCAGCAGTGAGAGGCAACTTGGTTCAAATCATGCCTTTGCCTGCTCTTTGTTCCTGCAGGAGTTCGCCAATAAAGATAGCGGCAGACCTCGGACCTCAGCACAGCAGGAATCTTAATGGCAGCACATATTTCTGGGCTTTGTTCTGAAGGCATAAACTTATATTATTTTGTGCCACGCTACTTCTTGTATCAGTGTTCATTTTGGAGTGCAAGAAGACACTTGGAATAAAAACAGAAGCACAGCTGAACAATCTCCCTCCAACAAAATTCAAGTCAAACTCCTCAAGATCCAGTGAAAAAGTGAGCATTTTGGTTTGGGATCTTTTTTTCCTTCCTGTTTTGAATTCATTTGTTCTTCCATATTTGGGCCAGGGCTGGAAGCCAAAATATTTAAAACCTCCAGATAATATTTTTATAGCACACAGTTTTGACCTCTCAAGGTGTTAAGAACTTTCAGTGAGATCTGGAGAGCTGTTGGCTTTAATGGAGGTGACACTTCTGTCTTTTATGTTCAACTTTCATAGCTCATGTCCTTCAAGTTTAAGAATGTGAGAATGAGTATACAATGACCCAAGTTGGAACCAAAAATAGTTGGGTAGCATCTCTGAGAGCTCTCCCCATCCTCAGCTCTGAGTGTAGCACATTTCTATGATGTATGCTCAGGCTAGCTTATTTGAAATGCAGTTGCTGCCTGGAGCCAAAGTTTTCAGAGCTGATCTCCTGCCTAACTAAAAATTCCGATATAAGTAGCCAGATTGGAAGCAAAAACGTAGCCAGTGAGCTGGAAAATTTGGGTTGCAAATGAGTGACTTGCCCTTAAGCTGAAGATCAGTGACAAATGAAAGGCACACACCATCTATTTGTTTAGGCAAACAATGTCACTGAAATGGAGACAATAACTTGCCCAGGGCAGAACTACTAACATCAATTTGGAAGGTTGAGCAACCCAGCCTTGGAGGTTTGCCCTTCATTTGGTACTGTCTCAGAACACCTAAGCATATGTTGAACTTTAACCAAGTGCTGAAGCATTTTGCTGAATTCAAGTAGTCAGGAAAACTGAGCTTGTTAATGTTGAGATCACTTGAGTACTTTTTTTTTGTTAGAATCTTTCACACTTAATTTGGTATGACAAGGGAGATAAAGTATAGACTATTAAGTCTAATTATTGGCACATGAAGTAACATTGATAGGCAAGTGTGGAGAGAAGTGAAACTGTCAGAGCCTATACTGCTGCCTCACTCACCCTCTTTTCAGAGTGCAACTGTCAGGAAGGGCCTGATTCTGTACTTCTTCAAAATTAAATATTTTGAGTTACCCTTTGCAGTGTACACACCATGTTGCTCATCTTCAGCATCATTCCTCTTCCAAGCCATAGTCCCACTTTCTGCAGCAGGCAGTTTGGCAGAGATCTTTGTGGTCTGAAGCATCAACACGCAGTGATGCCCATGACCCTCTCCCCTTTCTCTGAAATAACCAGGAAACTTTCCTACAGGAAAAGCAATCTAACAGGTCAATGGTCTCTTGTAGCCTCCTGTAACCATTCCTCTTTCCTGTTCCAAGCCTGCTGGAAGACCTCTTTGTGAGGTGAAATTGAGGACTGAGGTTTCTCCATCAGGCTCTGAACATCTACATGAAGCAGATATCAACACACAAGACAAACATACAGAACACAACCAACACCAGCAGATGGACAACTAAACAGACACATTAAAAAATTAACTCTCAAAAAAAACCTGATAAGGCAGATTTCACAGTTTTGCAGTGGAAGAGGCAGAAGCAGAAAGGTTAAGCAATTTGCTCAAGGTTGCTGGTGAAGTAATTGTCAGTGCTGGGATTAAGATTTAGGAATTTAAAACTTCTGGTCTTGTGCACAGGCCACTAGATCATCATCCCTGCCACTCCAGGGAACCAGGCTGCTTATTCTTTCAGTAAAATGCTAAACCAAATGCTGTGACCTTTCCTGGAGTTATCAGATGAACTGCTTTCTTAACTCCAGGTTACAGAGAGCAGTGGGGGGTAAGAGGTGGGGATGTGTTGGTGTGAGGAAGTGGCAGACCAAAATCAGCATCTGCAATGATTGTATAAGGAGATTTTCCTCCACCCGTTTGAGGAGTCTTTGCTATCTGACTGCAGCACAGGAGGGAGAATACAGCTCCTGACAGGAGTTCTGGGCGTATTGGCCACATTTTCATTTGAAGACACTGACAAACTGTTTCAGAGATTGCACTGGGGGTGTGGGCAGCTTTATATCATCCACAGGAAGTCCAGCCCTGCTCATGAACTCAAGTACTTACAGAATATATAAATAATCTGTAACTCAAATGTGACTCAAATCTTTGGGAAAATCTGATGTGCAAAATTCAGGAATTCTAGCACACTTTTATTAGTGATATTATTAGTATTACTATTCTGTGAACCTGTGGAACTTCAGCCTCCAGGAAACATGCCCACCTGTTTCTGTTTCTGTATCAGCCATTAGAAGGTAACACCTTCAAGATGTGACCAAGCATGCAGGACCACAAGCAAGCTTCCTAGCTCTGTGGCCACGACAGTAACTGTGTGACTGTCTGGGATAGGAGAACCCTGTGGATGAGTGGCCACTATGCTCAGAATCCCCTGCCCAGGCTGAGCTGCTGCTCAGATGACCTCCTGAAACAGATTTCTCATACTCACAGAGCAGAGTCATGCTTCATGTTGCCCCTGCTTATGGGGTGTTTTTGATCAGTAGCTCAGTAAAATCCCAAACTGCTGCACCATAGTGGCAATAGCCCCTGTGACTTTTCTTTCTGCGCCTCAGTCTGATCTCTTTAGACTTCAGGCTGCTTCTCTTCAGTCCTGTTCACTCACATTTCACACAGACACTGCAGTTTTTTGGAGATGGGACCTCTTGTTTTTGATAAACAGAGAAATGTGCTTCTCTGGGTAGCCAGCGATGAGCAGAAGTGACTTCCCATTCTGTCCAAACATGTTCCCAGAGCTGCTGAGCAAGTTAGGGAAGAGCCATGGAGGACCTCAAACTGGAGCCTATGCACTATGCACTTCGCTCTCCTGTTTTTACCTGCAAACCTTGAGAGTTTGCAGCAGCCTTCTTGTCTGAAGGAGGAAGGGCTGGCCTGGGAGCAGTGACTGCCCTTTCAATAATCATCCTCATGATGCCTCTGACATTTCACAAGAAATGTAATTCAAAACATGAGTTTCACAAATCTGTAAAACAGGGGGCCTAAGGGGTCTCCTGCTGAAAGTAGAAATAATAGCACATGTAGCCAATTCCAATTCCAAAGCTTTGCTGGATTGCTCTTGAGGCCCACAGGTTTGAATGTCATGAGATGGGAAGGATTGTGTGAGAATTTTTTAAATGGAAACCATGCCTGACTTTGTGAAGTACATGGTAATTCCAATCAGGATTACTTTACTAGAGAGTACAACTGAGCAGTACACGTGTGTGGGGAGGGTTGTGTCTGTATGTCCTAATTTCTTTATACATACATATGTGTACAGAGCATACAATTGCTTACACTGGAAAGTTCAGTTCTGATACATGATTGGTTTCCTCCAACCTTACATGTCATCTGAGTTAGCAAGTCACTTGACAATCTTGTGCCTCAAAGTCAGGCAGTTAATTCAGATTATGTTACAGCTAAACACTTCTCTTTTTTCACTTCCCTGCTCTAAATATGAGCCCATGTGATTTGGTAATTTGCATAATATCTTCTGACAAGCTGACTCTGAAGTCTTCTTGGGTGATTTGCTTCTCTTTGCAAAACAAAATGGGAGACAGCAACATCCAAGGGAATGAGTGTATCTATTTCCCTTGAATTGAGCAACTTCACCTCTTGGAGCTCAGGTTCCTCTGGAGGTAGCAGGTTCAGAAACTGTGCAGCTTAACCTCTAAAGGAATCTAGAATGACACCTAGTGGGTCAGCTCTCCAGCTTCCTGTTGCACCAACCAGAAGGTGCTTTGAGATGCTCCACTTCTCCAGACAGTGACAAAATGGCCCTCATGCCATCCCCAAGTGGAGAATCACATGAGCTGAGAGTTTGACTGTGAGCTTTCTTTCCCTAAAATAACATTCAGTGGTGCTCTGCAGCCTGCAGACCTGGGGAAAAAAACAGATTAATCTTTGCTAGTATTATTTTTAAAAATTTCCTATGGATTATCTTTCCACAGAGCCATAAGCCTTTGAAAATTTGGTCCCAATGTAACTTGCCTATGAAGTCAATTAGCTCCTAAAATGACAACACATTAGAGGGAACTCAGAAGCTGATACAGAAATACCTTGTTTTATTAAGCCTGGCCAATTTTCTGTCAACAAAAATTATGCTTCTGAAGTGATATGGAAAAAGAATCAAACATGAAAGCATACAAGTATCCACTTTTGAGCCCTTGAACAGCTATAAGAATCCACTTCTTCTTGGTATTTCTGCTACACAGAATGAATTTTCATTACCTGAAGTATCTATTATCTAATGAATAAAAAAACCTGCATTATACATTAAAGTGTAGTATGAACAAAAGCACTGGAAAACTTACATTACTTCATGGTGAATTTTTGTGGCAGAAATGGTACTTTTATTGATTTCTGCAGCATGGATGATGTGTCACCAACCATACCATTGAGTTTGAGGTCAAACTCCAACTAGACTTCTAAACCACAGAAGAAACAAATTCCATGAATAAGCTTGTGCTAATCAGGGAACACATAATTTTTTTCATTAGGATGTCATGCTCCAGAACCTTGGTTGTGTTTGAGGAATGCCGTTCTCAAATCCTGGGTGGTTCATATGGAGCCCAAATGGAAGATACAGAGATCAAAAATGGCATAAACTGACAAAAACACCAAGTCCAGGTTTAAAGATGTCAGGCCACCCCTGCTCTGGAAGGAAAGAATTGTGCATTCATCCAGTTGTAAGCACAAAACTCATATAGTATATGTTCTGGGGAGCCTCCAGATCCTGGGACATCCCTGATGGCTTTGGTCTTCCCTTTATATCACTTTAGAGAAACTTTCTTAAAAATACATACCTTCATCTCCCAAGGAAACAGGTCAGGTCATCTTTTAAGCCTTGAAAGATCCATTTGTTGTTTGAGCCTTTGAGGATGGTGTCCCACATCCATGTTGTGTTCTGCTCCCTTGGTAGCTGGTCATGCCTTTCCTACTGGCAGCAAACTGGACAGGAGTGTTTGCCTGTACATCAGAATTCACCAGAAGGTGCGCCACGCTTAATCACAGCTACTCCACTCTGGATTTTGCACACAGGGAGGTAGAGCCAAGTACTCTCCAGCTGTGCCCTTTCCTAGAAAAGCAGCCTTAATGGCAAGGTAGTCCTACAATCTACTAGGCTAAACACAGAACTGGTTAGTAGCACAAAGTATTTTGGCCTCTCTGTCAGCTGTAAGAAATAAAAGCAATTTAGGTGTTTGGGGAATACTGACAACAGCTGAATTACACTTGGGACTACACAATGAACAATCACAAAGGCCGAGAATGGCGCAGCTCCAACAGAAAGAGGAGTGGCTGGGTCATGGCTGGGTCAAGAGCTTTTAACCTCAGGTAGCAGATGTGCAAACGTGCATGGAGCAGTGCAGCTAGCACTGATTTTTCTAGACGTTTGAGTAGCCATAAAGAAGAACAAAACGTTGTTTATAGAAACCAAAGAGCCAAGGCTGAATCTTATGTAATAAATCCTTAAAGTTCTACTGGAGTGCTAGTCATGATGAGTGGGAGTTTGGCAGAACACCTACGACTGTGGAAATAATTGACATTTTCAGTTAGATGGCCAGAACAAAACAAAACAAGTCCATTTGAGCTGTATTAAACCTCTTTTGTGGTCTTTTTCAGCAAGGAAAAAGAAAAGGTCAGTGTAGTCGCAGTTTCCTATCTAGGCTCCAGTGTTATTCTCCATACTGAGGAGGATGCAGGTGGTCAGAAGGCTGCTCCATTTCACTTCCAAAGGTCTGTGGCTCAGGCCCTCCCTGCAGTAGGGAAAGAACATACTGAACCACCCCAACAGTAAGGAAAAAAAGCTAGAGATGCACGAAAAGCCCCATCCACTCTTTCTGCCAGGTGCTGTAAGTTCTGTGAAGAGATGCACAGAAGAACAAGGTCATTACCACCACGGAGAAGTGATCCAGAGAACAGGCACTCTTGAGTTACTAATTTTTGACCCAGGACACAATTAAAAGTCAAGTAAAGAAAAGCCTGGGAAAGGGGTTCAGGCATGGGTTAGCCCTTGAGGAAGATCTTTGGCACAAGGTCAGGCTCCAGAGACGTAGATGGGAAATATGGGGTGATGGAGTGGATGCAAGATGATCTGAAACACTCAAGACAGAGTGGGCAGAGATGCCTAGTTTTTGGCAGTGGGCTATAAATTGATTGTGGTGGAGGGACAGAGAAAGGGAAAGTTCCAAACATCAGAAAGTGGAGTGAGACTGAAATGTGTAAACACTCATCAGCTCAGACAAGGTGAGAAGAATTGGGTCCTTTTCCAGCAAGAGTAGCTGAGTGTCAGGTTTTGGTCCAAATATTTAAGCATGTTTTGCTCTGCATATTCAAGTATTTTTAAATTGAGTGGAAGAATTTGACTGTCAGAAAAGACAGTCAGTATCCAAAAATATCCCAACATTCAATAGCAAAATTTCCTTTCAGAACTACAAATCAGACAGAGAAGGCCTTGGAGCTCAGCATTCCCCTATCCTTAATGTGTGCCCTCACACTTGGATGGAAATGCATGTAAAGATATATATAAGAATGAATTGGAGGGGAAAGGGAAGAAGGAGGTAAAAGTGGATTTCTTTACCAATAAATACTCCAATTGTCAAAGATTCTGTCAAATCACAGGAACTGCAACAGGAAAATCTCTGGGCTGAAAATGCTGCTACCAAGTCCTTTAAATGCATCTGCTTTTTAAGTTTTTGTGTTTGCAGAATTGTTTTTCCTGTCCTGACACTGAAATGAATGACTTGCTGATAGAAGTATTTTCTGAGACTAGAAACACTGTATATTTCAACTAAATATTATTCAGCATCAGCTACGTAGAATACAGAACCATGCCAAAGCACATGCATAGATACCCTGCTTCTGTTGAAAATAATGTAAAGGAAAAAAACACAGCCCCAATTTTGATTTAAGTGCCATAACTCTGGCTACCTGGCCTCTGTCCAAAGCAGTGTCTTGTTGTACCCACTTCTCTCTGCCTGGTAGTACAAGGCAGCTGCCCAGAGTATGGATGACAGTCAGAAAACAGGGCCTGGAATTGTAAAAATTCCTCCATTTCTTCCTCCTCCTGCCAAATCCTGGTAATTCAGATTATCATAAATGACTTCTTCCTAGGGAGTGCTGAAAACCCTCTCCAGCAAATATGATTTTGTACATTATGATCTGGTTTTATATAGCTTAATGAAATTTTTTAAATGGTTTTCAGCTGAAAAGCAAACACAAATGAGCTCTCAGTCTCTTCAAAATCCTCCTCAAATCCAAGTCTATGGAACCTTAATTAGCAGCAATATATAATAGCACTGATTTAGAGCCTGTTGTGATTTTGTCCACACCATTGAAAAGAGCACAGTACACTAGGGCCCTAATCCCAGCCTGAAGAATGTCTAGTAACACAATCTTCATCTTCCAAGCCAGGCCAAGTGAAACCTGGATATTCTGTCACAGATAGGTAGCAAAATGGATCTTAAATATTTTGGCCTCCCTTTCAATAAATCAAGTCATGATAAAGAATAATCAGGTTCCATGAGTTTCTGTGATAACCTTTTTTTTCTTTTTCCCTAGCAGCAGAAATGATCATGCAATATTTAAGTAGAAAGACCAGGGCACCTTTAAAGCCCACATCTGCTGGAGGCTCCACTCTCAGCATGAGCTGGGTACCACTTAGACCACTTCAGAGACCTGCTTCCATCTTATACCACTTGTGTAAATCCATGTAAATCCTCTTCCAAACTCCCAGTACTCTCCTTCTGCTCCCACAGTCTGCTCTGAAGAGCAGGAGCATCTACAGAGGAGCCTTGTTTCTGTGGCATGATCCTGTTTTTACGAGTGTGATAATTAAGCTGGCAAGTCCTGGTTTAAAAAAAAAAAAATCACCAACTTAAGAAGTAGCCATTTAAAAAAATAAAATCTGTTTATTTCCTGTCTCCTACTCAGATCAGTCTGAAAATGAAACGCTATGCTAGCACAAAAAGTTATTATGTGACTTGCAGCCTCCAGCTATTCTGACTTCACTGGATGCCTTACAAGCATCTATTGTTCTTGGAAATATTCTGAGATGTGCTTTCCAGAAAGATTATTATATATTCTTGCTACGAGGAGGGAAAAATGTTCTGATACTGTGTCATGTCATTTCTTTAGTGGTATTTGGATGCACTATACTGTGGAAGTGTGACAGGGAAGAAAACAAAGCTGTTATATGACTAGTGGTGCTGAACCACATATAGTATGGACCCAGGAGCCTGTATTTTTCTGATGGCTAACTGTCTCCACCTCCATGCTCCTTGCCCTCAGTACCTGTACCCTCCAAAGCAGTAAACCTTTCTAAAGCAAAAGCCCCTCCACTGATTGCAGGAGATAAATCCTCTCTCACCTGCCTCCCCTCAGCAGCTGCACTTGCATCCTCAGGGCTGACTCCATCTTCACCTGTAAAGCTGCTCCTGCAAAGGGAGAGCCCCTTGCTGTCACTGTGCTCTGGCAAACTCCGAGAGGGGGCAGAAGCTTTTGTGCAGACCTCTCCAAGGCCTGATTTCAGCCTTCTGTTTGTGATGGGGTGGGTTGCTCACGTGGCTGGCCTATACGTGGGTACATGTAGCAGATGCTGCCAAGGGGATCCTCTCTGAATGCTCATGCATATCATAGAGTATATCATCTACACAGCCAGCCATAAACTTGCTCTGAGAGACAGCATCCAAATACTTAAAAATGGGCTGTGATTGCACACCACAAGATCCAGCACTATGATAAGCCAATTTCAGTGACCTTGAAAGAAATAAGGGTTGATCCCTCATAATGCTGTGTGGGTTGTTGATTTATAAACAAGCTTTCACACCTGCTAGAACTAAAGATGGAACAATTTTCCTTTTGGAACTGGCTTCTGGAGAAATGAAAAAAACTCCTCAAAGAAGGTGGGCATTATCTTAGTTGAACAGGGCCAGGCAACATATTGTGGGGAGAACAAAGGCTTGCTCCCCACCTCCCTGATGATTCTCACTAACAACACACGACTGTGTTTCCAGCGGGTGCAACAGGCCACTAGACAGCAGCATCCCATGGTGTTATTGAAAGCAGTAGGGCAAGAAAAAGGCAGCAAACAGGAGACAGGGCTGCTTTCTCCTTCACACCAGAACTTCAGCTGTTTGTACGAGATCCCACCTCTCCCACACATCCAGTTCTGAGATGGGCTGTAGGGTGTGCACGGCAGTGGTCCTGGCTGCTCCCACCAGGCTGGTGCTCGCAGGATGGACGAGGAAATGCTACATGCTCCTCTTTCCTGGTTAGATTTTATCTAGAGAAGAGATGGCACATATTGTATCATAGCGGGTTATGATTTAAGCAACAGGTCATGCTGAGATTTTATATTCTGGATAACACCTAAATGCTTTTGAAGTCTTGTAAGACTTCTCATGCAGAGCAGAGGTAGAAAGGGAAAAAAATAGTGGCAAAACATAGCATGGGAAATCACAGTCTCTATAACTTAATAATAGCAACTCTCCCTCAGATTTTGTTTTTGTGTTTCTTTTAGGCCACAAATTGCAGACGAGCTTGTTATAATGTTCACTCAGGTCTGGTATGCTGTTTCAGTTATGAAATTGTCCTCCAATGACTCTCCCAAAAGGATTCCCTTGAGGAAATCACAACAGGCTCTTACAGGAGAACAGTCAGGCAGAGAGGGTAAAGCAAACCAGACCGAAGTGGCTATGGAAGGGTGGGGTGGGTCTTGCCAAACCTGTATGTGAGAAACTTGAGCAAATGTCTGTTTATTCTGCACTTATGAATCTCAGGACATAACACCCTTGAGGGTAAGGGTGAGGTTGGCAGCTGCTGGGGAGAGATGATGACTTTAAAGCTGAAATATTTGCATCAAAGCAAAGGCACTACAACCATCTCAGCTCAATCTCAAATGGGAAAGTTAAAAAGACAATAACCCAGTGCCTCCCTTAGAGACTGCTCACAGAGAGAGGGATCTTTAAAATAAAAAAATAAAAAAAAAAAAAAAAATCCAAGCCCTTATAAGAACAGAGAGAAGCAGGTTTAGAGTAAATGAGCGGGAAGAATGAGTGACTTGATTTGTTTCTTCTAACAGCCTGTTTCCCTCATTTTTCCATGGGTGTCTGTGAAGACAAAGTAACCCATGTGTCTCACCCCAGGGTGCTTGAGGTAGGATGAACCCCATCGACCTGTGGCACTACAGAGTATGAGGGGCCCTCACTGGTTCAAAACACTTCACACAAAATGTCTTGAAAAGCCTTTATGGACTTACGGACACTCCAAATTGATCTGCATCACTAATAAGACATTATGAACTTTTATAGCTTCTCTTCTAAGACAAAAGGCCATAAAATGCCTCAGAGCACCCCTGTGAGATCAGCAGGCATTATAATCTTTATTTTATTGAAATAGGAACAGGCAGGGAGAGGGCATGGGCTGCTTCAGAATTCATATACATGTGATAATTAGATGTCACAAACATAATGAGGAAAAATGACAGGAAGTTAAGGACCTACACCAGTGCTTTAAAACTTGAAGTGTCTGGGCAAAATGTTTTTTGGCTTTTTTTTTCTGTAAGTCTGTGACACAGCAGACATGTCCTGTATCCAAAAGACTTTTCCCAAAAGGGGTGATGCTAACAGCAGCCTGTTAACATGAGCAAGCCCATCAGCACTGACATGAGATTGCAGCCTTCTACCCTAGCTGAGTGATCCCTGATCTAAGTCTCCCTTTTCCAGGTGGCAACAACCACTACTCTACATCAGACATGACATTTCCATGCTATTTTCACCCCACCCATGCTGTACTGAAAGTCAAGAGGCACAAATGAGCTTCACCATCCAAGATTTAGGACCTTTAATGCACTAAGCCCCTTGCTGTTACTCTGACACGATGCAAAATTAAGCTTCACATGAGATTTGGCGGCAAGAGAGGTGAAAGGAGAATGACTGAGATACCTTGACAACGAAAGCCCCCTTCTGCTTTGAGGTCACTTTGGAGCTGAAGGAGGGCATGAATATTCACAAATATTTCAATTAAAATTCTTCTGATTCTATGAGTCAGGTAGAGGAGTTTACAGCCTGCTGTGCTGGAACTGAAGGTTATGAGTAGTCAAGGTGCCTCAGAGACACAGGAGTAAGAACTAAAGCTCAGCAAGCCATTTGCAACTAGTATTTCTTTCTTTTTAAGGAATTTCACCTTTGTCTGACAACTCTCTATAAACAGATTGCAACAGTCTCTAATTTATTCATTATTTAGGTTCAATAGTAACATCAGCAAATAATGTCTACCCTGCAGAGCAGTCCCTTAAAATTTATAATATGCAATATATGCTGTATCCATCTATTTCCCTTTCTATTCCCTTTCTATTCCCTTTCTATTCCCTTTCTGTTCTTGTGGAGTTGAATATACAAATAAATGCAGAAGTCAAACACAGAAGGACTGCTGAACTCAATCAAATCAAAATTCACTTTCAAATTCACATGATTACATACTTTTTCCATTTTCCTTCTCAGTCCACTTCATTGAGTAGCAAGAAAGTATAGTTTCATGAATCTTTCCCTCTTTTTTTCCAAATTCCAGACTCTCCAGGCATGTCAACAAACTGTTGTCTGTCCACCTGAAAGTCAGTGTTTGGCTTACCTGCACAAGCCACACTATCTACTGTGAGGATGGATGTGTCCTACCATGTGCTATGGGCAAATGCATGCCTGCAGGCTGAAAGTGAGCTTGGGAAACATGTGGCTTTCCAAATGGTTATGACATAAACTCTGCACTCTTAGGCAGTAGCAAGCCCCAGGTGTCCTGATACCTTCCTTTATATTCCCTGTAAGTGTACTGCACACTGCATTTCAAACACTCACATGTGAACAATGTCATCTAGCCAAGCTCATGACAACTGGGCACCAGGCTGATACTAAGGCTTTTTTAGCTACAAAGAAATATTTAGCAGGGCAAGGTCTTCACTTCAGACCTAGAACGGCTGAATCTTCTCCTAAAATGCAAATTTATATGCATCATTTTGCTCCAAAGAACTCTTGAAGTAAAAGCACTTATTGTGGATAAATATTGTATGCTCTCAGTTTGCTGTAATTTATACAAATGTTCCTCTGCCTTGAGACCTTGAGGCAGAAGATAGTAAAAAGAGAGAAATATAAAACCCAGTATTTTTTCTCCAAAAGAACTATGCTTTTGAAATTAGTCACACAGATCCTAATCCAGTGCCTGTACTACTTCTGCTGAAAGTCAGAGATTTTGTTTTATTGAATGACTTGAATGCCCAGTTGCTTTTCTAAAATCAAAACAATCAAACACTGTGGTCTCTAGCACAGCCCAGCACCTGTGTAATTGTGACTACAGGGCGTCAATTTTTTTTCCACTGCTGTAGAATAATGTAATTTCACAGACAGATTCAACTCCTTTGTGCTTCAGCGTGAGGAATAAAGACTGCTTGCTGGAGGCCGGATCTCACACACCTTGAACAGATGAGCTATCTTCATCGGTTTCAGGCTGTCACTGTAAGTTCCTCCACCTCCTCGCAGGGTTTGCATCAGCACATGTGCTCCAAGTGTGTTTGCTGGGTGAGGCTGGAGATCAGAAGTGGCAGTCACAGCGGAGCTGTCTGCACACACCGCTTTGGGGAGGCAGTGTTGGAGTGGAGATGTCAAAAAGTGATGAGCCTTACAAATATTTTTATCTCACGCTCCACTACAAGCTTTGCTTCCTGTAACAGAATGCTGGCACAATGGAGATGCTTTCATATTAACTCCAAGAAGCCTGCATGACAAAAGTCTTTGTTGCCATGTGAGTTATCAAAGCTCCCTCTGTGTTTAAAAAAAAGCGTTACAAAATTTTTAGTGTTGTTGAGTTGCTTGGGTTCATTCACTCATTCCCCTGCTCTTGTGGCCCTTTGAATTCTCTTTCCACCAAAACATTCAGGCTTAATATTCCCAAAATATCTGTCAGCAGGAAATGTTAGGAGTTCTCAGTCTGAGAAATAACAGGGCCGTCTGTTGATCTGAATCACCGAGGGTGGGATTTTCCGTCTGTGTGTTGCTGCAGAGGAGAGACAGCGGTGAAACAAGCACCTCTTCCAGCAGCTCCCTGAGGGGTTTGCAGCAGCATTCATGAGGGTGGAGGAGGCTGCAAACCCTCACAAGTCACTCACTCTGGCTCTCAAGCACAGTGTGAGATGAGTAAACTGTGCTCTCGTTATCGGCAGAAAGTCCTCTGCACCACCTGAGCAAAAATAAATATATATATAAGCTAATGTAGAGGAACTGAGATCAGCTCATTCTCGGACTCTACAGGCAACCTGCTCCAGTACCCACTGACACTAGAGAAAATACTCTTTTGAACTTCACCATGATTTGGAACAAGCTTTGAATGTTCATCTGTCTCCTTTTCTTTGGAAAATAACTAATGGCATCTGATCTTTACTTGTCAGCAAATCTGGTTTTCCCATGTGCTCTTGGAGTTACTCTCAGTCCTCCAGAGTTTCTGAACTACTAAGTATGGCACGAGCATCTCCTTCCCTGACTTAGCTCACTCTCTCCCTCCAGCAAAAAAGATGCTTGCAGTAATAAGTCTTTTAGAAAAATGAAAAATTTTGCTTTGTGGAAATCTTAATAAATGTGTTCTTTATCTTTAACCCACACGGCTCACCGTTCTCAACTCATAGCAGAGATCTAGTTAAAAAGTGGTGAATGGGGCAGGAGCCAGCTGCTCTGCAGCCCAGGGATTGATGTGTGGTCTCAGGTCACACCCAGCCATGGTGCTGGCTGGCACCTTAAAATCTCTCCTCCCACTGAGGCCATGGTGTTAGGTTGGTCAGCATTTGCAAGGTGCTGTCACACTCCAACCCACAGTACCTGGAAAAACCTAACCTTTTAAATTTGTGCTGTGACCCACTACAAGCTTCTGGAAATAAAGCCATTCCCAGTTATTATCTTGGCATGGTTTCACTCCTCGCCACAAATGCTTCCCACGTTTCTGAGCACAACCACCTTCTCATGCACCCCGTCATCTTACTGAAACCAGACACGGGTCAGATATGGCAACGACTAACAGGATGCGTTCCCTTTCCCAGACTTAGCACTTCAGTCAGAGCAAGAAGCACTCATCTGCCTGCCAGAGCTGAATTAATAAGAGGGGAGATTGCAAGACAGTCAGATAGCAGTCAGCTCAGCAGAGGAAGGAACAGACTGTGCCTCAGTCATTGTGTGCCTGATGATAGAAGTTTCCAGCTTCATGAGGAGTGTAGGAGATATTGGACATCATGTTAAGCCCCAGAGAAAACAGAGTGAGAGGTACATAAACACCTCAGCAAAAAATACTGAGAGTGCTTACAGTCATCACTGACTTGGTAATGTGTGTCTTGGTTTATTAGGTGAGCTCCAAGATCACTCATAGCTGTATCCTCCTTGGTAGGGCAAAGCAGTATCCTGTATCTCATTTGTGGATGGGAGCACATTCAGAGCACAATACTGGACTTCCAGACGCTTTCCTTTACCCTGCTTTCCCTCTCTGGGGCATAAGGTTTCTCCAGATGAGTGAGCAGCAAGGCTCCTGCTAACTGCATGTACATCTTAATGATCACGCAGAATGGTAATTAGGTGCACATACATTGCAGAAAATTATCTTTGTTAATTAGAGAAGGATGTTAGACATCAGCAATGCCATTTTCCACTGAAACTTTCCCATTATAAACAACAGAAGTTTAGTTATGCTAGGCATATCAGACTCAAGAAGGTAATGTAACCTGTTACATATTCATAAGGGGCTAATCTTGCAAGGAATAGAGATTCCTCCTCAGAGGCCTTGCTACAAGGGCTTTATACAAAGGAGGACTATGGCCAAGTGCAGCGGCAGTGCCCAGGAAGAGCTCACCTGTAGCAGCAAACAGGACTGCTCACACCTTGGGTAGGACAGACCCCCCACACCACTGGGAAAGCCCTACTGACTTTAGTGAAACCCAGGCTCTGTGAACATCCACTTAAACCATCACCACTTGTATAGGAGTTGATCACAGGTGTGGGCCAGATGTCCCATATTTAATATGGTTATCCTTGAGCTAGACATGTTTCTGTGCCCTGTCTAAGAGCAGGAACAACTCAGTGAAGATGCATCATCATTTATCCATACTGAAGGAGATTCCCACTAATTCTTCCTCCTGAAGGATCCAGGTATGTAGAGAGAAACATAATTAAGTGGTCCCAGATACTTCATTCAGCACAGAACAGTCTAAGGAACTCAGAGATCCCAGAGCAGGGGAAGCTGAAGTGCACAAGTTTGGATTGAGCCCAAGAAAGAAATGTTACTTGTGTGAAGTCCTTCTCCAGGTACTAGAAGGAAAAAGCTTTTGAAAACAGCAGCTAATATCTGGGTATTTCCTCCATTGCCACCATCTGAGTCCTTCCAAAAGAAACACCAGGTGAAGTCACCTCCAGTAGACAACCCTTGGAGAAGACGGAGAAATGCTCTGCTCCCTACACTACCCAGGAAGAGCCAGAAGAGAACAAGGATTGTCCTTGTAACATCTATCCCTCTCTGCTCCCTCCACAAGTTTGTCTCCCTCTCAGTGCTCACTGGAGCCACGCCCAGTTTATGACCTTCAACCACCTCTGCCTCTCCAGAAACTCCTGCTTTTCTTTGGAAAAGGTGCCATTAAACAGCAGCACCCAGATGGGTGAATTACCTCAGCTCTGTGCTGGGATGAAAGAGCCTGAGACACCACAGTCCACTTGCCAAGCTTGGCTCAGAGCACGGTATTACAAATTTCCCAGCAGTTACTTCTGGAGATCAGAAGGGCCGGAGAGCTGAGAAGACCAAGGAATTGCTGTTTCTTACAGGACAACTCTTCCCACAGCATACTGAGAAGAAAGCAGTATTTATAGCTTGTGGGACACAGCATCAAGGTCAGCTGGGGTCTGGCTTGTACTCACCCTGCCCACAGCATCTTTCTCTGGTTGAAAAGCCCTTAAAAGCCTGAGGAATCCAGCCAGAGCTATGCTGCAGAGGTACAACCCAGGCGCTGGAACCTACACAGATGGTGTTTTTGGAGGGCAGGCTGTATTTGAATGCAACTGAGCAACCAAAGGAAACATCCCTGCATGGGGTCTGGTGGGCTCATTGTATTGCCAGTCACCACTCTCTCTGACTTCACTCCTGCTCCCAGGTTGATAAATCCAATATTAATGAGGCATTTATACTCCATCATGTAGCCCTCTAAGAACATAAATTTTCTCCTAATGGAGTGTACTGTTAAATTAATTAATATAATTTAAATTTTTGTTTTGTTTTGGTTTTGGGAGGGAGGATGATATCTAGCAGGGCTTTTTTTTCTGCCCTCTGGAGCAATACAGCAAACAGCAGCAGGCTGGATATTTTTTGCTCGCCACAGTCTGGCTAATCAGTACAGCTGGCTCTAAGGAAGCAGGAGCATGTGCTTGCACAGTATCATGTGTTTCTCAGAATACTCTGGGAATATCGATGACATGGGAAGTGACAAGAGTATCGGTGACACCGGGACAAAGAGAAATTAACTGTGAGCTGGTGAAAACCATAAAATGAAATACATTTTCCACTCCAATGGTCCTTCCTGAGTCAAATGCCCAAGCCTCAGAGTTTGTTGACCTGCAGCATTTGTTTTCACAGATGCTAAAACACAGTCGTAGCCAAAGGCATCGTGTCTCTCATGTGTGGTGGCTGCCATTTGACCACCGTGGGTGGGTACTTGTCGCCCCTACACAGAACCATTACATCAGTTCATCCCATGTGACAGTGAAGGCAGTTCTTACTGCTCTAAATACTAAAGGAGTATGAGTCTCAAGGAGAAATAACAGGAGTGAAGACTCCTCTCGGAAGAGCTGAGCTGGATAGAAAGCTCAGGCTCCAGAGGGCTTATTTCATGTAAGCAAATAATAAAGAAAATCCCCGATTTGCATGCATGCACTATGGTAGGAGCATAAAAAAATATGGACCTAGAGGCATATCTGGCCACAACAATGCAGAGATTTTAGAACACACAGGCTCATGTGTTCACAGACCCAAGCTGGAGATCCTTCTGGCAGAAGAGACTGTCAGGATGTGCAGAATTATTTCCTTTCAGTTTTGCATTATGACCTTGCGGGTGTTTAACACTAGGATTTCAATAACGTTATCTCGTGAGGAAAAGAAAGTGCAAAGTTCAAACAGGTTCGAATATCACAGATGATTTATACTCTGCTTGCCAAGACTCTCACTCTTGCAGCGTGCTCCTCCAGAAGGCAGCAGCAGCCGGTTTTGTGCATCTAATTTGGTGGGGTTTAGAGGTGGGGACAAAGGATCATCTATGCATCTTTTCAGTATGAAGCCTGCTATTACCTGCCTGCTCAGGATGTTATCATTGCTCTCATAGGAAGCATGCCTGGACTACAGAAGAGGCATGAACTGCATTAATTCTGCCCAGCACCTGGGTATTCAGTACTCCTTAGTGCTAATATTTACTATGCATAATTGTATCACAGCAGTGGACCCTGGACAGGCCAGCATCTGTGCAGGGAATATTTGGAGACATAGCTCCTAAGAACAGGGAGGAGTTTTGAGATTGAAGGACAGATATTTTGGAGCAGATAGGGCAGTGCACAAATCATTTCACCATAAATTGTCATTAGATTTAAGAGATGGAGGTGACTTCTTCCACATCCCACAGATAATCAGCGCTCTCTAAAGATTTATTTGATGTTGAAATGGCCTTAAATATTTCTTTACAGCTGTGATGACTTCTTGTTTTCCTCCACTGTTTTGGGGTATTTTCTTTGAGAGAAGCGTGCTTTTTGAACCATGACTCTTTGCATGAGGTGGAGCTGGTGGAAGCTCTAGTGAAGAAGTAACAGAAAACAGCACGATCCCTGCTGGGGAATGCACGTGGTCTCAACATGGAGAGCAAACCACATGAGATGATGCCATTATTCTCTCCTGTCTCCATCAGCTCAGACTGTGGGGTCTGCTCCTCTCACTGAGGACTTTGGCCAAAATCCCAGACATGCAGTAGCTGCTGTGGGGGGTCTCTCACAGCACATCCTCACACTGCTTTTGTCAGGACCAACTTGAGCTCTCATCAGAGCTATTTGTGTTGCCCCTAAAATCCTCAGATGAGTAGCAAAACTTTTTCCCCCTATGAATTCCAACAAAAATAATTTGTCTGCACCCACACATAGCACACCATCATCACCTTGCTCCAGCAGACCTGAACTGGAAGATTTCTGACCCAGCCCAGAGCAGGGTCCTGGGTGCTGGTGGGGTCAAAAGCATTGCCAAGATGCCATGCCAGCCCCTTGCAGCTGCTGTCCTGCCTGTCCCCAGTGCCTGCCTCATCCTGCCGTGTCCTCAGTGCCAGTCAGCCCCTTTGCAGGCAGGTGCCTGGCACAATGCTCAGCCCAAGCCGAGTACTAGGGCCTTTTTCTCCCTCACTGCAGGCAACACGGTAATCTAATAAGCAAACTGATGTTTTGAAGGCTACAACGTCAGCAGAGGGAATGTAGTAGCAAGGAACAGAAAGTGTCATGCCAGTGAGCAGCTTTCACTGCGTGATGTGAGGCAGGGAAAGCTTCCAGAGGAAAAAATGCCACTCCCAGCTAAAAATAAAGTCAGCCCAGGAAGCCTAAATCCAACAGCTTGTCTGCTGCTAACTGAAGCAGCACTAGCTGAGAGAGAAGAAATTGATCAGCTTCTGCAAGGACGTAACAGAATGCCTTCTGCATTTGAATACATTTCATATTTACTAGTTTGTGATGGAGTACAAATTGTGAGGACTTGGCTGTTGTGACAGCAGGATGAGATCTTTTCATGCAAATAGTAGAGTTGAAAGCTCAAGATGACACCTATCTGAAGGGAATGATTTCCTACCTGAGAGATGGAGGCTTTGGGTTTGGAAACCCAAATTCCGCTTCACAAATACCTACCAGGGTTGGGTGTTGGTGTCTGACTCTCTCCTGAAACTGATGCAGGGTTTCCCTCTATGCCCTCTGCCTCCACTGCAGAGAAAACTAAGACTTGCCTACCTTGGTATCGTGGAGGCTTACAAAAAGAACTCCTCTCTGAAGGGGCATTAAGGGCTGCTTTCAGTGCACAACCATTATTGAAGTAGTGACAGCATCACCCTTTCACAGGCTTCTCAGGGACAGTGACAATCTCACTCTTCATAAATGCCACTCGGGGAGAACTTAAAAGGCAAAAATGTGTGAGAGGCATTTATTATGCAAACAAGCCAAAAATAACCAATGTACACATTACATTGGAATGAATACATGACCGAAATCACTCTGGGGACCTCCTTGTCACTTAACAGCCACTCAAAGTTATGTCCTCAAAGTTTATGGAGCCATTAGCAGTTCCCAAACACGTTCAGGCTCTGCACTCGTTTGGGAGCTATATGAAATACCCATAATGCAAGGTCCTCTGTACACCTGTAGTCTTCATGGGACTGTCTGTAATGACACTCACAACAGTGAGAGGCCACCACACTTCCACACATCGAGAACGAAGTGACAGAAAGGAGTAAGGAGACCACACTGTATCTGCACAAAGGACAGATCTTCCCTTTATATTTAGCAGCTTATGTCAGGAATTTGCATTCTATTTTATTCCTTAAAGGAAAACACGTAAAGAAAAGCCCTTAAAGAAAACCACTGCTGGGGTAGAAATCAGCACCACAAAATCCACCAGAAATGATGCATCTGTTTCCGCTCACTGCCTCTGACAGCGCAGGGTGCTGTGAACAGGAAAGGCTCCTTTAAGAGAACAATTTGCAGCAAGACTACTGCTAAACCTTTTACAGAAACACAGACATTTCCTAGGGCAAAAGAGGTTCTCGGTACAAAAGGTGGAGGGAACCTTTTGTCATGATAATCTCAGTCATTTTCTCAACACACCAGATTCCCCGGCAGCATGGCGAGTACAAGCACATGAGACTCCACGCCTGCTGGAGTTGTAGCAATGGGGAGAGAAAAGCTTAACACTCATGGCACTGTTCCCCGGATTCAAAGGCTCTCAGAGGAAACTGCCAAGAAAGCAAATATGGTTTTAAGCGGGGATGTCTCCAGAGACATAGGAATCTTTTTACTGGATGTTCTGAATACAGTTGTGAGTCTCAGAAATCCTGATAAGAAAGTTCCTGCTGAGATGTTCTGTTGAAGTTAAAATGTCTGTACGGAGCCACGGGAAATCAGCAAATAAAATGTGCATTAGAGACTCACCATGCACATTTTCAAGTCTTTGGAGAATTTTATTACGTGCAGAAGAGGAAGAAGAATTTATGGAGATTTACAGAACTGGTAAACATGTTTATTTTGATTATGAATATCATAACCATGTATGTTGTACGCAAGTACTAATCCATGCATTAACCTGTGAGAATTTTGCTGTGTTTTTCTTGGCTGTTTATAAAAAATAAGAAAATTGTTTCACTGATTTATGACCTTATCCCTTTTACTCAGCCATGACCCCCTTTACTCATCTCCTGCATTCAGCTGTGTCTCAGATTTCCAAAGCATGAAGAGTCTCAGCTTCCAGGATATACCTTTAATCCACCTCTAATTTTAATGAACCAGAAACAGAACAAGGAACAGAAAAAGGTGATTGAAAACCCGGTCAGCTTCTCCAGAGGTTCTCTGATGGCTGGGGACTAGGAAATCCAGCTAGAGAATGGCAGTTTGCTGCTGCCATGGTGCTCACTTTCGCACAGAAGCATCTTGTGCTTTAAATACCCACTTTGGTTGTGCCTTTAGCACAAGAGGCAGACACTGACACTCTCAAAGCACTTCTATGCATACCATTTTTATCTACTGTCATGAAAAACGTAAAAAGGGGACAGGAAAAAGAAGAGATTTGAGGATTTCAGTATGGGCAAAATCAATTTTACTTTGTTCATGAAGGGAGAAACTGACACAACTTCCAGGGCTGTGGGCTTAGTAGACAAAATCCAATGGATAGAACCATTAAGGTTGGAAAAGACCTCCAAGACCATCTAGTCCAAGCTTGCCCTAGAGGGTAAGCCCAGGATCTGAGAGAAAGAAAAACACTAAGGTCACAGCCACCAGGCTTCTGCCTGTCACGGCAGAGGAAGGAAGACAAGCAGAAAGGAGGCATTCACACCATGCAGTCCCATGGTGAGGGTAATGCGGTTCTGCCGCCTTCCCTTCTTCCCTCCTCCGCCCTGTCCTGATGCCACCTTGGGCAAACCACTCTGTGTGCAGCTGGGGCAGCTTCATTCCGATACATAAACCCCTTCACAGCACAACTGGGGAGTGGGGAAGAAAGGGACAGCCAGTAACAAATCAAAGTCTAACAAGTGCAGAACAGCAGAAATCACTTGAGAGACGTTTGCAAAACACCAATGCAACTATGGGCTGCAAAATGTATGGAGTCAAAACCAGACCTTCATCAAACTGTTTTATTGGAGAAGAAAATGGACATTTGTGGGGAAAGGAATGCAAATGATGAAATAAAGGTGAAATATGAGAAAAATACCATGTATTTGTATATATTTTTGTAGAGATAGGACAACAGAAGACTTTGCTGCAGTGCCTGAGAAAGCTGGCTTTCCCTCTGAGCCACAGGGAATTCATGCAAACAGGAAACAGCGAGCAGTTTGGTCACCACAAAGGTATAAAAAAATCGCTCTGGCCTGGCCCTGATCTATATAATGACACGTTTATATGGTCTAGATAAGACAATCCAGAGGCAGTCACTTTACTCTAATCTAGCCACCTGATTAATATGTCTGCAGTTAGCAGGACACAGGACTCAATAAAGGCAGTGAGTGGGAAGGAGATAAGCAAGGGCACAGCGATATGTTTGTTCAGGTGCTAGAATGACAAACATTTTACACTTGTTGTGTTCCTTTGTTTCTAATAATTTCCCTTCCTATTCACTGAAGGTTCAGGTCTCCACTGCTGCCTCTTCAGAGAAGCAAATAAATGGCTTTTCTAGCACCAGGGCTAGGCAAAACAGCTGGAGAGGCTCATTTATGTGCCCCATAGGCATTCCATTGCCAGGGAGTCAGGCAGCCTGAGAGACACCTCACCGGGGCAGAACTAATACAGAAATGGGAATTTCTGGGGTAAACTCTGCCTCATTTTACAAGCCAGTCTCTCATTCAATCCACACCAGCAAAAAACACGTCAGCATTGTAGAGATGACATCTGGGAGAAGCTGTGCTGCCTCCAGTCTCAGTGACTGATGGGAGCCCTGGGCAATAAGGACCCCTGAAAATCAGATTAGTGGCTTTTATGCTTTTTTATATTTTATTTTCAGGAGATTTCCTAAAATGGAAACATTATCTTATTAATTCTTTGGCTACAACAATCCTGGAGAAGATTTTTGGCTTATTAAAAATAATGTGGTATGTCAGGCTGTGCCTAGCTAACATCAAATAAACTCTATTTAAAAATTAGGTTGATAAAAAATAAAACCTGATTTTCTAGATCCTTCGGGTACTTTAGAATCACTCAGCATCACGATAATGGTAAAATAAGTGGTGTAAAATTTACTAGGCTTTTTAAAAATTGTTTTCCTTTTGTATCAATGCAGAAGTCTACAGTTGGCAAGAAAGGAAAACTGGACCACAAGAGATATCCCGTATCTCTGTGACACCCAACTCTGCTGTGGACTTCCTCTCTTCCTGAAGCCCACCTTTTGAAATTTTTAATCCTCTCCCACAGGAAGGGATCATGGATGACTTGTTTTCAGGATGCTCCCCATCACCATTCCTTTCTCCCTGACAGAGAAACTGCGTAAGACCTGGCTAATGTGTGGGACAGACTGACAGGCCCTTGGCAGACGGCAGCAACAGCTTAGTGGCAGGGCAAAAGAAACACTAAATTAAAAAAAAATCATCAGAAAGGATTAGAGGAAGACTAAATTTTCAATCTTAAAAATGCAAGATTTAGGTTAACACAATTTCTCTTCTCCCTATCATTTGTCTTTTGAGTATGATCGGTGAAATCTTGTTGCTGGTTCTGACAGGAAGATTTACACTGATTTTGGTGGGGATCAAAAGTATCCCCCTCTGCATAGTCAGACTCTGTGTCTCCTGTACTTTTAACATGACTGAAAACCGTGTGTCAGAAAATTGGTGAGGGTAATCTGGTGTAACAGCCATACCCAGCTCAGGATCTGAATCTGCCTCTCTTAATTGCCTCTTGTGGCTTTACAAAAATTCTGGCAAGACTGGCCACAAAAATGCAAGGGTGTGAAGAGGCAATTTAAACTCCAACATCTGCTGCAGCTTTTAGCAAGATGTTGACGAAAAAAACTCACGGCAGCATCTGATCTCTCCTTCCCTCCCGTTCCACCCAAGAGGCTGCCTTTGCTCTGTATCCCGTGCAGGACAGTGACCAGGGCAATCCATCCTGCTCTTGGCAGCAGTGGCCAGTGCAAGCTCTGGGTATGTGCCTGCCTGCCTCTGCTTTGATGCTGTGGATGTGAATGCTCCTCCTTACTTAGAATTAGTTTCCATCCATCCTGATTTGCTGTGGATGTGAATTCAGAAAGGAGCGACGTGACCAACAGATGATACAGGGGTGGTTTAGTGAACTGGGAATGAAGGCAGTGAAAGTAATAGGAGAGGAGAAGAGAGTTTCTTCCATGAGAGATCTTCACAGCAAAATAAAGGACATCTGGGTGAGACGTGGTTTCATCAGCAGATGCCAGCAGCACAGCATGAGCTTCCCACCAGCTGGAAAATGCAGCATGTATCCCTGGTTCTGGGTGTCCCTGTGACAGCGCACTCTGCAGCCCCATGGCTACATCTGCCCTCCTATTGTTTTCCATGCTCAGGAGATCAGCCTCACAGAGATAGATGCCTGTCCTCACATCACAGTGCAGTTATGCCCATGGATCCATTCAAGATCTGGCCTTTCATACTGGCTCTTATTCAGTTGTAACTTCTTCTAAACAAAGCCACCCATGCTGCTGGGGGAAGGGCAAACAAAATGAGCTATTACTCTGGAGATAGATAGAAAACAGAACAGGATTCCCCACTGAGCTATGAAAATGCCCAGAGGCTCTGACCAGAAGAGATCAGAGTCATGGTGTGTCTGCACTGTGCCCAGTCCTCTGTGCAAGGCTGTCAGAGCCCTGAACATCTTACCAACAGCTACTCCAGCCTGGATAAGGCAGTGTCTGCCAGGCACACTCTATGGGCTGCAGCTTCTGTAGTAGCTGGGAGTGGGGTCTGGGCTTCAGTAAGATACTGTTTAAAGCCAGAGAAACTTTGAGGCTGGAAAATATAACTATGTTTACCAAAACACAGCACGTACCTTGTAGGCTATACTGTGTCTTTCCCAAGAGTCTTAACTAACCTGCAACCAAAGTATAATCTCTCTTCTTCCCAAGCCTCCTGGAAAAATGACCTCCTGGAAAAATAACCACCTGGTTTCACCAGTGTTTTTCTTGGATATTGAAATGAGAATGGAAGAATTCTGGCAGATCGGGCATTGAGCTTTCCCCAGCAGATTTTCAGGACATGACACTCTGCAGTTCTGGCCCCTTCTTATCTAGCTTTTTGTGTGTGAGTGTGTCTGAGAGAGAGATGTGTTTGCATGTGTTCAGCAAACAGATAGCTTTAATTCATGTATTTCCATATCAATCATGGCAGAGACTGCAATTGCCAGGCGCTCTCAACAGCTGCAGTGGATGAGAATGGCTTGCAGCATCACATCTGTAGGGGACCAGCTGGATATTGCCAGTGCAGATACCTCCAGGTCCCCTCCAGGTGTCCCTGCACAGGAAAGCAATGGCTGCAGGTTAGGCAAGGGCAAAGACAGAGCTGGAGGTGATAGATGCCATCACAAAAAAAGAGGTTCTGCTTTGGGGTCACCAGGGTGGGCAGCAGAAAGGTTCATCCACCCTCAGGCTGTGCTGCAGCTACATCTTTTGAGGGCCAAGCCCTTTAACAGCCACTCAGGTGATGCACTGAGTCTGATAATGGTCAGCCCTGGCTAGCTCCAGACCTGGTGGTCATGGAGGGGCTGCCCCAGGAAGCAGCACAACCCAGGGTGCAGCTGTAACCCATTCAGATGTTATCCGTAAGGCTGGTGCCATGTCAAGGAGCAGAGCATGGCTTAGAGAGGATCCTCCTGTTTGAGTTTCTCAGAAAAGCTTCTTTCCAGAGAAGACAAGGACAGAAGACCAGAGAACATCACTGTACAGGGGTTTTTATAAAGTAACAAAATCGAGGGTGGATAAAAATGAACAGCCAATTAGAGATCAACAGGGGTGGAGTGAGGGAGATCAGGTCTCTTGCCTGGGGCCAATTACAGAAGGTGGGTGGAGAGGACAGGTCACATGCCCCAATCAGGCACCGAGATTTGGGTACCACCCCAACTTGTCCATGGGGAGGGACACATACAGGACTGGATGGATGATGGATTGGCAGGGAAGGTGCTGGAACAAGGGGTAGGGTAACTGTGGTGATTGGCAGAGAAGGAACTGGAAAAAAAGGTGGGAAAACACCAAATAAGGTAATAACTGAGGGTGGCATTTTGGGGATTGTCATAGAACATTCTATCACAGAGGGAGGGTACAACTTAGCAATGTACCAACTTAGGGAAAATGTGGGGGGATATAGAGATAAACCATTAACAACTGAAAATATAAATTATCAACAAAACACACACTGCAACACACAGGATGTCTGAGATTATGCAAAGACTGCTTTCATGAGAAAGCAGAAATATCTGGACCAAGGTCCACCATCTCAAAGCAGACACCAGAGAGTGATCCCAAAAGCGCACAGCATCCCTACAGATGACATGACATGCTTGTTTTACAGCTACACACCTTTGCAGCACTCATCCACTGAAGGGAGGCTGAGGATCAGATCTCCATAATTGTGTTTTTATACAGTAAGAGGATATTCTTCAAGTGGTGCAATCAAATTCCAGCTCAAAAGAACATGTACAAAAGAAATAAGTAATCTTCTCAGTGTTTGCATTCATTACACTGAGTAACTCTGCACTGGGCATTTCTCAGACCTAAGTTTTGAAGGGCAAATACAATTTGACTGGGCTTGTTCTACTGGAAGAAGGAATAACAGTTCGGGCAAATTAAGAACAAACCTTAAGCCTCAGCTGAGATCTAAAATTAGGTTTTAAAATGAGGGGAAAAAAACAGAGTAAAGATTCAAGCAATTATTTAGTCTCATTTATTGTTGATTGTCTCTGTCTTTCCAAACCTCAGGTTATTCTGGAAGCAGAAATAACAGGAAATATATCTTTAAAAAGCTTATTGAGTTTGTTAAGAAGACACAGTGAACTGAATATTGCAAGTCTGTGCAATAAAAACCAATAAAATCAGAATAAAAGTTGACCCAATCTTTTGTTTAAAACAAAAGATGGCCCAATTCTACTGCAAAATTCAGACCTGAGGATGAATTTCAGGTACTGTAAATATGTTAGCTTTGCAGTCAAAGTTCACTTTATCTTATTACCAAAACAGAGCAGTCACAGAGGTTTGACCTGGATCAGCAGGTTAAATTCCTTTCCAAGGGCTACAAAGTCCTTGAGGGATCTTGGCAGCCTAGGATCCCAGGGATCTACATTTGGTTCTTCTGGTTCTCTGCTGATTTTGTCACAAGTCATTTCCCTTTCAGCTTCTGCAGTGGGGCAGGTACCTAGCCCATGCAGTTACCGGTAGCAAGAGCAGACCTGACTTTGATAGATTCTCCCTGGGTGAGATGAAAGGAAGAGAACGCTCACCGGGTGATGCTATCATTATCAGTCAGCTGCCAGAATCACACGGGCACATTGCACTGGACTTTCAACTCCCAGCAGGGAGCACGGTAGCTTTTCCCATGTATAATTTGTGACTCATATGCAATGAGTCACTCCTAACAAATAAAGTTTTTTCAATGGCAGCAACACCACCCTGTTACTCTCCTGAGCGTAACAGCAAGATAGCGAAGCCAGCCTAATTACCTCTTCCCCCAGCCAATGATCACTCACTGGATCTGAAATGACTCACAACCGGCCTTTGATCCTCATCAGGCCTGCACACACTGCCTTCCCGAGAGCTGCCGTGGCTGCACAAAGGGCTTGGCTGGCTTGTGAGACTCTTACCAGGCTTGCAGGGACAGGTGGTGGGGACACAGGCTGTCCCTGTGCCCTGGTGATGGGGGCTGTGCTCGGCTGCATGTGCTGGGGATGTTTTGGTGCACACTAAATGCATCTCCCCACTGTCAGACCTCGGCCTGGACAGGCAGTGGGTGGGCTGCAGCTGCGGGGGGCAGGATGAAGAAACAGGGCTGCGTCCAGTCTCTCTTGGCACAAACTCACCACTTCACCTTTGCAAGCTGCAACAACCATGGCAACGAGGACAGATGCGCTGAAAACGAAATGGATTCAAGGTCCAACATCAAAGGGGAGCAGTTTCTACCCATGCTGCTCTCAGAAGGCGAGACTCCACAGTAAATTTGTGGTTAGCCTTCTGAAAAGCCTCTGGGCATTGCTCAGCCAGTCTGATCTAGACAACAAGGACATTCCTGTTCTTGGGTTTGGGGATTCTTTGCTTTTCTAATCTAGGGGAGGGTTTGGGACAAACAAGGCAAAGCCCAGGTGCCCCTGGGCTTTCTCCTCCCATATGCCCTGCAAAATAGCAACACTGGAGCCTAAGATCACACAGTTGCTGGATAGCAACTGGTGTCAAATGTCCTCTCCCTTCATAATCTTTAATAACTCCACATGACTGTGATCTTTGCCATTTCATGTCATTCATCAGCCAGTTATGTATGAAAAAGACAAATAAAGGTGCTGTTGCCCCTCCCTTGCACTGAACCTCAATATCTGTGTCCCAAATAAACTTCACAAAGATCAGTGAGGAGATGGAGGCCTGAACACTAGGGAAATCTAGAGGACTAGGGAGGGAGGGAGCCCTCATTGCCTACAGGATAGGCAGTGCTGTATGGCAATGCTCCTCTGTGATTTAATGAAGGATGCTCTTTCTCAATGTGTTATGAAGCTGGGTTTTCACTGGCCCTGAGCTGGGGAGCTTTGATGCAGGTCTTCCCATGCCAAAGTTCAGGGCTGCATCCTGCCGTACCTTCAGTGCTGAGAGGAGCACAGCTTAAGGTTAGCCTGCAGCCTTGCTGCAGAGGGGAATTTGGGACATGACTCAGGGATTCTGCACCAGCCAGTCCTCTCCCCTACTCTGTCCAAAGCAGCATCTTCAGTTTCAGGAGCCTTTGAGCTGGTGCCCAGTGAATCCAGGATGGAAATGGCACAGCAAGGAAGACCTGGAAGACTGCAGGGAAGAGGAGCACATGCTGCTGCTCATCTGAACAGCCCCCAGACTCCCCTGTAGAACAGGGCACCCCATGCACACAGAATAGGCTGGGAGAAGAGTAGGTCTTATCGTGATCAGGAGACATGGTGATTAAAGATATCTGATAGTGTCTGTAGCGGTGTGCCATCTTTACAGATAGGATATTATTGTCTTTTGTATTCTGACTTTGAGACTCTCCCCTATTTTTTCTAAACAGCAGCATCACAATTAATTGCAAAGCACTGTTTGGCAGTACCAATTAGCACTTTCACTGAATGGTACTAGGATATATTTAAAACCCTTTATGGGGTTATGCATATTTTTAACTCTTGGAAGAAACTTTGTTTCCAGGGAAGTACATTGCTGATGAGACCAGCTCTGTAAATAACAGCAAACCCAGCTTTTTCAAGGTGGGAATAATTTGATACTCAGAATGAGCAGGAAACGCAGAGCTTCACAGCATATTTTCATTAGTGCCAACCTCCCCAGGAGCATAGAATGCAGCACTGTGGAGCAATATTTACTCTCTGTAAGCAGAAACATACCAATATGCTATGGCAGAGGCATGACTTTTGAAGAACAATTCAGTTAATATTTAATCCAGCTTCTGCTGCAAAAAATTTAACTAAGTCGTTTGGACACCTAAATTTTACAGTTTCTAGCTGAAAGAAATAATGCTTCTTTTTAAAATCTGAAGTAACCCTCATCTATTTCCCTGAGTTTAGAAAAGGCTGCTGAGAAAACCAGGAGATAGATGTTGTGAGATGCCGTAACTACACTGCAAGTATGACAACATTTGTGCTTCTCTCAAAGTTCTGATTCCACAGACCTTTACAGAACGAGCTCAGCTCTCTATAGAGAAAATTATGATTTTTCCTCTCAGTTTCAGAGAAAGGTTTAAAAGTGCTGGGACAAAAAGCTCAAGAACTAGAAAGTTAACAAAAATATGATTAATCACCTTGGTTTTGAAGGCATATAGTAGGTAGACCCCTCAGTGCTAATCCTTGAAGTTTAGTGTCATCCTGTGACTTTCAACACTATGGAAGAGCTCATCGCTTCAGGAGAAGTGGACTCCTAACACTGCCCAGCCCGAAGATGCCCCCTCATCCCTGCAGTGAGGAGAGCCTGGCTTCTGGGACATCCTTCCTCCCTCCCTGCAGAAGGCCTTTGGCACAGCACTTTGGCGTGGACTGCACATGAGGAAAAAAAAGTAGCACATGATTTTCAGCTGCGGCATGTGAAATCAAAAGTGCAGGGAAACAGCATAAAGAGAGACTGAGACAGGGATGAGAGAGAGGACAAGCCACATATTGTTATTAACAACAGGTTAATTCAAAGGATGTATTGGTTTTGTGGTTTTTTCCCCCTAATGAGAAGTCAACTGCCACCAGGTTTTCAATTTTGTGCATCAGAGCCCTTGTTACCATCTAGAAGAGGAGACCTTTATAACAGGGTCTTACTACACATCCAAGGCCACAAACACACAAAAGCTGCTGTGAGCAATATATCTCCTGGGTGCCATGCAAGGCATCCTGATGAGCTGAGGGAGACACAGGCTTCACTCCTTTCACTGGAGGGCTGTTATCACTGCTGTGCTACTGCTCTGCCATGTGGGTATGTTGCCCCTCCTTGCCCTAGGCTCAGCATTGCTGCTTGAATTTAGTGGGGTGGGACAATGGAGAGTAATAACCAAATTCATCAAATAAAGAGGGGACCAGCAGGTAAATCTATCCCTATTAACCCAGAGGTGCAGCCTGGTAATCTTTTGGGCAGCATGCTGAGAGCATGAGGGCTCTGGTAGGCTGCAATGACCTTAACCTGTCAAAGAGTTAGCTCACATTGCTAACAGGCTGCAGCCCTCCTTGCACTCTTACAGTGACTACACTGCCAGTGATGGCACCTGAGCACTGCTAAACCTAGACTGGACCTAGTTTACTGGATCTAGTCATGCTTTGGGATCGTGGTGGTCTCCTGTCTGCAGAGTGAACTGAGGGAAAAAACTCCACAGCCTCAGAGGAGGGCATGAAAAAAATCTCAGAGGCTTAGAAAAGCAATGTTTGCACTGGTTGAATTACCATGACCTTTGGGCTACATGAAAAGTTGGGATGGATGAAGGCTCAAAGCAGTGCCAGAAGGAATAGACTGGAAAGAGGGCAAATAGAAAATAGGAAGTGGGCAGGCAAAAAAAGGGAGAGGGAGGATCATGCCACTAACAGGAAAATGTAATTGAATCTGGAAAGGATCACCAGTGTATAACCACAATCTCAATCATTCTCTTTACTTGAACATTTTTTTTATTGCTCCATCACAGTTGCTGTCCTGTTCCAAAACTTAGCAGTTCCTGTAAAAAAAAACAAACACATGTTTTGGAAGACTGCCAGGGTTTTTTTAACTAGAAGATTGGAATTTGGTCCAGACTGCCTGGAGACAAGCATTTCAGAAAGCACTCCTTTTTCCTCCCTGATCCTTCCCTAACCTCAGCTCTGCCCACTTGATGGGCTCTGCATCATGGCTCCTGCCAGAAGGATGGTAATACAGGTTAGGTTTGATCTTCCACATTTCTGCTCAAGCAGCCCTTTGGTTCTGGGAGAGAGCCGAAAGTAAAGAGAAAAACGGACATGAAGATCCCTGCAACCTGAAGTGCTATCTCAGGAGTCACAGAAGGATCAATGCTGACTTTCTGTGGCTGCTGCCCTCAGCCCAGGCTGCACCTGGAGTCCAGAGCCTGGGCATACAGCAGCACTACAGCACACTTACCTCTCCAGCAGCCAGACAGGCTGTCCTGTACTCTCCCTTCCCCCAAAACCTCCTTCCCTAAGAAATTGAGTATAATAAATTTCTGCTCTGCCTGAGCAAAGATCAACCTCGGGATTCACACCATTAAATGATAAAGTGTAGGAAATTAAACTTTGTTCCCTGGGAACTTGTTCTACTCTGTCTCTTTGCTGTTCCCAAAAGGGCAAGCTCAAAAAAGTAGAAAAAACAGCACAGTGAGCTCAACTGCATTTCTCTGGTCTAGATGCTTCCCCAGAGTACCCAGGGAGACCTGACTCCCCAGGGCAGTCTGCCTGACCCAGAGTATCCATAGCACTCCCATCTCAGTCCTGCTCCCAGTGCTCCTAACGGAAGGAACTGGTGGAGGAGGACTGGGAGAGCTGGTGTCACAGACCAGGCTCCCTCATCCATTTCTTTATCCTCTTCCTCAGAAGGGAGCTTCCCTTTCTTCAGGAGAAGATGGCTTTGCAGGTCACATTAAGACACTCAGGCAGGGAGCAGAGAGAGGATGCCCTTGCTCTCCCAGGGGTCTCTAGGCGTGCAGCAGGCTGAGATTAACCCAAATGACCCCGTGTTCCCAGGAGATGTGAGTCAGAGTGAGTCAGCTCCCGTGAGACCACCCTTTCCACTCTCAGCTGCATAAGAAACATTGTATTATTGATGGCAAGCTTAATGAGGAGGCGGGAACAGCGCTGAAAAACAATCATACTCCTCAATGGGCTACATGCAGCCTTTAGTGCTCAGACTCATTCATCTTTCTCTCTGCCCCCAGACACCGTGTGTGTCCAAGGGGATTTCTGAGCAGGGCTGCTCCTTGTGAAAACTGCACCTCCAAGGGGAAATGTTTCTTTCCTGTGCAGGATGACCAGCTTTTCCCTTTTTCACCAGCAAGCTAACTGGGACGCGACATGCCACCTCTGGAGACCCACCATCATCCCTTTTCCAGACTGCAACAAGATTGTGATTTCTCCTAGAGAAAGAGGGAAAAATCACCTAGGCCAGGCTTCAGAGAAACACACCATTGACTGCTGTGGCTCAGGGGAAGTGATGAACCCACAGGAACGGATTAGGCTGCTAAGGAGCAGAGCGGGATTGATCTTAGATCCACATGCACCACAGATATTTTGGGGAGGAGGGGGCCAGCCTGGTTCTGTGTTTTTTAAGGTTGTATTTCTACCTGGTTTAGCAAATATCAGTCTATTTGTGTTGATGGCAATCAAACTGTCCTGGTTTAGCCTCTTTCACTTGGAAGCAAAAGGCAGCTGGTTCAGTGTCTACTGAGATTGTGGAGCAAATTTTTGTGGAAGGATAGAGAAACTGCTGTTTATGACCCTGCTTGGGTTTTCCAGCTGGGCCAACAGATTTTCCTTGTGGCGGCTGCCATTGCATACTGCAGAGCCTTTTTCTTCGGGTAGATGGTAGTTTAAATTGGAGTTAGACTTACAGCACCTGCCAAGTTCAACACGCCTCCGAGACAAACACAGCTCTGTCCGTGAGAGGCACCCGACTGCTGAGGCTGTGCAAAGGCCAGCTCAGCTATGGAAAACATCAGGGAGAGGACTTGGCTGCCTCAAAATGCAACTGCTTCTTGTAATATAGACATAAACTTTTCAAGGCAGGGTTGCTGGAAGGGCAGAGAGAAATGTGAAATACAGGCCCAGCTATTTTATTTTTATTTTTATTATTATTATTAGTTCAAGGGTTCATTCACAGTTCCCCTAAGCTGCACACAGGCATTGCTCTGTGCTGGCTGACCCTGTGCCAGGACTGTTTAATCCTTTCCAGCACTCATACCTCATGTCCTAGAGTTGGACCCCATCTCACTCTGTCCCTGTCCCCACCAAGCTGCATCCCCAGCAAGAACGGACAGACAAAAACTGGGACCCATATGCTCTCCAGGATCTCCGAACTACCTCTCCTGGGTGCCACTGGAGAAGAATTGAAGCATCCTGGGCAACAACCTGGTACAGGAGTTTAGGGGGTGATCCTTCAGAAGTTGATCTGAGCAGCATTGATCCCTTCCTTTATGTTTCAGAGAAAGAGTCAGAGCACCCCCAACCTCCCCCATCCAGAACCCGCATCCTGGTGGAGAGCATCAGAAGACACAGGACCTGCAGCAGTGCATGGAGAAGAGCAGCTTGATGCCTCAACTCATTCCTACTCCTGTTTCTCTCCTGAGAATGAGCATGGTTGGCCTTCTTCACCTTTAGGTCCTGCAGTAGCCCACACTGAAGAGCTAAGCTACCATTCTCCACATAAGGCTAGGATCTGTGGTTAAACTAACCTTACCAGTAACCTGGCCATTTATAAATCCATTCTGCCAGCCTCATTACCTGTCCCAATTAGCTGGCAGTTCCCACCAGGAGGGTATCTGTAAGCAAAAGAGAACCATTCCTCTCCAGGCAGAAAACATCTAAAAGAGGCCCTACACAGCCACACAAGGTGGAGATCCCCAAAATGTGATGCCAGAAAAAAGAGCAGAAACCATGGGTGATGACCTACGTGTCTTTTTGTGTGTCCTTTACATTTTAGTCCTCTAGAAGTAGCAGCACAAGAGCCTGATTAACCAAAATAAATATAAAAGCTCTTTGTGCCACAGTAAAAGATGAAGCTGAAAGGAGGACTTTCTCCAGTCTGGTGCATGAATTAGCCCTATAGCCTGGAGAGAAGGATGGAGTGAAAAGGGATGTGCTGCCAATGCTAAATCTGTTGCAAGGAGCAGTTTTAGGAACATAGTGGCAGCTTTGGCCCCTTATTCTCCCTCCCAGGACTGTGTTAACAAGCTCAGCCCTAAATCCTTCAACATTCTCTGCATGAGCAGATCACCACTCCCAGGCAAAACCCATTTGATCTCAGTGGCCCTCCTGGGGCTGGTCAGGGGACAGGTCGTGGTCAGAAGAGACAGAGAGGCTGGAAAGGGAAAGGAAGGGGAAATAGGTTGGAAATGGAAACATTTGGGCAAAGTGCAGCTGAGGCCATGCTCATTCAGATGGCATAAGCACACCAGCTATAGGGAATTAGTGAAATGCAAAAGTGATGGAGTTGAACTGCTGGGCAAGTGCCTTTGGACAAAATGGCCTGACTTTTGAAAACTCTGACTCAAAGAAGCTGGGATTCCCCTTGGAAATGCATCCATGCCTAGAAATGTTTTCTAAGGTCCTTGCCTGGGCCTGGTCTTGACTGACTTGTTCTTCTTGTTCTCCTCTGCATTATTTTGCCAGGAAAAACATCAGAGCAGCTTCACATTTTGAATACTGCTCTGCCCTGCTCCGAGCAGGAATGTGGTAGATCTGTGTCTTGCATCCCAGCTGAGTGCCCCAGTCGTTCAATAGTTTTTCTGCATTTCTTGCCTCCTTCTTTTTCTTTCTCTACCATCCAGCACCCAAGAAATCCATCTGGTTTTCCTTATTTTCTCTGTCCCTGATATCCATTCTCAGTCCAGTAGATCCAGCTGAATTATTCATTGAAATCATTATCATTAATCCAGCCTATTTGCTGAGCCAGCCCTGGTGGGCGAATATATTTTTCATTCCTAAGTATTTGCCAAAATAACCTGGGTGAGCCATTTAGCCTGGGGCCATTCATAGTAGCTATTTGTGTTCCTTTCCATTAAAACTCATCTCTTCCATGCTGGCCAGTACAAGCCCTGTGCAGTGTCAAAACCTCACTTGGCTGCTGTTTTGAGCACCTTGATGCTGGGCACAACCCTCTAAACAATTTCTGCTTCAGCAGCCTTTCTTTGATGCCAGAATGGCATAATACAACCTGGCAGAGTGCAGCACTGGAGGCGGGGCTATAACTCTACAAATTATTGCCTTTCACCTCCATAAATATTACAGGCTTTTTTTATTCTCCCTGGTCATAAATTTTCCTGGCCATGGACATCAGAGTTACATGGATTTTCTGTTTGCTTCTTCAAAAGTGCACATGCATATGGGTGGAGAAATTGTACAAAATGCCAAAGATTATATTTTTCCAAGTGTTGTAGTAGTTCTATGGTTACGGTCACAGAGAGCAAAGGAAATGCAAACATTCAGCAAAGTGGCCACAGGAGCTGGAACTGAGCCTCTGTGCACAAGAGTGGTGTGTATTTAACACAGGCGGCTATAAGCTCAGAGATCTCTTTCAAAATACAACCCAAGCACAGCGTTGAAGCCTAATCTGTTGGGAGAGTAATTTCTGGGGGATGGCTGCTTAAAAACTACACATTGTTCTCTTTGCTTATTTCCATTTCCTAAACCCTGGCAAGAATGTGCAGCATCCTCAGATGCACAGAACCCTTTAGTCACTATGTAGATCATTGCTATTTGCTAACAATGCAGTACATGTTTAATATAAATTAAGATGTTAGCTATGCGTGCATATTGCAATTTGAAGGATTCACCTCCTGTTATATATGGGTCTATTGGTAATTTATTTGTTGTAAATCCTGACAAGTCAAAAAGCTCTCAGCTACTCAGTCAAGTTTTTATCAAAAATACTGACACTTAACCCAGGAGGTTGCAGGCTGAGCCCAGTCCAGGCCCTGCAAACATAAATAAAATTCAGTTTTTGAGATGTGTGGTGTTTAAAAGGAGCCCTGGATTAGCCAGACAACACTAACTTCATTCCTTCAAACTCCACAAGCATGAGGATCCAAATCTGTGGTTGTTTTTACAAGTAGTATGAGAGAAGAGACAAACTGCTTAAAACCTCTTTCAAATTTATATCCAAGAAGCCAAAGCTGATTATACCAGATACACATTTGGCCTATAAACTGCTGAAAAGCAAATAAGCAGTTATTTTCTTAGCTTGCAAGACAGAGGATCCACCCTTGGACAGAGCCACGGTCAGCACTGAAGCCACACTTCCCCTGCGTGCACACTCCCATCTCCTCTGGTGTCTTTTCCCATCTGCTGTCTGCCACAGTCATCTTTGTATCATGCAGCCTGTCTCTGACCATCTTCTTCTACCATCCTTTAATTTAAAAATGAACATCAGCCTCCTGTGTAGCACTGGTGGCGGGATGCAGACAGGCAGGTGCTCTGGAGCTGCCAGCCTACCCCGCAGTTCTCACTGATTTATTTTCTGTCCATACCTTGACAGTATACCTTTGCCTGGCCAGAGAGGACTCTGCTTTCCCTGTGCCTCTGTCAGGTCTATAAAGCAAACAATAAAAATGCTGTGTGTCAAGACATCAGATTTTGGGTGTTCTGCCTGTAAATTTTTTAGCCTCTAGTAATGAGTTTTTGCAAACAGGTGATAAAATGTGTTTGCACCCTCCATTTTAGGTAAAAACGGTGCACGATAAGCACACCCGAGGAGAAAAAAGATATTGTTCCACAGCTTGATATATTCATCGTTTTACACCTACACGCTGCATTAAATGAGTTGCCATCAATCAGCTAGGAAATGCTTTAGGTGTGAAGAGAGCCATGTTTTAGAGAACCAAAGGATGTGCTGCAGAGCCTTTCATCATGAGGATGGGGACACTGCTCTGGGAAATGGTTGTTTCCAAAGATAAAGCCCCATGGATCAAAATTCAACCCAAGGAAAAACAGTAAAATTATACTGATGCTATGAAACAGCCTTGGACCAGCTCCCAGAAACACCATTAACAAAGGCATTGCAAAAAACCTCTACTTTCTGCACTGCTTACTGGTTCCTCACCTTCCTCTCTCTCTACCCCTGAGAGAGACCAGCTGACACAAGTAGTGATTCTGTCCAGCTTGAAAGACAAATTTGCATCTTGTGGAGACTCATAAGCAAAGGGAGAACTCCATTGCAAGGCTTTTTTTTTTTTTTTTTTTTTTTTAGTAAAAGANTTTTTTTTTTTTTTTTAGTAAATGAGCCAGTCTTGAAATTTATAGATGTTAAAGTTTGATGACTAGGGCTCAAATTTGCATGAAAAGTGTACCAGCTTTGTGCACCTGATCTCCAGGCAATTTTTCTTAAAACTTGGATGTTAATACCAGCTAGGAATATATGAGGAGAATCAAATCCTGTTCACCCTGACCTTGTGTGTTTCCAAGGCTAGGGTATCCACCACTTCTCTGGGAAGTCTGTGCCACTGTTTTACCACCCTCATTGTAATAAACTTTTCCTTATATCTAGTCTGAATCTGCCTTCCTTTAGATTAAAAACATTACCCCTTGTTCTATTGTTACTGGCCCAAATGAAAAAGTTTATCCCCATCCTTCTTATAAGAAAGCATCTCTTCAGGTACTAGAGGGCTGCTATAAGGTCTCCCCGGGTCCTTCTCTTGTCCAGACTGAACAATCCCAACTCTGTCAGCCTGTCTTCACAGAAGACGTGCTCCAGCTCTCTGATCATTCCCTTGTCCCTCTTCTGGATTCATTCCAACAGGTCCAAATATTTCCTGTCCTGAGAAGCCCAGTGCTCCTAACACTCCGGTTACACCATGCTGAGCAGGTATTGCCGGGAAAAAACAAAAAAAAGAATACACATGGCCTTCTCTAGGCATGGCTCTGGTGTAAATCTGAATTGAGGAAAGCTTGGGGAGCCTGAAAGTCTGAATCCAGAAACAGAAAGCAAAATAGTCCGATTTGAATGGACCCAGGACAAGCAGAGATGACTGCCAACTACACAGACTTCCTGCCACAGTTGTACATTGATCCTACTTAAAACATAGTAAGAGATCCCAGGAACACATGGGAATCATGCAACCATGGCCCCAGGTTCCCAGCACCATATCTACCTCTGACCACTGCAGTGTGATGAACCTCCTCACTGCCTGCCCTATACCCGTGGGTGCTTCCAGATGCACAAAGTGGGGCTGGGGATGAGGAGGGCCAAGGGAAGGGGCCAGCATCTTCTGGGAGGAACAGATGGTCTCAGCCTTCCCATGGCAGCTGCGGTTGCACCTGTTTAGAAATTGCTGCAAAGTGCCAATTTTCATTATGCAAAGCACTGAAAACTCGTCTGTTGGAAACCACATTTCATCATAACCTACACAAACTTGATCTTGAATGGCAACCTAGTGATTAAATGAAACTCTATTAGCCTGGGTCTGTTTTTGAATCATGTTTTAACTCTCTTCTCATTTTTACACCTGAGCAATTTTCATGCAGACCATCTCCCTGCTGCAAACACATGGGAAGCTGAGCCTAGCAAACTAACACAGGGAAAAATTACAAGATTCAAAGAAGACAAGAGGATTTGTGCCTGTCCCTCTCTCTCTCTGCAGAAATCCTGCCTGGGGACCAGAGTCCAGCTTTGTTTGAGGGTAGGGTCAGATGACTGCACTGTCAGAAATTGCCATGCTTTCCGCTGAGATATGGTATCAGTGCACACTGGTCACCTTGGAAAAAGAATTACTTGAAAGAGGTTATTCTCACAGGAACAAAACTCACCTTGCTGCCTGCTCTCTCTGCTCACTTCCAGGCAGTGATCTGCAACCAACTGCAGGAACAGGAGGGGCTGGTGACGGAAGGGAATTGAATGCTTAAACACTTGGCTGCATATTATGAAATGTTTTACATGTAAAATAGGTTAAAGAATACCATGAGGAAGAGAGAATATGGAACAGTAGGGTCGTGATTACTGGTATTGGTCTAACATGTGTTCCTGATAAAGTCAAAATACACAGGAAAACAGCATCTTAAGGAAAAAGAGAAACTCAGATCAGATTTTTGGGTATTCTAAGGAGTTCTAAGCCTTGAAAAGAATTATGATTAGCCTGAATGACAGCATTCAAAGCACCAGGAGAGCTCAGTGAAGCAAATCACACTGAACTAAAATTAGCAGCATCTAAAATTCAGCCGTCTACTTGGCATACACACACAACGCTTCCCTGGCCCCAGACCCATCACATCACTCAGCCTTCCCAGTGCCATCAGCTCCTTGCTTTCAAAAGCACTGCTGAGTGAATTGCTGCTGTTCACATGCAGCCTGCACCTGTCTGGAGACAGCAAGCCCAAATGCTAGACAGAGGTTGGGTTTTTTCTCCTAATATTTCCTCCAAGGTTTTTTTTTGCTGATTGTTTTCCAGGCAGCTGGAATTAAAGATGCAGAAGTGGGGACTGTCTGTCAGTGAAAGGATGGGAAGAAATGGATATAATGGAATGAGATCATATGTCTAGAAATATGCTGGAATCCCATATGGCTCAAAAAGGACATGAACCGTGTCCTGAGAAGAGCAAGGAGAGGTTTACTGTGGTTCACAGGCTATGGGGCAAGAGTTAAGGTCTTCTTCTAGGGGGACTTGGCAGATAGAATGAGTGTGGAAATAAAAGTTTGTTGCTCTGCCCTAGATCCTGTGTGTTGCATGCATCTGTGCATAGCATACACCTGGACCCACCCTGAATATCTTTTCAGCTCCAGGCTCACTCTTTCCATTCAGTGCCTGCAGTCCCATATGCACGCAGGTCAAGGTCTGAGCCATGCTTAAGCACTCACTGCCCTTGCCCAGGCCCCCATTCTTGCTCCTAGGAGCTGGAGGAGCTGGTGTGATTGTGCTAGACTCATTTGCCTGCAGCAATTCCAAAGCCAGCTTTTGGAAGTTGAAAAATTTGAGCACAATCCATGGCTTAGCTAAGAGTCAGCAGTGTAGATGGAAAGTATTCATGTGAAGGGATTCAGTGCTTGTCACCTCACAGAGAGCTTAGTTGTGAGGACTAACTCCTCCGCAGGATCGTGAAAAGGTTGACACAGAGCATTAGGACAGAGTGGCAATCTAGTTTTTTGTGCAGCATTCATTTCCATCTATACATAACCCCTCAGAAATGGATGGACTCCATGATCGTGGAGGTCTTTCCTACCTAAATGATTCTGCAAGTCTATGATTCTATGAAATTCTGGGGAATGCTGAATGTGTTTGGGGCTTTTTTTCTGAAAACAGGGTGAAAAAGGTGTCCCATGACTTATATCACAAAACCTTCATATGCACAACTAAAGACCGAGAGAGTTTCAGGTGCAATAAAAGCCCACGTCCCATGATTACACTGTTGTAAATAATGGACTTGTAGAAGAGTCCCTATTTACCTTTTGCAAAGGCTTTTCACTTGTTTCCATGAGCATTTTACATCAGATAAAATACTGGACTGGAGAGGACACCGGACTTCCCTAATACAGTAATTTCCATGCTACTATTTTTTCTGACAGCCTTGATCTTCTGATGTCTCATGGTGGAGTTTCTTCTCACCCATATGCCCTTTCTGCACAGATATGTGCTACCTGCATCCTTGTGATAAGGCATTTTCACAGGCTTTCCTGGGTACGGCCTTTAAAAGAAGAACTACAATCAAAAGGATGCATTTGGGTGCTAATGGAGCCTGCTGTGTATCACGCAGTGGAAAAGGACACAATTTACACACAAGGAGCACTGGAAGCTGTGAGATGAGGGAGAGTAAGGAAAGGAGGAGATCCAGATGCTGGTCTGGCTTGGAACAACAGCCACCCGTGTGCTTTGTTTACTTCATCTCTCTGTGTCCCCAGGCTCTGTTTTAGGTTCTGCAAACACCTGTTCATGATACCATCTACCACTGAGCGAAAAGGAATTTGTCCAGCTCCCAAGCTCCTCCAGAACAGCTTCCCAATTCTCCTGTGTCAGGCCCACCACCCTATTTTATTTTGAGGTGGTTCACAGTGCTGACCTTTTCAACTCACCCCAGATGGAGACCGGCAGTGGAGCTGGCTCTTTTTTGTCAGCAGGTTTCCATTGCTACCCTGATGCTCAGTCATGCCAAGCCAGCACAAGATAACTTCCTGCCCTGATAGCTATTTTACCTTGCCATTCCATGGAACAGGAAACATGAACACATGTCATTAGGACCACCAAATTAGAAATCTTCTATGGTGTGCAAGTGGAAGGTAGGATCCCCAAATGCAGATAAGCCAGACAAAGTAAAGCAGGGGAGGACAGCACTTACTCAGGGCACATAAACGCTGGTTCAGAAACAGGCACAGAAAGCAGAGTTTGAGGCATGATCATTCAGGCTGTTACTCCTGTGTTTTGCCTGCCTAACATTTTGCATGATAAACAAATGCCAAAGGTTTCCTGAAACACTTGGAGATGACTATTATTTGCAGCAGATCTCAAGTGCATCAGGTAAGAGCCCTCAGGCTAAAGCCATGCCTTTTCCTAGATTTTCAAACTGCTATCCCAATTTTGTTTGTAGATAAAGCATTAAAAAATAATAACTTTTGCTCCCCCTCATTCCTTTCCCTTACTTCTCTTCCCCCTGCTCACTTGAGTTTTCCACAAAAACCTTCTAGCACTGAGGCAACACACCCCACAGCAAACCAGTGCTCTCTTTTAGAGATGCTGGGAACCCATGCTGTTTGAACACTGGTGCCACACACTGCACTGCAGATGCTGGGGACTGCGAGGAGAGGAAAGCAAGGGGGAGGAAAACAAGAGCAAAGGACAGAAGCTGAGAAACAAGGACTTTGTCATGGCAGCTATTCTTGGGCCTAGCTTGAGGGATGTTTTTTGCCATTGGGAAACTGCACACAAGAAAACTTCCCCTGCAGGAATATCAAGAAGGTTATGAACACCTGGGACTTGAGAAACATCAACTTTTTCACAACACTTTTTCTTTCACATGCACACACATGCAATGAAGTGCTGTATTTTTCTACAGGAGCCCTGCCTGATCTTTAGCCCAAGATGGAGGCAAATGGGAGCAGAACCTAGAGGTGAACAGCCACTGACAGCATTTCCTAATTTCTGCTCAGTGGACTCTGTAACTGCAGGAGCCTTCTTTTCCAGTTTGTGTGTGTCAGGATGTGATTCACACACATACATGGACACACACAAGGTAGATTTTCAGCCACCACCAGCGTGCAGAGCCTTGCTGGGAACAGGGAAGCCACAAAGGTTGTGCAAGCCAGACAGCGAACTACAGAGCAGAGAGATGAGACATCTCTCCAGCACTACAGTCATCATCTGAGTCATGGAGGTTGGGTACCCAAGCAACAATATCAAAACAATATCAATGGTTTTGCTCTGGTGAGGCTTCTGGGAGGTTTGGGAAGAGGCAGAAATGTTATACTGGACAGCACAAGTATGCAGCAGCAGTTACTGTTGCCATCTTCCTAAACATTTCCAAATGGTTTGGGTGAGTTATCTCTCCACCAACCAGAAGATATGTCCTCTCAATCAATGCTTTGAGTTAGCAGGCAATGAAGCAAAGAGCCTCTGCTCTGGTTCACAGGCTATGGGGCAACATTGACCAGAAACATATTACCTGACAAGCAGGCACTCATCATGCATCAGCCTCTGGCAGATTTCAGCCTCCCAAATTTACATGAAGATATAGGTATTTTTCCTGCTTTTAGGGAAGGACTGCCAACAGTTTTTTGCAAATGTTCTCCCTGGTAGCAACAGGCCACCCAAGTCCCATGACAGTGGTAGTTTCTTGCCTGGATGAGCATAAATTTAACAATCAGGAGAAGGTTTTCCAAAAAGCCCTTTTGTGGCTTTTGATGCTTAGGAGCAGGGGCAGATAAGGCTGACTACAAGTTTTGCATAGACCATTTCCAGATTTTCTTCTCTGGGCCACACAGACTTTTGCCTGAGGCATTGCTATTTAAAAAAAAATTAAAAAAATCCAAACTTAATCTGCTCAACAGATTTGTTGGCAAGATATGGATCTTACAGTTAATTCTGTCTGAGCACTTGTTAGACGCACTTATGTACATGCATGTTTTTATTTACAAAAGATTGGCACGCCCATGTCTGGCTTACTTCATAGCCTTTGTTCCAGAGACCTGGCAGGGCTTCCTAAAATCAGGATCCCATGTTAAAACCTATTATTCCATTTGCAAATAATTTTGCCTTCGATAGATATTCAGAAGAGTATCACATCCTGACTGTTTTGAGTCTTCACAGCTCATGAACAAAGGAGAGGTGTCAACACAGATAAGACAAGCATGCTTTTAAGTCAGAGCAAATAGTCACAGAAAATGTGCTGCATTCTTTCATCCTGGTAACCCCAGAGTGCACTGGGCTGCTCTGCTTACTCTGGAAAGGAGTGACTCCCCTCTGTGCAAGAGTTAGACAGCGGCTCATAGAACTGACAAAGTTATTTGTTACAAATAATTTTAGAGATTTCAGCCTTCAACATTGATAGTTTGTTTGCAAGCAAGGCCCTTTTTTACACAGACCTCTTCTCTATTCATAGCTAACCTCTCCTAGCAAGTACTCCAGGCAAATTTCAGCCTCCCAATTGTTTGCATGCTGTGTCCAGTTGCTATTATTAGTTCTGTGGAGAGTGGTGGACTCCAAGCTCCTGCATGAAAAGGAAGAGTTAATTCCCTCTGGTCTGAGCAAAAGGAGGCAGCCCAGCCTCAATCAGCAATTTACTGGTAGGAAGCACACCATGCCTGGACAAATGTGCTTATCCACCACCTCCTCCACTGTAAGACTGTCAGGTCTGCTGTAATCTCCAAGACACCCAGGAGACACTGGTTGTGTTGTGATAGATACTTATGGTATTTTTGGCAGGCAAATAATTTATTTGATGGAAATAAAAAAGAATAAATAAAACCTGGTGTTTCAGGGTAGCCAAAGGTATTTGTAAATTCAGGCAACTCCACTCTTCATGGAGTATTTGAACATTTAGCAAGCCAAGCAGACTGAGAGTAAACTGTTCCAGTTGCTGCTAAGATAAAAAGGTTACCACTCCCAAGCACAATTCACTGTCCCAGCATTTCCCCACCCTAAGGGAAGTTATCACATTGACCTTTTTTATCCACTTTAAACAGAGTGTTTGATTACTTCCAAATTCAAACCTCTAAACTCTCCAGCTTAATAATTAAAAAAAAAAAAAAAAAGAGAATATACTGCTATTAAAAAGAATTTTTAAATTTTGCTGGATCTTTAATCACTGCACAAATAAAAGTTACACAGGTATTGTAAAATTACACAGCAATAACAACTGACGACAAGGATGGGAGAG